>JAFBJQ010003894.1:0-51224 GCA_016785345.1 Trinectes maculatus | reverse complement strand
TCACATTGAAATGTAGCTTTGCGTTATCATTTAACGCTGTTTCTAAAGACGCTGTCGGTCGTGAGGGACAAAAAGAGCTGCTTCTTGTAAACATTGTTTGAGACGTCGGAATAGCAGTTTCTACGAAATGACAAAAAAAGTCAGGCATGCTTGATCTCACGCACGGCTTTGGTGTAATAATATTCAGAGATGTTTACATTTTATAAAGCGATATGTGATGTTTCGGGATTTCGGCAGTGCATCTTTTGTGGTGCCATTCGAGTGGGCAGGGCTGTTAATTCATGCAACGAGGGTCGTCTGAGCGACCGAGTAACAATGCAGCGTGCGTATTTGCATTCGCCCATCAAGGCAGCTGCTGTGCTGTACAGTTAGGTCTACTGTGGGCAGCAAAATGGCGGTCACGCAAATCAGAAGGTCTGTCTGCTGGTCGTGGGAGCTGAGGGGAGAGGAGGGGGGGGGGTGCGGCGTGGGGGGTTTAGGGGTTCGGGGTGTCTGGTTTGAGAGAGAGAGAGTTTGAGGGTCTAGACTGCAGGGTGGGGAGGTCGTTCAGGAGGGGAAGATGGAGTGGGGGGGATAGTGGAGGGGTTATTATTTAAGAAGTGGGGCGTCTGGATTTAGGAAGAACCATTAATGAGGGACTGGGGGGGGGGTTGTCTGCGTTTGTGAGCATGTGTCTGTGACTCGGCCATTTGCATAAAGCGACGAGGGCGTGCGTCCATATGCTGTGCAGCGAGGTATAAATTCACTCGCAGTCTTCCGCACGCCTCTCCACGTCTCCCTCACGCCAACTGAATGAAAAGCCGCCAAGTGTTGCAGCCTCCCACATCTGACAGTCACATAATGTGACGGAGAGCAGGAGCGCGCTCTTCCCCGGTTCACACAATAACACATAGACACCCCTACTGTACTCGCCGCCTCGTGTTGGTCGCATCACTGTTTCTGGTCGTTCCGCCCAGCCAATGGGGAGGCGTGCAGCTTCTTTTGGCCTGTGCTAAATGGTTAAGAATCAGGAAGAGGAAGGGAAGGCGAGGGGAGTCGCGTTTACCCTTGATGTGCCGGGGAGAAGAGAATCAACAACACTGCCTGAGCCAGAAGAAACTGCAGAGAGGAGAGCAGAGAAATGGCATGAAAGCATTTCTTCATAACCACAACCTCTACACAAAGCGTAGTTGTGAAGCACAAAATAAAGCACAAACGCAGACACGAGTGTGCCATGTTTTCTTTGTGCTCCAGTCAGACATTGGATCCTACGTTATTTACTCATTGATTAAAGAAACGCCGCTTTCAGCGAAAAAGAATAAAGTGGTGAGGATGGTGACGTGAGGCCCAGAGAAAGTCAGACAGCCAGACACAGACACAATGCAGATCTCCATAATGTCCCCCATGAATGCCGCCCAGCTAAATGTGCGCTCGTCTCGCTGGTTGTGGGTCTGCGCTCGGAGCGTGGGAATGTTAGGAGAACATATGCAGAGTAGTCGGACGCCGGCGAGACAGCCACACTAGCATGAATGCTGTTGTAGCAGGTGAAAGAGGACCCTAGAGTTCATGGGTCAAGGCCAGCAAAGGGGTTGTCTGCCGCATGAGTGTGTGTGTGTGTGGGTGTGGGTGGGTGTGTGAGTGTGTCTAAGGCCACTCTGGGTGTCGTCTGGGTCTTATAGGATGCTAATGATGTAGCCAGGCCATTTGATAAGCACTGCTGTCTATTGTTGGCTGAGTGTGGCTGCTCAGAGAGGACGGGACTGGGTGGAGACGTGGACGTGGGCTCCTTCATCATGGTGTAGTCGCAGCAGAGTGGAGGACAGCCTGACAGACAGGCAGCTGAAAGTCAGACCTCCCCTGCTGGAAGTGGGATTGTGTTGTCTGGGAGCCTTTTCTCCACACATCTCTGCTTCCTGTGACATTTCTTCTCTGAGTGACGCATTGGTCTCAGGCTCTCCAGCGTGGTGCCTGTCTTTGTCTCTTTCCAAGACTGATGGCAGCTTTGTAGGACGCCACATTTCCACGATGGAGGAAATTGTCAGGAGGTCCAGTGCATATATTTGGATCCTGGAGATGGAGCTTTAGCCACTGTTATTTCTGCCAAACCCAACTGGCAAACCTTGTTGATAATTTTGTGAAATAAAACTTTATTTTATTATTAGATTAGGTTATGTTATTATATTATTAGATTATTATGACCTTAATGGAGGCTTAATAAAAAAAAAGTTACATTTTGGTTAATATGCAGCCACAAGATGCAAAGCCCTTTATGTTTCTTTTTTAAATTGAACTATAGTATTATATATTATAATATATGATAATATATTATATATAAACCAGGCAGCATATGTGTCCTGAGTATGAACATTCCTCCAGCGGACTGAGTTCTTTGTGCAGTTGTAAAGGGCTGCACGTGTGTAAAGGTGCATTACTTATGGTGTCCCTTTAAGAGAGAAGGCATTACCTCATCAGAAGCCGTGTAAAGGAAGGAAGTGAGTGAATGGGTGAAGGAGCGCCATGCTAACTCTCTCTACTCTTTTATGCCTGTGGCCGCAGGCTTCATTAGCTCCACAGAAAGGGACAGATCCCTCCACGTCCCCTCAATAGACCCATAGACCTGTCTTACTGCCACAGGCTTCGGCTCAGTGGGGTGTGTGAGTGTGTGTGTGTGTGTGTGTTTGCAGGTGTGTATTCACTCACCTCCAGGCCTCATAGTTTACCAAATACATGTTATTTACGCTATAAACTACCACCATTAAACAATGAACATAAAAGCAACTGAGTTGACAAGTGCGTGTAGTGGTGAAAATGTCGCCTTTTCATTAGCCTGCTAACAGGTGACATAAATTACGCCGCACACACGTTTTCACTTACACAGGTGAGATCCATCAGTGAATTGTATTCAAGGTAAATCCAAGTGTCACCATAACGTGTTTCTCATGATGAAAACATCTAAACGCCAGAAAAATGACAGCCAACATCATATACATCATATATATCATAGACATATTTTTTGGTATAATTAAAACTTACTCTGAAAGCAAGAAAGATGCAAATGCAGCAGAGACAATGGCAGATGCCTATTCCACACACACCTTGCCTCTGTTTACCATCAGGCCTTCTGTGCAGACACCTATTTGGGGTCCTTGTCTAGTGAGGGGGAGGAGTACTGTATATAGGCGAATTTGCTGGAAGGCGGCGGGCTAACGGAGGCGATTAGCATGAGCAACCGCCGCCGCTATTTATTGTCGGCACATTGCATTAATGAGCCCAGTGTGCATCAGACACTCACTGATCATTTGTCATTCACTACAATGAAATCAGAGCACAAAGTGACTTTTTTTTTTACACCACACCCATGACCGAGAGACAGATCATTTATCAGCTGTATGTTGAGAAGACCTGCTCGTTACTAATTTGCGGGTTAAGTCCAGGTCATAACGCTGTGGTTTCGAAACTCGAGCTGTAACGGAGGAAAGTTTGTTGTACCTGCGGAGAGATGCGAGCGTGGACTCAGAAATAGAAGAGAGAGAGAGAGAGAGAGAGAGAGAGAGAGAGACTGTGGAGGAGGAATGAGAGGACGCTACTGTGTCCTGGTTTGTGGTTCCAGAGGGATAGAGACACTTTCACATTTCCCCGGCAAAATGAGATAGAATGAGCTCCTTTAAAACAACACACACACACACACTCACGCACACATGCACACATGCACACAAACACACACACACATACGCATATGCAGCTTTGTTGTCGAGGCAGCAGGAAACTTATTGCCCCAGATTTAAAGCGAACCCACTTCCCGCATGCTGCAGTTAACTGCTGTCACTCTTCGACTGAATCCAACACAAAACCGTTCCAATCACAATTCAACCCGTCTTCCTGTTTTGTTTTGGATTTTCGCATCCGTATATCAAATATCCTGTAAATTGTATGTGTACATGTGCATGTAACCGACAGCGTGACCTCTGACCTCGTCCTGCTGTGAAGTTTTCATTCCCATAAGCTGGGAGGCACACACACACACACACACACAGATGCACATGTGTGCGCACACACGCACGCTGTTGGCTCTATTGGTATAGCTGTCGCTCGGCCACCCATTCAGAGCTCAGTCACGGCCACTTAGAGCGCAGCAGACTCAGGGATTCAGACGAGTTGTGATCCAATGACATGTATTTATAATGAGGGGGCTGTGGGGACGTCTTTGTTGGACGGACACAATGTCAGCATAAGGGTGTGTGTGTGTGTGTGTGTGTGTGTGTGTGTGTGCTGGGGAGTAGGGTTTAGATACAGAAAGAAGGAAAATGGAGGGAGAGAGTCCGGTGGACCCCGCGCGGGGGGCCCCCCCCCCCCCCCCCCAACACACACACACACACACACACACACACCACCACCTCACACTCACACCCTCCTCAGGCTTACAAATTCAGGCTTTTTCTGTATTTATGCGTCTCTTACTTTGGCAAGTCTTTCACACACACACACACGCGCACACACACACACACACACACGCACACACACTTTCTCTGTTGTGCCTTCTTGATCCGTGGAAAAAGATTTACCTCGTTACCATAAGAATATCATCTAAAGACTTTGTCCAGTAGGGGAGTGGACAGTGTGTGTGTGTCTGTGTGTGTGTGCGTGTGTGTGCGTGTTTTTTTAAATCAGGTCTTTTCCTGTCCAACCTACTCCCAGCGTTTAACACGTACCAGTGTTTTTTTTTGACGGAGCCCATTAAAAAGAAAAGTAATTTCCTAAAATAAGTCGTGGTTGGAATTTGTCCATCATCCTCCTCCTCTGACCTCTTCTCTCTGTGGCGTTCGTATGGCTCATATTCCTGTTTTGTCTCCAAGCATAAATTACATCATTTTAAGGGTCACATTATTCTTGTTAACGCTGCACCTCATGCTTTTACTGAAACAGGACATCTCAACATATACATTTAACACCCTTAGCAAGTCCCTCTCTGTGTGTGCAGCTTGAGGACAGGACTGTGTCGCCCCTCTGCAAACATTAGTCAGTAGTTGGGACAGCGTGGGCAGGAGAGGAGCCCTGGAGAGCTCTACAGGCTCAGGAAGGCCCCTCATAATTGCCCAGTGTCTGAGGCACTGCATCTGTCCAGGGACTGTAGTCTAGCGGCGATCTCCTCCATCATAGATAACCCTCCTACTCCTTTTCACAACCCACACACACCTGGAATTTCATTGCTCATCATTCTGTAGTGTTGGGGAATTAATGGAAATAATAAAGTGGTGATACAAACCCATGGAGCCAGAATGATGATGTTCGGGCTCATGAAAGGTTTTGTAGAATAATTCGTGTGTATACACACAAAGTGAATGGATTTGTTCTCTTTTCACTTGTGACCATTATTAAAGTCTGGACAAATTAGGATTAGACCTCTTATCTCTTCTCATCAGATCCTAATCTTGTTCGGTCGTGACACTGTGTGTGTGTGTGTGTGTGTGTGTGTGTGTGTGCGTGTGTGCGTTTTCCCTCAGGCGTAATTGTGGGGGTTCCTTTTTAACCGCGTGTCCTCTCGACGCTCCAGACTTTAGGGGTCAGAGGTGACATGTGTAGACTCAGACACAGACAGATATTGGTTGTCATGGGGGGGGTGTCCCTTCACTGTCTCCACTCCCCCTAATTTACCATCAATATCCCAACTTTGTCTCATTTTATTTCCTGTATTTCAGTCAAAAGCTGCTGTGTCACTTATGCAACGTGGCAGACTGAGATGATTACTCAACCCTGAAAGCCTGAGAGTATTTATATTTCATGGCACATCAATGTTCTTTATGATCCTGGTTGCATAAAATAGGACAGTTTTATTATGCACTTTTACTCATCTATTTATTTTCTGTGTCTCAACTCTGTCACTAATTTCCTCTGTCTTCTCCTGCTCTTACAGACGGACGTTCACTGGGACATTACCAACAGGCAGAGCAACTTCTGAAAACAACATCTGAACAGATTGTCCTTTGACATTGTTTTTTTGATACGCAATTAACAGCAAATGAACTCAATGCACAACTTAAAAACTAAATCAGAACAAAGGAGACGACGGAAAAGAGAATTGTAACGTGAAATACTGTTTTTTAAAAGAAAACCAGTTTAGTTATCACTGTTAAACGTCACATGTGTCTCTGGGATAAGATTCAATATATTAAAAGACAAAATAATTGTAAAAAAAATGTAAATATGTTTTTATTTGTTTTTCAAACATATTCACACATTCATTGTGTTTCTTGATGTAAAGTGAAAATGTAAAGTGAAATGACATGTTAAATAAACCCAAATAAAAAACTATATATGTATTTCTTCTTCTTACGCTAAAGGTTGTTGTGTATATATTATATGAAAAAAAACATATCTGTGTGAATGGTCAATAAAGAGAACATTGACAATGACTGCTGAATGTCAGTGAATTCATTCATTTTTATGCTATATATTTTTTTCAGCTCCTTTTGACACAGCGCTCTCACATTTTTAATAAACATAAATTAAACGATTATTACTACATTCTGTTTTGACATGAGTTTCTTCCAGTAAATTAATTTAGGTGTTGCAGTGTGTTAATGAAGAAATTGCACTGAAATATTTTATATTTACTGAAAAAAACAACACGAGCAACTACAGCTACACTGTATATGAGCTCTAAATACCCATTATTTTATTTATAGTAAATGGTTTTAATTATTTAATAGGCATGAGGCTTTTTCAAGCCTGAGACTTTTCCTGGGTCATGGCCCTTTTGGTAAAAAAAAAAAGATGGTTGCATTGGTTTGTGTAATATTTTATGTTTTGGTACAGAGAAATACATTTTTCCACATATGTTGTGAATTTTCTAATTTAGACTAAAGGCCCAGTGGCTCATTAACTTTCTGTACAGGCCAGAATGGTGTCCATCAGCATACTAATACAACACTATAGCAACCAACCCCAGTTTTTCATACTGTCAATGGACATTGGCTTTAGCAGGGCTTCAATCTAATGCTTATGCCAAGACAAATGCTGCATTTAGTTTTTAAAGCTTAATCTGAAAAATGGGAAAAGTGAAGCCCCAGAGTACAATATCTCACATCTTTATATTTTGTATTTTCAGGAAAAGAGAAATATATGCTCTTAAAACAAAATAAAATTATTGAGAGGACATGATGAAATACAGCATCAGGGTGGTGATCAATTAAATAACACTGAACGTGGTCAAAGAGAAAAGAAAAAAAAGAGGAGGAAAGAAAAAGAGAAAAGAATAGAACAGAAAAATCGCTCTTTGTTTTAAGAACCAATTTTTGGCAACATCATATAAAAATAGCTTCCTACTGAAATAATCCAGGAGCAAGAGCAGATTGTTTTTATGGGTCAGTTATTGCTGGGGTTTGAGTAGCTAAGGCCATAATGGAAACAAAGGGAATTAAAATAGAAGAAACAGCTGTATTGTTGCTTTTAGTTTCCTCACACAGAGAGCAGCTCTCATCTGAATAGATGCAAATTGCCTCTGCCTCCACCTGGCATTATGCCAAGTATCTATAGCAACCACATCCTTTGACACCCTCTGTCCATCCCTCCCTCCTTCAGTCTCTAATTAGTCCTCTATCTTCCCTATAGCTCCTTTCTTCCACGGCTTTTTCCCCCACTCCCACATTCACAGAAATCTTTCCACAAAGAATCTGAGCCGTCGCCGTCCCATTAAAACACAAAACTCAAAGATTTCATATAAATGAAACAAACAAACATGAAGAGATCACAGCCATTCAGTGAAATTTCAAATACTCGAAATCAAATACGTGATCAAGATTCATCCAAATCTAGTGTGAGTCAGCATTTTTTTTATTAATAAGGCCTGTGCGGTGGATGGCTTTGTTGATTGTTGTCAGTTTCTTCATCAGCTTCATGTGTTGCTGTGTTGCCTCATGGTCAAGTTCAAGCGCCGGCACGGCCTCAGGTACCGAGGTGTCTGACAACAGCGCTGCACCGCCACCTAGCGCCCACAAGACCAACTACAGCCGGAGGAGCTCCCGCATTCATGAGGATGGAGCGCCTCCCCATGGTCAATAGATGTCACCACACATTGTGTTCAGCGTAAACAAAGAGACTGAACCAGTAAATGGGTAAAGGAATTTGCAGGCTCTACTCTCAACATACTTAAACAAAAACAAAAATTCTATACACACACACACACATATATATATATGTATACATACATACATATATGTATGTATGTATACATACATACATATATATATGTGTGTGTGTGTGTATATATATTATATTAATTAGAGAAAACAAAACCTTCCAAGCATACCAATACACCTCTGATAAATATCATTAACATCCAGTTTATTTGAGAATTTTAGATTTCAAACTTTTCCTACAGATACACTATTAACAATACACACTGGACACGGGTTGTAGCATTAGTAAGAACCTTTACATTCAGTTGGCACAAATGACTAGGAATTACAAGGCGGTCATCACTGGAGCGAACAAAAACATAGAGAATTATCTACTGTAACATGTAAATACAGTTGCATTGTGTATGTGCGTCTATGTTGAATTACCCACAAACAGGAGTAAACAATTTAATTTGCTTTTATAGGCAAACAAAATCACAATTTACCAGTTTGTTGTTGTACTTTGCCAGTACTCCTCATTGCACCTCTGTCAGGTTTTCTACAAAAATCATGCCTAGATTATCATGCAAATACAAAACATAGAGCGGTTTGGCATTTAATGATTGTCTAAGAGTGTGTCCAGGTTTGTTAGACTGTCTATTATAGTATATTTCATCATTAGTTCATCCATCTGCCTTGATCAATAGGCACATAGTAACACTATAATGTATTTAAGGTCAAGTCAGGGTACAAATAGTCATTAAATGTTTTTAAAATCATTCTAGTTTCCTCAAGCCTGTCCCAAACACAGTGATCTTGTGTGCCACAGAGCAAAGAATCATGTGTGTCAAACTGGACAGAAAAACCCAGCAAGAGAGTTTTTTCTGCTTCACAAACAAAAACAATTCCTGAAATACTTTCATTCACATTCAGACACAAAGGTCTAACAATCCCCAAATCACCTTTACTTGCTGCTACCAGTGCAAGAAAATGGAAGCAACCTTCGAAAAAGGTTAGTAGCACAAGTAGTTCAGTCACAGTAAAAACTAAAAATATTCCTTGCTAGGCACTTTAGTGTAACTGTCATTCAATCAGCTTTCAATTATTGTGTACTAAAATGTCTCTTTCAGTCAGTCACAAAACCATCCATGAGCTAAACTTTCATATCGCTTTCATATAGAGGGTTGTGGGAGAAGCATTGTAAGCTACTAAAGAAAGCTTGGTATCAAATTTCAGTCCTGGTTGTATACTATCATGTACCAAAAGTGGAAAATGAATGCTCACTCCCACTTACTGCCCTATCTAAACTTAACTGATGACAAAATCAGGTGGCAGTTGTAGTATTGATAGTAAACTGCAGACATAAGTATACTGTATACAGGCCTCTCAAGGTGTCAACAATAACAGAACACAGTAACCTTCATGAAAGTATTATTCATTACAGGGCTGCTCAATCAGATTACATTAGAATGTACAAATATTCCTACTTGACTGTTAAATAAGCAAGTATGATCACAAATTTGGAAAATGACACATTAAACTGTTGGATCGCCATGGTTTCAGACTGCATGTAAATGTGAGGTTACATCGGAACAGTTAATAAAGTGGTACAGATTTTTTTCTGAGTAAAGCTTGTCTCCTTTGTCCATACGGCTACTGTCTATCCCAACTGAAAATACAAAAAGCTTGCAATACTTTTACTGTGAAAAAAAACCCCAACATGGGCACTCTTTATCTTTATACCACCAATCTGTTGGCATCTGTCTGCTGTCAGTGACTGCAGCCAGTTTAACACATAACTTATTTCTGATATCCACTTAAAGTTAATAAAGTTCAAAAATCATTAGAGAGCAACATTTTCAACTCAAACAAACAGCAATTATTCCATGGCAGTGAAATGCTGTTGCCTCTGTGCCTAGCAAGATTGTTAATAATTAAACTAAAACCATTAACACCATATAATTTTAATTTTTGAGGTACTAACCTTTGGTATAATTCCTTAAAACAGATGTACTTAAACTCTAATCTCAAGAGGGCATAACTTACTTTTATCAAATCAAGTGCATCTTTCTCAACAGGAAATGAGGGGCACCTTGCATTACATTGGAGGCTGTCTGTTGTAAGCGGACACACAAAGCAGTGGAGAGTTGTCAATGTGTATTAAACTCTGTAGTCTGTGATTGATAAATACACTCATACTAAGCCCTGGTCCATGAGGGCAAGACCATTATAATCTATGTGCACACACATAAAATCACTGAGCATATTGCACTTGGATGTACACAACAGTGTGTACACATACACGGTACCCCCAGATACCCAACCTCTCACCAACAGGGACTGTCATTCCCTTGTTTCACACAGATAGCGTGAGAGAATACATAAATAATACCGAAGCATCCTGAGCCAGTGTGTTTTCGTTGTACAGCAAGAGCAACTTTCCACGCTCTGGCTTGCCCCTTTGTTGCTCTTCAGAAGGGCTTATGGGGATGTCGTGCTATCTCTGTTTTCCACTCTGACACATAGTTATCGGGCTGTGTAGACCATCTGATGCAGCTTTCTCAAGAGAATCTGAGTAAGGTCAAAGGTGGTGAAGCTGATTCCCACAGCAATGGGCCCTTTCACCCAATTCATACTGAGACCTTTGTAGAGGCCACGGATGACCCCCTCCTCTGACACAATCTCCTTCATGGTGCCCAGAATGGTGCCATATGTATGACCTGTGACTCCAGCAGTCTGCATGCGCCTTCGTACCACATCCAGAGGGTAAGATGCTGACTGACCAATGAGACCTGCACAGGCTCCAAATGCCAGACGTTCATATGAGTAGGGCTGCGGGCGGCCGCTGCGCTCTGCATAGAAGTAAAGAAATGCGATTTAATTGACAAGAATGTCCCACACGCAACATGGTCATTATATATAAAAGATAGGGGTAATATGTTCTGTTGTGCATTACCAGCATGTAATTTCTTCAGTGTTTCATAGGTAAAGAAGCTGAGACCAGCATATGGAATAACACCCAGCATAGTGGGTGTGAAACCTCGATACAGTGTCGACAGGCCCTCTTCTCGAGAGATTCGCACAAACACGTGCAGAATGTTACTGTACCTAAAACAGACAAACAACATCTCAGATGCTTTTGTTGTGGAGACCAGTAGTAATGAAAAACAATGAAAGTGGTATTTATTTGGTGTCTTCACCAACATCAATAATGTGTTTATGTAAAACTCCTAAATGACCAGTTAAAGTCCTTAGTGATGAATATAAATATCTCATGCTAAGGTGTCATGCAGTTCAATGTCCTTACATTTCCTTTGGTGTTACAGCCATTCTTGCTCGCACCATGTCCAGAGGATATGTCAGCATGGCCGCTGTGGTACCAGCCATGGATCCAGCCAGTAACCTTGGGAATGGTGGCAGGGCCCTGTAACAGAAAATGTACATTTTCATGTTTTTATGCTTCAGGAATCATGAAGAAAAGGATTCAACATTAATGTTCATGAAGCTCCTCTGCTAGCAATGATTTTTCCCCAGTTCCTCAAAATTTCCCATAAGTGTCAACTTAACATCACTGACTTGATAAGTACTAATGGGTCTAAAATAAATCTATCAGTGTCATCACTGAGTGACACTTACTTGCCCTCAAAGCCATAGTAGCTTCCCAGCAGTCTTTTGTACTGCTCGTGCGCACAGAACTGGATGGCAGCGTATGGGATGACTCGCACCATGGTGGCAGAGTTCCCCCTCCACAGACTGAAGAAGCCATCCTTCAGATAGGTACGGTATATCAACCTGTATGCCTCCTGTAATTCAGTGAGCAAATGTAACATTCTCCCACTCAAGCTTATGACATGAATCTTAATGTATGCAACTGATTTTATTAGCTAACTTGACATTTTAAAGTACTACGTAATCTACTATGGATGTAAATCAAGACCCTCCATATGACCAAATACCAATAAACTGTTTTATTAAGCAAATGCAAAAAAAAATTCAATGTTCCCTAAGGCAAACGTACCTTGGCAGAGAATCGAGCTGAAGACACTGTAAAACAAAACACATGTAAAATATATACTATATGCCATGTGTACAAGCCACTTATTCTGATTTCAATAAAACAAGAAACACATTTGCTAGACTTAACGCTGTACGAACAGTAGCAGTGAGGTTCAAATATAACAGAAGCAAAAAAATACTTGTTTCATCAATTTGGGTCATGTGTAATGTTAACACACAGCTAAGTGTCCATCTTGCCTTGAAAGATGATTTTAGTCCTGTCCAGTGGGGCAACAGCTGTCTTGGCCACAGCTCCTGCTAAAGCCCCCGAGAAAAGTGAGTTGAGGATAGACGGTGTGTGCTTTATTTCCTGCTCAGAGATGGAAGAATCATATTTAAGGTCACAGCTCCATCAGAGTGAATCCTGTTAAAACTGCAGCTTTACACAAGCAAAGGAGTGTTTGCCATAAAGTCGATTATTAAGCCAGTGTTGCATAAGAATGTAAGATGACAGCTGACTCACTAACTACTCCCAAAACCTTGCAAATGGGAAGTGGTGTCCTTAAATGAACCTAGGACAAAGCCATTGGAGACAGAACTAAGACCACCTCATCTCTTTCACGTAAACTGCAACACTGTAACTGACAAAGGGAGACATACGCGGGTTTAACGCAGGTTTGCAGAGCCTATGTGCTCTACCCATTCTAGGAAACTATTTGATCCGAAATATAAATATATATGTATCTACATATTTAAAATAAGCAACTTGAACTTCAACTATGGACAGAATTACTGTATTTGCAGGCCAAGCATGGCACCAACAAAGGTGAGGACTGTTGTTTACTTACTTCTGACTGACTGGATGGAGCCAGTGGTAGCACCTCTCCCTGCGTAAGTGGTGTCCGTTGTTCCTGGACTCCATTCCCCATCCCCGAGGCCTACTACGTACAGCTGTCACTGAGCGCACTCATGAAGTCAACCACTATCAAGGCAGCAACACCAGCCACTAAGAGGAGCTACAGAGCAGAGAAGTGAGTGCCAGGAAGACAACCCGCAAATCACTTATTGATGAATGTTTTTGCATCGTTGCATTAAAAGTGGAACACTGCATTAAGTACAAGTTGAAACAGTCGTTAATATAATAAACTGCAGTCATTTCCTTCGACTTAATATGATCAGATTTTGCATTCAAAAGTAGCATAGTCATGTACAGCTGCTTTGCATTTTTCTGCTGACTTCACCTATGTCATGTCAGCAAAACTGACAGGGTGTTCTCTTTTAACAAGAAAATGTAAATACAAATACCCACCTAGTTACCAAGAGAATAACACAAGAACACCAGTGACACCACTCGTTTTCTCTTTTGCTAACATATTGGGCTTCTCTAACATATTGACTATGCCACCTGGTTAGTAAAAACAAACAAGTTCAGCTTCGGAAGGAAGAACATGTAGTGGAGCAATTTCACAACCATTATAAGCAAAGAGACCTACATGTTTTTCAAATAGATAATCATTAGAAAAACATCATCAGTCATTTTATTGGATAAATCACCTATTAATTGGACTTTCATCCCCACGGGCTCTCTGGTTAATTGTTAAATAATGAATAAGTTTCAAAATCAGACATTTTAAAAACAAAGTACTATAACTAGTTTCTACATTATATATTTCTTAATCTTCAGTCACTGTCAGGAATGATATCTGTGGTAAACAACTGTCTAAACTAACCTCCTACTGTTTCAGGTCCAATCACATAAAATTGTAATAATGCAAACTCTGATAAATGTGAGCTATGTATTTGAACATGTAGCATTTTACACACATTTGTGAGCAACTAATAAAAACTTGTTAAATATCAAGTATTATTTGGGAAAAAATATCAATTAGTTTAGCCATGTGAGGAGAATTGGGCAAAATAAGATGGAGTCAGTCCAGAAACAAGTGAGTCTGTAGAAAAGATGGGTAGTCGTGGGCAACTAATGCTGGCATTAGTACACAACATGGCTTCAGGCCAGATCCTCAAAGGAGCACTGAAGCCGCTGATGTGTCCCCTTTCCCCTCACCCACTGTCCTTACTCACATGCCGTGCCTCACCCCTCTCTATAGCCTCCCTCTCTATGCATATCACTTTACAGTTCCTTGTTCCTGACTGCTATGTCTGTTTGGTTTGGACAATCCAATACACCCACTCCCAAACAACACATACAGAAATGAAGAGCAAGGACTGTCCCTGTGACTTAATACTGTTATGACAGAGCAAAGTCTTCTTGTGTGCTGAGCTGTTTTGTAAGAATGACTTAGTCTTCCTTTCAGCTGTGTGTTCTTAATGGTGATTCGCAAAACATCAGTGTCTCTGTAAAATGTGGTGTCTCAGAGCGTCAGGGTATCAACATAAACTGCCTGAATCTACTCAGAATCTGTGTGTTAAGAAACAGCGTGGACCTCCATAATAGGATTTCCGACTGAGAGAAGAAGAAGCAATGCATATTTGCAATGAATTTTATAGCTGCATGTCTGTCACGTCACTTTCTGTTTGCTTTTTGGACTTGAGGCCTGATGGGCATGTTACAGACTGTTTGTTTTGACAGCTCACCAAGATTAACTTTAACTTCACTAATCTTAAACCATGACTGTTTTATCACACGTTTACCAGGAGAATTACAACATTTAACCAGTTCTACATAAAGTTGACCTAAGTTGTCTTACACGCACAAAGTCTGTCTTGGTGAGAAATCAGATTTTAAGTGAAATTATTTGCGTTGATGGTGGATACTGCATAACCACAAGGTATAAGGTTTTTTAAATCACCAAGCGTCTATCTCGCCACCACCAGCTTTGCCGAAACTTGCCCACAAATGAAAAAAAACCTCAGCCAAAACCGAGTACGGCCAGTTAGCAGAATGATTTCTTACCTAACTCGTGTTAAAGTCCGGGACAAGGATTTAATTCCCCGATGCCGTTTTTTCCCCCACACAACAGCAGGCTCTTCGGAAGCTGTTTATAAGTTAGCAAAACACAGGTTAAGTAACGTTAGCTAGCTGTTAGCTTGTCGCTACACTGGCGTTTTTTGTAATTATCGTTGCGGAAATATTGGAATTGGCTTAGAGTCGTCATAAAAATGTCTTCAGGCAGTAAAAGCGTCCTCTCACAGACAAGTATCAGTTTCAGTAGCAGGCAGTGACTTCAGCTGACTGACATTGTCCATGCTGTTTTATTTCTGCACTCACTACTCCCGTCAGCCACCAGAGCTGGTCGGCTCCTGAATCACCTGAGTTAATGATTCGACTCTTCGTGCTGAATCAGGAATCGTGAGTCCGAGGTCTCAGTTAACCCAGATACGTCTGCCAAGTACACGGGTTATATCCTTAGTAATGAACATAAATATCACAAGGTACTCAAAGTACTGATGGACTCAAATGATCTGGTTGAATCGTTCACTGACTTGAATTATTTGCGGACTCACCGGAAACACCGGGGACACACCGGAAACACCGGGGACTCAGATGATTCGGTTCGTTGACTCCAGTCAGTGAATCCAAGTAATTAGTTAAATATTGCAATAAACAAGTGGGTTATTGCTTGTGTTCGGTGCTATTATTGTTGTTGTTATCAGTAATAGTTGTGTAGACTAGCAATGCAGCATATTTTATGTAAGCAAAACAACAACATAGTTATATTATTATTATTATTTTTGTTAGTGTGCCTTGATGTGCCTTGCACAACAAGGCACTGCTGATGACATCACCCCTGCGTGATGTTACATAGATAGTGTTGTTTATTTGGGTGCATTTATAATCGGGCAGTAGCATCAGGCTAGGATAATTTTTTTTCAGTATTTTTATTTCTATTCGGGGGTGGCCAACAACAGTGACCCAAGTGAACCGGATCAGGTTAGTGAGTGAATCAGAGTAACCCGTGTCCACAAAATGAACCGAGTTTCCCACCACAATCAGCGACCCGAGCCGTTTAACTTTAGCTGGACCACTGTGAGGGTTGACAAGGACGAGTGCGAAGGCATTGTGGGAAATGAAGTCTGCCTAGATCATTGAGGGATAGGTCGGTTAGAGGGGCGTGGGCAGGAAACTCCCTCTGCACAATATTTTGTCTTATTTTTAGTTTTCAGTCTATTATTATACTAGTTTTTGTTTAAAATAATTACTTTTATGCATTCCCTTGAAGCTACCATGTTGTAAATCCACAAATCAGTTTTTAAAAAATTTAAATTGTAAAGTTCATTTAGTTACAGTTCCTCCAAACTCATTGTATATTGATATGATCTTGGCTGCACAGCAAGATAAAGGTAAAGCAACAAAAGTGAATATTTATCACACTTATGCAGAGAAAGAGGTTTATCAGCAGTTGGTCTAATTTCAGTTTTATGTCATAATAATCAATTCATATCAATAACAAAAATGTGTTAAAACAAATGAAGCAAATTGTATTTCACAGTAAATACATTATGCATACTTGAAACATAGCAGCAAACACACATATAAAAAATAATAGACATTAAAACTATGTAAAAAATAATAACAGCAACTAAAACATGTACAACAGGACCACAATTGTCTTTTCACTTAACAAAAACAAGGGCAGGAGCAAGGCGCAACTGCTTCAACTCATGTTTACCACCACTTCAGTAATTCACCTTTGTATAACTGTATTTTAGGCAAACTCAGTGGAAGAGTGTATAGTGTTCAGCAGAGCTCTCCTCTCTCCTGTCAGTTGGTGAGGCTGCCATGCTTGCCGGTCCAAAGCTCTCGAAGATCCACCTGGCATCCCAGATCTCTGAGGGCTGCTTTACACACATCACCACAATCTTGATGGTTCTTTAGTGCCTTAGCTATCAGCGTCTCTGCTCCCATCTCCAGGATTGGGTGGCAATAGTTGCGCATTCGCGCAACCAAGTTTCTCAACAACATACATGCCTGTTTCTGATCATGAAAAAAGAAAACAGGAACATAAATATGGCACACAATCACAGGGGTAGATATCTAGTGAGTATATAAATAATGAATGGCTGCATATTACCTGCACATTAACTGCACCAGTATGAGTCTTCATTGCTTGCACAGCTGCGAGAGCACCTCCATTCTCCATGATGACTGTGCAGTTGTCGGGTTTACGCAAAGCAAGAACAGAGAGACATGCACAGCCATTTTCACACACCTACGGTGAAACATGAACACAGTCTTAAGATATTTGCAGAATTCATTTCCATCTTAAAGTATACAACAAAAAACAACTTGTGACACCTCTTTCATAAGTCTGCCTTATGTTCAGAATCAAATCCTTTATTTTACTTACAGCAGAGTTGGTCATGTGTCTGTTCATGGCAATGACAATAAGTTGTACTCCGCCAGCATTAACAACAGCATCTTTCACATCATCATTTCCTGATAAAGCTCGTATTGCATTTAGGACCTGTCGAACCAACTCCTGCAAGGAGAAAAACAGTTCAATGTGCTGAACAAACATGGAAGCAGCTTATAATACAAGCCTTTGCTTATTTTGGACAATACCGCCGTCTCATAGCAGTCTGCAAGCAATGCCATCATAAATTTTAATCCTCCCAAATTGCATATGTCTTGACAGAACTCGTTCCTTACAGCCAGGCGGGACAAGGTCGCACAGATCTCACTCAGAACAGAAATATTACCAAGGTGCGCTGTAAGGTAAGCACATAGAAAACACAGAATATGATTATTAAAAAAAACATCGTAGCTGAAGCTATTGTGATAAGCCCGAAATGATTTAGCATCAGCCTGCCTTACCTTTCGCAGCCTCAATTAAGACCTTCAGTCCATTATGCTCAAGAACAATACTCTTGGCATGATCATGAGCTTGCCCAAATGGAACTCGGATATCATCATCAAAAGTCATGACTCTAAGAGCCGCAGCGGCCTCCTTCACCAGCTCCTCACATCCACTATGCTGTGTAATGGCGGCAGTCAGCAGAGACAAGACTCCACCTTTTACCAAATCCTGTCTGTTCTGTTCGTGTTTCAGGCAACAGTGACGTACAATGCACATGGCTAGACATGTCACAGAGGAATTTGACTGGTACTTCTTAAGAACATCCAAAAGGAACTGCTGGCCATCTGCATCCAACAAATCTGGCTGTCCATCTGTCAGTGCAGCCAGAGCACGCAGAGTGGCCAACAGCACCTCCTGCTCCTCCACGCTCTTTTTGCAGTAGGACAAGATGATGGGGTAGGCATCGTTTTGGGCAGCCAGATACCTCTGGGCAAATTCAGCTGTGCACTGCTCAGTGAAGCACTTTATGTCTTCTGTCAGTTCCATAATACTCGAGTCTTTTCCAGTTCGGAGGGAATCCAAAGCCTTCAAGTGACAAGAGAAAGGAACATAGAGTAAGAATTTGACAACATATACGTTAGGATTAAGCAGTTCATTTTCAAAAACAAACCAGAACTTACCCCTAAGACCTTGTGTGTCTGCTTATTTTGTTGCTTTTCAGATGATACAGCTTTTACTATGCAACTGAGGTCGACACCTGTGAACACACCAACAGAAAGAGTTAAAGTGTCAACATAATTTATAGCTAATGAACTTAATACCAACGCAAGATAATGCAGTCAGCACATATGCAGACAGACAGGTGTGTTCACTTCCTCAAAACTGTATACGTTGTAGAACGTACCCTGAGATTCAAACTGCTCCACAGCTTCCGTCAGAGCCTCATCAGGATCCATATCAAACTCCTCCATGTTTTCCCTGACAGCAGCATCAAACGTTTCCTGTGTGATCCTCAGTGTCGACATGTTGCCTCGCTATCCCTTCCTTAAAGAATAAAATGAGACAGAAGGCATGTCAAAGGCTGATAAACATTTTCCGAGGCCAACTGGTTGTGGTTATTGTTAACTACTGTTCACTATTAACTTACAAAGCTTCTGGTTCGCAAGGCTCTTCCGTAAACAACGTACAGAAAGATAAAAGCTCAGTAATTCAACTGGTACACAATGCGCCGCCACTGTTATCAAAGGACCGAACACCACTGTCGATTTACGCACTTAACGTAGCCGTTTGCAGCCCCAGTAACCAGGCCCTGGGTGTGGATATACAGCGGAACCAATGAAGTGAATAGCAAACTCCGCAGAGTCCCACTGTTATATTCACCCTGTTGAAACATCGACTGCGTAACAGTGGTTCCGAAAAAAATACCTGCGTTTTACCTTTTTCTTATGGCACACGACGATTTTATTACTTTGTTCCAATTACCTGGACCATGACTAGTAAAGGAATACAAATAGTGAAAATAACGCTACCGGAATAAGACAAAAATGTATATTATGTTCCACAATACCCGACTCGTTTTACTTTGAAAACAGGAAGCGGATATTCTTCTTCTGACTAGCCTGGCGGTAGTAGTAAGCTTCATGCAAATGACAGGCTGAAAAGAGAGGAGGGTCCACAGGCAAACCGGTGCCTGTTATTGTTGTCCTGTCTTACTACAGATCAAGATGCGCAAATGCAACTTACACACTCACATATCTTAGGTTTTCATGCACGGTGTAGCAGAAGCCATCATTGTTGTCATCTTGGAAAAGCAATTGGCTTCTCTTTAACAGACCTTAGTGGACTCGGCCAAAACAAGGTAAACACAATTGTGCTGAAATGTTTTGTTGATCTGCGTTGATATTTATTATCTCTCATTAACTTTTATGTCCCTTTTCCCCAACAGAGCCCTGTTTAGTATTAAGTAAAGGAATGGGAAGTTTAAACAAATCTCTGCTAATGGAAGACATTATTATTATTATTATTGTTATTATTATATGTGTAAATTGCCTACACATATGTGACCCTGCAGCTGCTGCTGATGGAGCGGAAGCTGAGTGAGGTGCACCCTCTGCTGACGCTGTGTGCTAAGAGTTTTCTTCTTGTGCTTCAGGTTACACACTACCTGGATGCTGGACAGGTACAGCCCTATGCATATGTCCCGGCATTTGAAATGTCATGTCAGAGCCTCACAGACACTTATCTGGTCAAGAGTGTGAAGCCATGCCTGAGGCAGCTTCACAGTGTATCCAGACCATCTCCACTCTCCACGATGATAAGATCCTTCCCACCAATCCAGCAGCTCTCTTCCACTGGCTGCCAGAAGAGCATATGTTTGTGCTTGTGTACCTGGTGAGAACTTGCTAAATGTTTGCATCCTTAAAAAGCTGTCATAGATTGTGTTGTGTAACTACAACAGAATGTCTTTCTTTATTTAAATGAAAAAGGTGACAGTGAACTACTTGGAGAAAGCGTAAATTTTGGCCTGATGGGGGCGCAAGAGGAAAGCTCATGAATTCCCGCAAATGACTTCAACCCCTAATACCCTACAGAGTCATGATGCCAGAATTAAGAGGAGAAGGTGCAAATACTTGATCTTACTGCAGTAGTGGCATACTTGTAGCAATGAGGACCTGACATTAGGATCTACACTCTTAAAACATAAAATTACTGCTGTACTCATCAGTATTCACAGAGCTCTTCTCTTCTGCAGATCTGAACAAGGCTTGTGGAAATCATGGATGCCCATGAGGCAGCTCAGATGCACCAGAACTTTTCCCAGCAGCTCCTGCAGGACCACATTGCAGCCTGCAGCCTCCCTGAACACAACCTCACCAGCGTACGTACAATATCAGTTTTATCAGCCAGCCTATAAACGTACTCCCCCCTGTGAAAGAGAATATTTCTGTACTGTGTTGCAGTGGACAGACGGCCTCCACCCTGTGCAGCTTCAGCTTCAGAATGGACCTACCAGGTGACCCACAGGAGCGAATGCAAGGGAAAAATTACCAGCAGACAATAAACAACACATAAATATAAATAGTTGTAGAGTGGGTCCACCTTTCCATAAAACTGTTAGAAAGAAAAAATGTACATGCAAGTATTTGAAAAAACTTTACCTGTTAAGATATTGAATATTCTAATTGAATATTTTGGACGATGACATTGACAAAATGACGATGACAAAAAACGATTTTAAGATAATTCATGGTTGAATTTAAAGCACTGTTTGGCCAGATCAGATACACTGTATTACTTTACATTTGGTTATACTGATTATATACAGTACCTGTAATGATATAATGTAGTATTGTGGTACACATTTGGTGGTTGAGCTGCACATGTAGTTTTTTCATGTAAGAGCAAAACATGTGAGCATCATGCTGAACCGAGATTAATGAAATTTCAGACTTACTGAAACCAGTTGCTTAGCTGTAACTGCAGCCATTGGCTTGCCTGGCGCCCACTACTGCTTGTTAATGTACTAAAGGAAAGAGAAAGTAAACTTGAACCCGTGTTGAGATAATGATTAATTGTAATTTGGTGACACTGCTGTTCATTCAACCTGCTGCCTGACTGTGATTCACATTTTTAGCATTTCCCTTTCACTGTGGTGTGTGTTCATAAGCTATGCACATTTTGTCCAAAGTCAAGAAACTAGTACTACCAGTAATATTTGTACTAAAAAATGGCTGATATCTGTTTGCACATATGTTGTTTCATTAAGAAACTTATAGGTTTATCTTTTGTAAGCATTTTGGAATATACTATTAATTTAATATTGCTTTTCTTTACGGCACCTGAAGTTGTTCTCTGACACTGCTGTTAATGACTGGCAGGACTCTCAGCTTGGTTATGCTAATGTTGGACAAGTACACAAAGTTTTATCTAGAAAAGACCTGTGTTGTACATTGGTATTCATGGCTTTTATTTTTCCAATCACTGAAACACTGAATTTGTTCATGTGCTAAGTATTCACTGCAATAAAACAATCTGGATGCCATTTAATGTATTGCCATTTGAGAACACGTTAAAAATATACAATATTTTTCCAAATCGTTCACACATTTCAGATTTTTTAACAAATTAAGTTTCAAAGGAAAAATGACTTGATTAACAGACATGCTTGACAAAAGGTAACAAAGAGAGAGAGAGTGTCTAGGTAACAGATAAAGATAGGTGTTGTTACCTTTTTGTCACTATATCTCACTGATTTTAAATGAAACAATGACTAAGGAAGTAAATGCTGCCTTACAGACAAAAGTCACATCACATTTAATTCTCAAAATGTGACATAGAAACCCAGTTTCAAGTCAGTCAGGCCAAACAATATTCACAGATCAACCATTAGAGTGAATGGTCATTCATTGTAGTCTCTTACTATTTCCCTGCACACATTACATGTAACCACGAGAGTATAATGTGACTCTGAGATGATGCACTTGTACAGAACCATTTAAAAGTTCACTTTTAATATAGGTGTAAGTGACGAGATTTTGACAAATATCTGAAATACGAGTGTAAATTCACGACTGGATAATAATTTTAATTGCGACAGTTCAGACATAATCGTCTTTGATTACACAAGTATGCACATCGTTTTTTTAAAGACTCCCTCCCCGACCTCACACGTTGTTATTGTTTAGTTAAACGTTATAGAAATGTCATCGTGATTAAATCATTTTCATTTAGATTTCCTTTGCTTTATTTACTCAAAGCCCGGAAACTGTCGTCACAGAAGATGAGTGAAAATAAAACGAAAAGTTTTGGGACGCTCGCGGTGTCTTGGACGCAGCTGAAACGAGCCATTTCCTGCCAAATAGTGAGCCCGTCTAATCGTGACTGCAGCAGCCACTTCCTGCATTGTTACAGCACTTAATGAGGATTAAGTTGAAGCTGTCATGTTGTCAGGGGCGGCCATTAGGCCTCGTCCGCGGAGAGAGCGAGAGAGCGAGAGAGAGAGAGAAAGAGAGAGAGAGAGAGCCCTGACCTCACCTCAGTCTCATTTCAGAGCTCAGGTCACTCTCTTCCTCCCACAATACACATTGAATTATAAAAAATAAATAAAATAAAACGCCCCTTGTGCTTCATGTCACTGGGCCTATCTTTATGAGCTACTGGTTTGTTATGCAATAGCTGTAAACAATGAGTAAACAATACACGTAGGCCCCAGTTCCTTATCTGATGAGGTTATTGCGTGTGTTCAGATCCATCATTTGAAAGTCAGATCTCAGGATGTCACCATATGTTTAGGACCACAACCCCACTTGACCTATATTATTAGCATCCCACACATCCTGTATTAAATCACTACAGCTGTAGTGCATCAATCCGACATCAAGTTTTCCTGATGCGTATGTCATTCTCACCAGGTTACTAATAAAATGACCAGAACCGCAGAACATACACAGAGTACCTGTTTTTTTTTTTTTGTTTAAGGCAAGGTAATACTAGGGTAATAGCTATGGGGTCCATGGGTCCTCAGGACACTTACACTGTTTATAGAAAGAGCATCATCAACTATATATACTCCAGAGTGTTTTCTCATCTTCACTAAGTTGTTGCTTGGAGAAAAGTGATTATGAGAGGGTGGCCCCATGGTACAGATTTGACTGCATTTACGCGAGACAATCTGTAACCTCGAGAGATTTGGACTGATGAGTGGATGGAAACAATCGGGCTTGATGACACAGCATCAGTGAGTTTTTGTCATTTAAAGAATGGGCGGTGTGAGGCTGACAAAGCACTCAACCACCCCCGACCTGGCAGCGAATAGTAACCCCTGCCCACTTCCAGACTTTGTGTACTTCTTTTGCTTGAGTTTCAAACACATATGTGAGGGCATGTGCATTTAATAGGGGCATTTGTGGATGAGAGAAGATTAGTTCAGTTCACAGGGATGCTTTAGAGAGGTGAGAAATAAACATTACATACCATAGTTATAAGACAGTAGCGTATTCATCCACCCCATGCACTCTGTTATCACAGAGTTTCCACACACTGCTTGTTGGTTATTAGTGGCATGTCACTGAACACTGCCCCGTTTACAAAAAACAGATGTATGTAGACTCAATCAAACATTCAGGAACATATTCTATGCTATGGAAAAACAATGAACGTCTTAAAACAGCACATAGACAACGGGCCGCTGTACAAGACAGGGTTCCATATGGAGGAAAGAAAAAGGACCCACACTTTTTCTATTGCACTTCAGTGTTTCACGTTCCCTAACAAATTTGCAGTTGATCATATTACCAATAAGTTAAAGACTTGCAGTGAACCTGGGACTCATGGGGTCCCTGCTGCTCTCATACAGCAGGATGACTGAATGGTTCTCCAGCTGTGCCTGGCTGCCTTGCACAGTCTGTCACTTACACAGTGTTAATGCTGTGTGGTATCTCCCATTGCTTTTTGGTATAGTGCACTGAGCATAGACGACTGCACATAAAGTGGAGATTTGCATTGTGAGTCTTGACTCTGGGTTTGATGCCTGGATCAGGATCAGCTATTGAGTTATGGAGGTGAATGAGATGCGGGGGGTGGGAGGGGGTGATGCCTGTTAATTTCCTGTATATCATTATTATGACATGATGTGCATGTTTATACGTGTGTGTGTGTGTTAGGGTGTGTGTCTTTGGTAGCTGGGAGAGTCATAGCTCACCATAAGGAGCCCGGGGCCCCTGATGCTGTTGTCCTGCTCGGGCCCTCGGTGGTCGGTGGGTACACGACGTGGTCCTGTCGCCGTGGTATGCCGAGGTGCGCATGCCCACTGAAGAGGACGCAGCGGCTCCATGTGTGTTGAGGCGCATTATTTGGCAACAGACGCGGCAGTGGGGAGGGCCGAAAAAAAGAGGATATCCCCTGGATTTCAAAAAAGCAACGATTTATCGAGGTTAACTGTGGACTTAACACTCCCTGGTCGACCATCGGCGAAGAACAGGCGACAAAGCGACCGAGTAAGTTGACGGAGGGGGAGCCGAAGTTTTTTTAGTGAGCGGATCGAGGGGAGCCTTTTATTCGGACTCGACGAGAGCAGCCAGGTTTTCCTCCACCTATCTGTGACGATAAAGACGCTGATGGGCTGTTGAAAAGTAACACTTCTCCGCAGAGCCAAAGGTTGAGCACCGGGGAGGAGAGGAGGGGGGGTTCGCTCGGCCGAAATGTGTTTTATTTACTGTTTTCGGAAGCCTGCCAGCTTCTAAATGTGATGCCCGGACTTGAATCGGTACGGTAGAAGTCGTTAGATGAGGTAAGGATTATAAGGTTTCATCGCCGGCGGCTGATCGGCTCAGTCCGGGGGCCGGCGGGTGACATTTCTGAGTTCCGACTCGAATGTTTTTAATCGGGAGGGGGGCAGCCAGGTAAACAGCCCCCGATCACCCCCAGACAGGGTCACTTCCAGTGCAGCAGGATGAAAGTTTGTGTCCCCTGTCTGAGTCGCTGGTTGTCCCGCATCGGGGCACAGCCAGGTCAGGGATCCGGGCTCGGTTCTGGTTCTTTGGGACATGTTGACGAGCAGCTGTTCGGGTTGACAGACTTTTACTACTTGGACTTTATTTCGCTGTTTGCCGCTGCGGGTCAGACAGTGGTCATCTACATCCAAGCTAAAGTGGCTTCGTGTTTTTGTTTGTGCGATGGAGCTAATGCTAGCCCGCTAACTAACAACACGCTCAGCTCCTCTGAGGCGGCGTCAATATTGAAAAAGCCGGCTGGTTGCACATGTAGTGTGGGCTGGGTTTAGTTTTTAAAGGGCTGACTTTGGTTTGGATGGTTTACTGGATGGTGCAGTGCTAATGGTGGCCGCCGCTGCCCGCTACAAGCCCCGAGGTGGCACCAGGGTTGGTTCTGCTATCTGGTAGCTAATCTTCCTACTTCTCTCTGTGACAACCGTAGTCTTCCTCCTCTTAAAGCTGAACACACACACATACACACTCTGGCACACAGCGCACACACTCCCTCCCTGTCTCCTCCTCACATACACACACACATACACACACACACATACACACACACACACACCTCAGCCGTACGAGTTTCCAGCGCTTCGGGACAAAGCTGAAACTCAGGATCTCTGTTCCCAAACCAGTTTATACACATTCCTCTATTATGGCGCACAGATGGATTAAAAAAAAATATTATTGTTAAGGATTAAAAATGTTGTCACCCCGCTTCGCTCATGGTATGTTGATGAAACCTGCTGCTGTTAACTTTGTCTTGGTTAAAGACTAAAAGATGTTTAATTGATGAACTAATGGTTTATTAAGCTCATTAACATACTGTCTACAGTTATTGAAGGGTTATACTCTCTGCAGCAATAACGATAATAACAACAACTTAGACCTTAAACACCTTACATATTACATGTGTGTTTAATTCATCAGATCAGAGGACACATACATTAAGTTTATGTATTAAATTTGTCAGGTCGAAGCTAAAATCCAGTCATTTGTGCTTGAAACAACACGTCACACCTATGTTGACATTGTCTCTGGTTCCTTTACTGTTGATTGATTATTCATATCATTGCGTTGCAGCTCTCTAGGTTGTTAAATATATTTAATGTTCTCAACAGTAATTACGGAATAACGCATACTGCGGCCAGATCAGGGCAACACAACTTAACACAAGGACTTGAAAGTCCTCCCTAGACTGGGGAGGGGGGCGGCGGTGAAGTGGTCTGCTTTCAGGAGATTTTATTGCCTCTTTGTGGAGATCTAGAATGAACACACAGTTGTACATGTGAACAAAGGCCTTGCAGAGTGTCATACGCATGTTAACAAACCAATGCATAGTTGCATTGTTTACCAACTGCCACTGTGGACAATATATAGGTTGCCTTTAGAGAAGGGGTTGTTCAGCACTTGGGGTCAAAATAAAAGGAGGAGAATGCATTGCTATGACTGAACTGCCTGGCCAAAGTGATACGTTCACAACATAACGCATCTCCATCTCCATCAGTGACGGGATTCCTGTTATTAATGTCACAAGACTGCGAGAGAGTCAGACGGTACCCACTTGTTATTGTCCACAAAAGGGTGTTAACACACACCAATCACACACAAGACTGATCCAGAGTAGTTGTGTAATCAGCCACTGTTCTGGAAAGGGCTGTCTGCTGGCCACAATTTTAAGCTGCTGCACATGTCTGCAGGGGTCACAGGGCAGCTGTTTGGTCAAGCCTCCGTGACTTCATCAGATATATGAGCCATTTGCTCTTTTAATTGTCTTTGTTCTCCCCGGTTTATGGAGACGGCAGTGTTAGCAGCTGCATAGAGTGCTGACTTGTTTAGAGCAGAAGTCATTTAATTGAGCAAACCAGTGACCCATAAATATTAGCCTGGGCTACAAACACGTTCACAGCCAAATTGCTACATTACAACAAGTTAGAATAAATTGTTTAATGGACATTTTACACCCGTGGTTTGTTAGTGCCTACATGCCATCGCTATTCAGTCGCCATTTGTTATCCAGACAGACGCAGACAGATCCTTGAAGAAAGATGTTTTTGTAGGACAAAGGTTTTTTCGGTGCCTAAATAACAGCCTTGACACATAAGGATGGTCGGCATGAGCCTGTCTGAATAGAGCAGCACGAGTGACTGAGAGGTGACACGATCCTTGAGTGTCACTCGACAGAAGAAAGCAGACAGGTGTAGATAAATGGTATATTCTGATGAGTGGTGTCATGATCGTGGAAGAAATCTGATGCCAGTTTAAAGTACTGTATTCTGTCGTGCTTACAGCCACGCTCCCAGTTGAGGACCTACACAATGGTAATTGATAGTGTGACAAGGATAACTATGATTTAATTACAAATGTTAACAACAGGACTGAGTTTGATTAGATCAGACTGTACAACAATTGCTCTGGTGAAGAGGTTCATGAAAGGCAGCAATGATAAGACATCACACTGTTGTTTCAGTGGACTTCCATATACAGTGTATAGCTAGAGTTTGTCACTTGTGAGGTTGAGACATAATGTTTTGTAGGTGAAGACACTCAAGACAGTGCAACTTTTCTTCTTGTCTAAAGGTTTTGGTCCCAGTACATTGAGACAGTTGAAGGAAATGCAAGAAGAAAATAAAAAATATGGTACGTGGTCAAAAACACATACCATATAATGAAGTTTTACTTTCAGTTTTGTCGATTCAGTCTGTAGAACCTCTGCACTGGTTGTATGGGATGTCAGGTCCTGAGGTGGGTTCATTTACTCTAGGTGTGTTAGTGTGTGTGTGTGTGTGTGTGTGTAGGGGGCTATGAAGGAACTGTGTGTAATCTGCCATGGAGATGAAATGTGAAACCTGTCAGCCATTCAGAACCCCATTTGCAAAGACAGGGTCAGTGTACGTGTCAGGTTGAGGGGTGTAAGGCATTCCCCATATCTAACTTCTTACCAGCATCATTTCACAGCTATATGCACCAGGAATGATAATACCATTATCACACACACACACACACACACACACACACTCAAGCATGCACATGGACATTATATAATGGCCGTCACTGTAGAAACTTTGCACCAGCACCTGAAGGGTTAAAACTGGCTTCGGCTTCTCTCTCAGTCTCACACACACACACACACACACACACACACACACACACACACACACACACACACACACACACAGCAGACCGGTTTAAACTGGTTCTCAGGAAAAGTGCTTTGTGTGTCCCAGTGAATCCTGGGAAGGGTCATGTCATGTGTGTCTCAGAGTGATATTAAAAAAAAACAACATCTCTGTTATCAGATGATTGCTCTGCGTGCTGCACTGTGACTGTATGTACTGTATATTTTATAGGTACAGTGCATCATGGACACACTGAGTGTGCTTTATGCTCGTTGCCATAATGGCTCTAAGAACAGGAAGGGGAGGAGGTAGGAGCGGGTACAGTGTGTGTCAATGAGAAGGAGCCCAGGTTGTAATGGTTAATTGCCCCCACCCCCCACCCCCTCACAAACATACACACGCAATAAACATAGCTTCCTGTAGCGGATTGCTGGGCAGACCCAGGACAGGGTCTGGATTCTGCAACATACATGCATGAATATGATTCAGAACGTAGCTGTGTAGTGGTTCAGTAAACTCATAATACCCATATGAGTGTTCATCTCCCAATTTCAACTCGCGCATTCTGTTTGAGATTCTGCAAACTTTGACCATCGGTCACATGAGTCAGCATTTGCTTACCTTTTACAGTGATACTGACTAAAGTCATTTTAACAAGTGCATGGGTTTTAGTGTCAGAGATTTTAGTCTAACCCTGGTCATGATCTTATTCTGGATATTACTTTTACATCAAGCTTGGTTCCAAATGTCTCTTCGGACATGATTATAACTTTGTCCAGGTTTCTCAAATCAGGTGGTCGTGGCCTCATTGTCATTTCTGTTCAGAATTATGTTGGGAATTGAGAATAAATGTCTGCCATACACGTAAATGGTAACATCATAGTTCTGTAAAGAGAGCATGAGAGTCGAAACACTGTGCACTTCCTCGATTCTACAAACCTGTTTAGATGCTGCATGACTAGTGAGTGCTTATCAAACTGTCAAACACAGTCTCTCAATTATGATGTTAAAAAGGCGCAGTGCCTATTAAACCCAAATGGCTCTGTATATATGCTGATGTGGAAAATGCATCAGAGAACAATGTCGAACTCCATTATCTGAACATAAAAGGTAAACATGAACTGACCCATGTGGTCCACCAACTTCCTGGATCTCATCTCTGACTTGACACTGAGGTTACAGAGCAGCCACTGCACTGATGTGGTTTCTCGGTGCACATCTGTGAGCGCACACATTTACTCTATTAAGCTCATCTGTCAGACACAGTGAGTTCCTGGATGTTTCAGTATCCACTACTGCACTGCCAGAGGTTTAACATCTGGTGGGAGAAACTTTGTTGTACAGGATATACAGGGTATATATCAACCGGCAATAGATTGTGTACTCTCTAGAAAACAAATGACGGATTACCAACTGTGAAGCGTTCTATTATTACATTATTATAGTTTTTATTATTGTCAAACTCCTAAACACACCTCATACATTGTGCGATCCTTGTCAGTGAAATACATACTTAAGCAGTGTTTCAGCTCTGCAGCTCTCCTACAGCATATTCACATTTTAATGTAATGATACCTGTTTACAGATTGGAGATGCCAACTTTTTGTAAAGACAGGTGGACACGTTTCAGTTCTTTACAGTCATTGCTGTTGTGATGAAATGTGATTCTGCTCTCTGGACCCACTGAAAGACTGCAAGACTTGTAGCTCGTGGGATTTGACCTGTAACTTTGATCCTGTTTGAATTACAGTCAAGATGACAGTTATTTCTTCCTTTCTTCTGCAGGGGATGTCTGAGGAGGCTGTCCGCCAGACACGCAGCCAGAAGAGGGCACTGGAGAGGGAGGCTGCGCCCCATCCTGTAGAACCCTCCGATGCTGAAAAAGACAGCAAAAAGCCTAAATTGGACCCGTCTGGTTCCTCAGCACAAGCACAATCTAAACCAAAACCAAACGCTGAAGTGGCGCAGGATGGTAAGAGCAGGACTAGCAGCAAGTCAGAGCACGAGAACGAGAATGACACAGAGCAGAGCCGGTCACCGTTACCGTTAATGTTACCGCTGGCCTCCCATCCAGCGAAGGATGATCAGGAGCCGACCCAGAGACAGCAGACGGCTGAACCCATCTCAGACAATCGGACTGACTACAATGATAGAGCCAACAGGGTGAAGACGGAGCCAGCTATAGATACAAGGAGCCGGGCCCGACTGACAGAGCCCAAGGAGTCCGGTGGCATGCTGACTGCAGGGGAGGTGAAGGCCACCATTAAAGTGGAGGTTCAGACAGGAGAGCAGCCTGTGGACATGAGCACCTCCAGGGGGTGAGGAGCAGTTTCCTAGTAAACTCTGCTAAGCTGAAACAAAAACACAAAGTCCATGTCAGAAAAAAGTAAATAGTGTGAACATGAAGGAAACTACATTTGCTCCCTCTGAAAGGCTGGATGATTCTTGACTTAATGCGCTCTTCAAAAAAAAGAAAAACACTTAAAAATTGTACACGAGGACAAATAATGATTAAGAAAAAAAAATGTTTGAAGTTATTTTTATGACCGCAATGTTCCTCAAACTTATTGTAGGAGAGTGGGGTGGGGGGTGAGTCGTAATGGTCAGAGGCGATGTTTGACTTTTTGGTCTACCTCCATTTTCCCCCACGCTCACCACCTGAACCCTAAAAAACTCCCTCTCACAAAATGAAGCCGCGTGTCACAAACCGGTTCCAGCCGGCTGTTGCCATGGTTTCCACAGTGAGGGGAAAGGGGTGGGAGGTGTGGGAGGAAAAGTGATCGTGTCACGTGACAGTGACTTTGAGGTCATGTGACTTCTGTGGAAGAGTAGTGATTAATCCACAGGAAGTGATGATGGCGCTAAGCCCGGCAGAGAGACCAACACACACACACACACACACACACACACACACACACACACACACACACACACACACACACACACCAGGACGACGGCTTGGAGAGACAGGCCACACGTCATGCGTTGACTTAAACGACCTCTTATGCCTCATAGAAACTCAGAATCTGCATAACGACATGTTTTTTATGGGAACATTACTCATGTCCTTCAGTTTGTTAGAAACATTAGTCAAGGAATGCGGTTCATCTGCTATAGCCTGTAGCAGGACCAGTATAACAGCAGGGGTTGTACATGTTGAAGGAATTATGTGTCAAATGTGCATAATTGCACAATTTTCAATTTTCAGTCTGCCAATGAGATCCCTCCTTAAATTCCATACCATGGTGTTTAGGAAACACCTATCAAACACCTATCATTACACAGTATCCTAGTGTGTGGTCTTCAACTGAAGACCTTAACTTGAGCGGTAAAATAAATAAAGGTCAAATTACACATTTACATAATATTAGCATTACTGATGCGATCCTGTTTTATTTTCAGATGTACAGTATTAGTGTGTGACTTCCATGAGCGCATCAAACTGGTTGTCACTGGTTCTCATATATCCAACAGAATAAAAAGGGAGAAGCGCCCTCCATCGCCTGAGGATGATGATGTCATTATCCTGTCAGATAATGACTCTCCAAGTCCACCCATGAATGGCCTGAGCCACTTTAAGGAGCTGGATACCGACCTTCTCATGGTGAGAGGAAACATGCGGCTACAAGTTGTACATCTCTTGCTACATTTCTTTTGTGATCCGCCTCCAAAGCATACAAAGGGCATTTTAGTTACACTGTGGGAATGTCATTGATGCCATTGGACACATGGACCAGATAAAGCTCCGTCATGTGACAGTCCAGTAGCTGAATAATGTCTCTGTGTCAGTGATGGTAATGTGATGGTCTGTTGCGTACAGAAGAGCAGCCCAGCCGAGAGGGAGCGAATCATTAAACAGCTGAAGGAGGAGCTGAGACTGGAGGAGGCTAAGCTGGTGCTTCTGAAGAAACTCAGACAGAGCCAGATACAGAGGGACACTCTCCAGAAGGTACACAACAGTTATTACCCACAGCACAGGCACAGGGTCACACACACAGTCGCACATCCCTAGAACACAACCCTCCACTCTGAGCTTTCTGTTTGTACTTTAATATAATGCTCTGCTATTTTTCAGCCCTCGGGTCTGTCCAGCTCCTCTGCGCCGCCTCCTCTGATTCGAGGAACAATTGCAAGCAATAAAGGCTCCCAGCAGGTCCGTGCTCACATATCACTCACACACACTCAGGTTTGCTGTGGCTCATACTGTTTCTGATGGTGTTTTACTCTGGCCAGATTCTGACAGGCAGGAGTTCGGGCACTGTCATCCCTCCGCCACTGGTGAGAGGAGGGCAGCAGGTGTCATCTAAACATGGCTCCCAGATCATCATGCCGCCTCTGGTCAGAGGGGCACAGGTGAGTCATGGTGAAATTTTAACATCACGGGCAGTTGATAGTCTGAGCTATCCAGTCAAACTCTTCTCTCTTCCAGACAAACTGCTGGGATAATTTAATTTAAACGTAGAACTTATGATCTCTCCCTGCACCTCTCTCCCTCTCTCTGTGTGCCCTTTGCTATGGAACTTTTGATGCCCCTCCCTTGTCCTCCACTACCTTTGTACGTGATGTCCCTCCATGTCGTCCCTCTCATTGTCCTGGTTAGCCCATCTCTGTATCTCCACAGCGGATCCAGGCACTCCGCCAGCAGCAGCAGCAGCAGCTGGCTGCCTCTGGAGGTTCTGGCTCAGGACCTCCTCCTCTGATTTTGGGCCCCAGGACCTCAGCGCAGGGCCAGAGGGGCCTGGTCCAGTCGGGCCTCATCAGAGTTGGCAATAGTGCAAACATGCTGGTCAGTATCTAGTATTTAGCTTTAACTTTTTTGATTGAAGCTCACCTACACGTAACCATTTTTTTTGTAAAGATGTCTAAACCCGTCTTATTTCCTCTGCTCTTCGCTTGTTTTTAAAGGCCTCATCATCCAGTTTGAAAAGCTCCTCCTCAGGAAGCAGCAGCGTGTCTGTTGTTAGCATGAATGACTCTCCAGCCAGTCGCCAAGCTGCAGCAAAACTTGCTCTGCGAAAACAACTGGAGAAGACCCTCCTGGAGATCCCCCCGCCCAAGCCCCCTGCACCAGAGTTCAATTTTCTGCCTTCAGCTGCCAATAATGAGTTCATCTACCTGGTGGGACTGGAAGAAGTGGTGCAAAATCTGCTGGATACCATCCACAGGGGTGTGTTGATCTTATGTTTCAGTGGCTTTTGTTTACATGTTGTTGACGTGATCGTCCAGCTCATCCATTGGCTGCATGTTACATGAAAAACATTAATGAACTGAGAAAAAATAGTTTCAAACAGGTATTATCAAACTGTCATTTTGTCGTGTTTTAAGTACTTATTGTCTCTTTTTGATAAGTGTCTGATGGTTTTCCATCACTGTCCATTTAGCAAAGACAGGTGTAGCACTGTCCAAGTCTGCCACCAAGGACCCTTACATCTGCACTCAATGCAACACTGACTTCACCTGCCGCTGGAGGCAAGACAAGGCTAAAGGTGGGGCGGTGCTCTGTGAAGACTGCATGTCATCGAATCAGAAGAAGGCTCTGAAAGCTGAGCACACCAGTAGGCTGAAGGCTGCATTCGTCAAAGCACTGCAACAAGAGCAGGAAATAGATCAGAGAATCATTCAGCAGACGTCTTCGTCAGTGTCCCACGGTAGCTCCTCATCCTCCTCTTCATCGATGAAGGCAGAGCAGCTGGTGTCTCAGCAACTGAAGCAGGCCGGAGCGTCCTCCCTCCACCACCATCAGGCCAGTCGAGCTGCCAACATCATTCACCATCACTCCATCAAGCAGGTTGGAATTCGTTTTTACAAAAGATAAAAATAAATAAAGTTGCACAATTGATGGCACAGTTAGTCAAAAGCCTGTGTGTGCCTCTAAACAGAGTTCCCACGGCCAGCTGTCCCATGGTGTCTCATCAGTGGGGGTGAGGGGCATCCCCCATTCCTTCTCTTCCTCCTCCCAGCTGCAAAGTGCAGTGGCGGCAGCAGCCTTGGTCAGCCGGCCAGGTAAGCATGCCCATGTTTCCCACCATTCTGTCCAGAGTTCAAAGGTGAGCAGCAGTGGACTCGCCGGCGGCAGGAATATCCGCGGAGGTAGTGCCTCATCCACTGCATGGAAGAAGCAGAGCCACAGCAACACAGGTAGACTCATATGAATACCAGCCCAACTCTGGCGCCTGACATCTACTCTCTTTCAAATTCCTGTCTGGTCCCAAAGCAATCCCTAGAAATCTTAATTTCAAATATTCCAGTGTTGAGGAATCATTCAGCCAAGGTGCATTTATCTCGTATAATCCCACACGTAAGAGAAGGAAAAACAATTAAAAACGTGCAGGAGGAAATGTTTTCGGACAAGGCAATCCCACTCTCCAGTTCCCCTCCTTTTGGTGGTTTACGTTTTCCTGGGTTGTTCCACTTTACCTCAGAGTAGTATTTCTGTCTTCTTTCCTTGTGTCTGTCTTTGTGTTGTGGGGACAATGTATGGCTGAATATTCTGGTGTTACACAAATTATACTTTTCTTACTGAACTGTAGAAAGATTTAGTGTCAGCATCCTGCTTGCTCCACACACTGACCTGCGGCTGTGTCACATGTTCACAGGAGTGACCATGGCCTATGTGAACCCCAGCCTGACAGGCCACAAGACATCAGCCACCGTGGACGCTCGCCAGAGGGAGTACCTGCTGGACATGATCCCCTCTCGCTCGTCAATCTCGCAGACTGCAAACACATGGAAATAACTGAAACATTCTTCCATTCATTAGTAGTTTTTGCCCAAGTTCCTCTGCTCCAGTAATAAGATCAACAGCAACCCCTGGCGGACTGTTAAGCAAATACAATCTTTCAAATTTGAAAAAAAAAATTCCTTCCTTAACTTTGTATGAAAGTGGTTTTAGTTATCTTATTTTTTGTTGTTTATCTTGAGGTTATTTTGGTTATTGTGCAGAAATAAACTTTGATTTGATTAAGGCAAAAAAAAAAAAAAAGTAAAAAATACTTGAAGGGCTTTCCCCAGGTACTTCTGTTCTCCAGACTGGGCAGATAAATAGTAATGTTAAGAGGTTACGTCAGCAGTGAGTACTGTTATGGGATTCAGAGTCCTTTCTGCCATGATGTGGGTCAAACTGACCCAACCTTTGACACTTGAATGGTTATAGTCATACCCAAAAGTTCACTTTCAGAATACATTTATTATAAGCAAAATAACAAACAAAATACAATAACTGAGTTGTAAATTTTTCAGTACATCACCCCTGTAGTTTAAGGTTTGAATTTATTTTGTATTTACATTAAGTTATTTTTTTTGACTGATGTTAAAAATCACTCAATATTGTTGTTTCCACAAATGAAGACTTTATTTGAGCTTTGAATTTTTTTTCCTGTTAAACAGCATGCTGACCCTTACACCCTCTGTTCATTCTGCACCTTTGCTGAAGAAGCATGGTGTTAATTCATCTGTAATTACCATCTGTAATTTGCTTATTTTATATTAATGTCTACATTGTAAGATTATTTTTGACTTGTTATGTCATAGCTGAAAAACTGCAAACTCTGAAGGAGCTGAACTTGCAACACTGGAGCCAGAGACCTTGCCTCCGATTTATACGACCATAAATAATGCAATATCCATCATCAACAGTCCACAGTCCTGGGAGGGAACATACCCCTGCTGGACTCTGGCATAGAGAAGACAGTTTTTATCTTGTACCTTTTGCCATATTGCGTAATTTCTCTGCTTCCCAAACTCGATTGCATTGTACAAACTCATGTTAAAATTTATTTGGGTTACTTTTTCCTAGCTCCTAAATAAATAATAAAACATAATAAGTTGTTGTCATGCATTGATTGACAAATCAAGTCCAAACCGGAATTTCTGGACTTGGCTGCTTCAGAATGTAAAACAATAAACAACCTCAAAAGCTCCAAAGCATATATCAATATTTCCATCATTCCCATCATTATACAGGAAATGGTGATACTAAATGTTGTCACTGCCACAATAATACTACAATGCTGTATCCTCCATACACCTGAAATCATACCTGATGTCGTGATGACACTGCAGTTAGTCCTCCTGAGGATCCGGCGTCTCTCCTCCGGTGGTCTGTCGTAGCCCAACCACAAAGTAGCATGCAGGTTTTCATATCTTGGCTTTTTGTCCACGAAATGGGAGGAGCAGACATATGAGGTTTTCTGTGGTCTCTTTGAGTTCATGTTTCTCAGCCACACTCCATTAGAGTCCTCGTCTGTCGGTAGGTGATGGAAACTGTACCGCTTTTCACACTGCTTTTGGTTTTTGGGTATAAACATTCTTGTTGCAGCAACAAATGCAACAAATGTACTTTTGTCTGGTTGTTTGTACAACCGCGACCGACGCAGCAGGTCCCCGGGCTGCACGAGGACCCATTAAACAGTCTGAAAACTTTCCAGTAAAACGCTGCTTGAAATAGATGAGTAAAACACTAGCAGCCACAGTTAGGTCAATGGCTCACTGCAGCTTCCGGTGTCTGACCGGAAGCTTCACGCATAATCGTTACTACAGTAGCGCTCTCGGGATTATGGTGGATATATACGGAGTCCGTCTGCTGACATGGGTGAAAAAAAAAATACTGCGTGGCCACGATTTAATATGGAGTGGAAACGAGATGATTCAAATTCCAGATTATTAATTCGTGTCCACGTAATAGGGTCTTGTTCCCACGCGTTAATAATCCATGGTCACGGATTTTTTTCCCACCAGTGTAACCTTATGGGCTGTGTAGTTAGATCTAAAGTGAACATGAGGAGTAATTTTACTAAGCGTAAAGTAAGCAGATGTAGATGTTCTCATTTTGACCAGTTGGGGCGGTATGAGAGCGGCGCTGATGCTTCTCAGCGCGAGTGAAGAAGAAGGATTCCCTGTCGGTGTTTTGGAGGAGGCCGAAGAAAGATGGCGGGGTCCAAGGTGAAGCAGGACATGCCTCCTCAGGGAGGCTATGCTTCCTTCGATTACAAGAGAAATCTACCGAAACGAGGACTTTCGGGTACACGCAACACATACTCATTTAGCTTAGTATACAAGTCTACTCACGAGTTCTTAAAACATACACGCTGAGACAATAGCTGCTTATTGTACAGGGGCTAACGCTAACGGGTCAGCTCAAATTGGCTATAAATGACATATTATTAGAACATTTAAACCTTCTTGTGCCTCTTGAAGTAATATCAGTATGTCACGAGACCCTGTGAACACGACGATGTGTATAAACAACATATATGTGCGAGTTATTACTAACGGAGACGATAGTTACTTGCTAACTAGCTAGCTGCGGCGCTTTACTCTGGTTGACGTCAAAGTTGCGAGGTTGTTGAAATTATAAATTGAGTTTTTAACTGAATTAGGCTTATTCCAGGAGTGTCCGGTTAAATGGAGTTCAGTCTGTTTCTGAATGAAACAAAGAGCCAATGTGTTAAAAACGTATTGACCGGTGTGTCAAATCTGTGACCATCAGATTCTGTATCAGTAGAATACCACATAAAGACAATAGAGCAACACTGGCAGCACGGCTAAACATAAGCTGTGACCCAAGATTGAGTATATTTACCAAGACAAGCACACAACAAAAACATTAATCCAAAACGTGGAGCCTGAACCAAAGATTTACAAGTCACATCAATCAATCAGCATCATTGATGAGCAATTGCAGAAACCAAGCTTAGTAATTATAAACATAAAAAGCAATTGTAAACGCCAAACCATCTGTGGAAAATGTATTTATATAGTGACTAATGAGTTCTTTATTTAACAGGATATAGCATGTTCGGTATTGGCATTGGCGTCATGGTGTTTGGATACTGGAGACTTTTTAAGTGGAACAGGGAGAGAAGGTAAAAAAAACTCTTGTAATTGTGTTTTGCTCACGCAGTCATACTATTTGTGAAAGTAATACACAAGATAAAACTGGTGTGGATGTTTGTTTGTGTATAATAGGCGCTTGCAAATTGAGGAGTTGGAAGCCAGGATTGCATTGATGCCACTGCTGCAGGCCGAGCAGGATCGAAGGTGACAATAAAAAATAAAACAAGTGCCTAATATTAATTTTCCATAACAACCACAGGTAAGCAATTTTTAAAACATTTTTTGTCTGGCCAGCACCCTACGAATGCTAAGAGAGAATTTGGAAGAGGAAGCAATTATCATGAAGGACGTTCCAGGGTGGAAGGCAAGTAATATTCACACATGCAACACACAGGTTTATATCTTTATTATCTTCAAAAATGGTCTTCATATCCAAACCTAAAATGCATGAATGTGAAGAGTGTTGTAGCATCTTAATTGCAGATATTTAGCTTTTAAGAAAGTGGTTTGGACAAATAGCATTTACTCTCAGTCAATACTTATTTTCAGAGTGTTAACATGTAGATGTATTTGATTGGAAAGAGAGAAAAAATTTGAGTTTCAGGTCTAGATGAAAACATCAATGTCTCTCCAACACAGGTTGGTGAGAGCGTCTTCCACACAGACCGCTGGGTCACCCCTCTCACAGAGGAGCTGTTCAACCTCCGACCCCGTGAGGAGTTTTTGCACAAGCGTTTTGGATTTGTGTGGTACATGTAAGCACCATCGAGATGTTTATAGATCCACCACGTTCTTCTGCTTGTATAAATGTGAACATGTGTGATCACTCAATTTAAACTGTACATGATCTATACTAAAGTTGTTTTTTTCTGTACCTCATCCTGGTTTCTGTATTTATTTCAGTTTAATTGGATCTAGTCTTGATTAAGACTTAGATGTAATGGTAGAAAAATAAAACAAAAATAAAAGTTTATTTCCTTCAGATTTTTCTTTATTTAAAATTGCAATACAATTAGAAAAGTGCATCAAATGCATTGATGCTGCAGTTATACTCCATCTTCCAAGTCAGTGACAATCACTCATATGCACACAGTTCTGTCATTGTGCAAATGACTGTCATTAAGGCCTTCAGCTTCAAAGTCAGGCTTTTCCCATGAAGCCACTGCTTACAGGTGCTGCACATTGGACCTGAAACACAAAGGTAGTTAAGTCAACCTGAGACATCAACACTGCACTGGACCAAAAACACAATAACTAAAATTGTGACAAAGTCAAACAGTTTACCTGATCAGCTGCATCAATGTTGCCAATCAAAAGCTGCACACCTTGGCTGTGAGGTGATCTACCGAAGCTTCAGACAGTCTGTTCAATCTAAAAAAAGAGAAATGGATTAAGCCTGGCAACAAGTGCTTTGACATATCAAAACAACATGCATGCAAAACTACAAGTCTGAAACTCACCACTTCTTTCATATGTAAGGGGTGCAAAAGAACAACTGAGTACAGTCTAGACACCTTAAACGTCAAATAGGACTGCAGTGGGACATTAATGGAGCAAATTTGAGGACTAGTGCGATGAACTGAGGTGGTCTGAGCACAACACTACCCATAACTTAAGCGGCCAATGCTTATATTTTCGTGGACGTGGAGGAGCAATACATTCCAAAAGGAGCTTCATTTAGGAGCTTTTTGTCCCACCTTCCCAATGGAAACTTAAGAATCAGAAGAGGCCATGGCATGTTGGTAGGTGACATTTGGAGCAGAGGACTAAACACAGCAACTAACTCGAAGGTATTCATGGAAAAAATGAGAACTGAGTTTGAAGGATGTGAGCAGAGCAAAAGGAGATTTTTACCTCACGTGTACTGGCCTACTTTCTCCACATATGATTTAGGCAAGAGAGCAGCTTTCATCTCTGAGGAGCACTTGTTGGTAGGCGCAACACTTCACTCTCCAAGGACTTGTAGGTTTTTGAAGTAGCTGACCTCTTGAATGTAATGAAGCATTAACATGACCAGACACCAGCTGACGGTTTCCCTGCATTTCCATGAGCCACTTTAAGGGCTAGTTATTGAAACATCGCTATAGGTTTGAGCTAAGAGCACTATGGCAACTAATTCTGACACGTTTTGAGATGTGTTAAAAGGCCAAAAAAATCTGCGATTTAGTGGACTTCAATGTTTTACAGCTATGCTTCACCATATCATATCAAGATGACATGAGAATAATGTGCCAAATTATAATGTCTACTCAGACATTTAATTTCTTTCTGCAGGATACTCCGTTCTAATGCGATCATTACATTAAAACAAGCCTACAGCTGAACTTTCCCCCATGCGGTAGTTTTCGAAAGGCAAAGGAATCAAGGTTATTTTCCACAGTCGGTTTAATAGGCTCCATGAAGCCAAACTGACAAAGAAAAGTTTCTGATCATACAAAGAACATAAAGTACAAAACTGTTCCCGGCTGAGAGATAATTTTGGGGAAACGAAGGTGCATTTTCCGATCACTTAAACAAGATTAGTCCATTTTACAGCACATTTAAAATGCAGATGTTGAGCACAGAAGATACCTTGGACAGACTGTAGCATGCTGCAATTTGCAACTTCATGAACAGCCGGCCACTTCGGATGTGTAGTTCACCAGTCTGAAAGGAATTCACTCTTTTGGGAAATTGAACACACAGGAGCCTCGACGAAACTAAGTCTTTTTAAAGTAAAAAGGAATTTAGCATAAAATCCCTATGGTCTATAGTAAAGGGATCTTTCTCGCTTTGTTTAAAACCTGACAGGAGGTAGGTGAGCCATAGAAACTAAGGGGGAAAATGAGGGGGAAAGTCAAACACTTCAATGTAAAAAAAATCTAAATAAGGAATCAAAAAGGGAACAGTTCGTGCGCTGGACAATGAGTCTTCAGCAACTTCAATGGCTGTTCAACAAAAAGCCATGTGGAGAGCCGTTTGATCCCCAGATGGGGATATGTAGTACTACTGAAATGTTTTTTAGTTTTTCTGTTGGAGGAATAGAGTTGCCCAATCAACCAAGGTTAAGCGTATTGAACTGCAATTGATAATAACATTATTAAGGAATGACCAAAACACAAGGCTACATTTTAGGATGTTTGAGTTACTACAACAGAACTACAAAACTCAAGTCAGCAATAACACATGGACATTTTTCTTGAGGAGTGCATCTTTGAAATACAGCCAGCCAAGTGATGATCTTGAATCAGGGAGATGTTTACTCGTGTGTAGCTGAGGATAAGAAGTGGGCACAGGTGAAGACATGAAAAGTTCCAACACTGGAGTCTCACAACATCCCCTTCAACCCACCACAGTCCAAAACCCCTCCCTCATTTTTTTGGCTAAGGGGCTCCATCACCTGCGATATGGGCAATATAGTAACAGCAAAAGCCGAAAGCTTCTTAAGAGGGTTGTAAAATTGTTTGCTGGCCTCTGTAGAGTGGCTTGGGAGGGCTAGTTGTCAACACTACTCAGAGGCACCAAGAAGTTGGGCTCAAATATGCAACTGAGGGGCATATGCAATGCACATTCATATGTTGGGGCTGTGTATTCTTTTTTTTTTTTTAAATAAACAGTGTAGATGTATGATGAGAGTTTAGAAAACTCAGCCAACCATCAAGTGTACATGTGTGAATTTAAATCACCAGTGCTGATACCATTCAACTGATTAAAGAAAAAAAAATCTAAGTGTAAAACTGACTGAATGGGAAGAAGTTTCGCATTATGTTTTTAGAATTTAAAAACGACAGCCCCAACATAAGTCCACAGACACAATACATAGTATTAAGCTTACCATAGCTGTCATATCCCTCGCGGTATGATCCAGAGCGGTCATTATATCCACCCTGACCCCTAGAAAAAGTAAAAAAAAAATCTCTAATTATCACCAGTCAACACAGATGCATTCCATCGATCCCAATTTGTCCAGGAATTTCAACTGTTTCACACATTTACTTACCTATTTTCTCTGTAGCCACCTGAGTAGCCCCCACTCCTGTATCCACCACCGCTGCCACCAAAGCTCCTATCTCCACTTCCATAGCTTCTCTCGCCGTAACTCCTGTCGTTGTAACTCCTGTCACCAAATCCACCACCTCCGAAGTCTATAACCGGAAGACAAAGAAAAATAAATACAACACATACACTATATACAGATACAAGCCAGTGTATCACAGAATTATGGTGCCCACCCCTGGAATAACCACGGCCTCCACCTCTCCCACGGGATCCCCCGAAGCGATTCCCACGTGGGCCTGAACTGAAAGTCGTACGAGGGCGCCCGCCCTTTCCAGCTTCATCCACACGTATAGCACGGCCATCTAGAGTCTTTCACAAACAAAAAAACATCACAGCAGATTAAAAATGTAATAAATGGGACAATCGGCATTAATATTAATAAAGCCCTATGAGGCAAATTGCAATTTGTGACTATGGGCTATACAAATAAAATTTGATTGATTGAATATTATAGCACACTGACGTGTGTGTATAAACCAGTACGTATATACAAGAAATTATTTTTTCTGTTAGGGGGGGAAATGCTTGATTTAAACAATAAATGGGATAAATAATTATTTACACACATGCCTGGTAAGTGTTTGCTTACCTTGCCGTTCATGGCGTCCAACGCATCTTTAGCATCTTCTGCATTGCTGTACTTCACAAAGCCAAAGCCACGTGACCTTCCCGTCTCTTTGTCTCTGATCACATCCACTGAAAAGGAGGGAAATTTGTTTTTTTTTTAAAAGCCGAAACAGACTCGATCACATGGTGGCGGACTATCAGTATATCCGGATACAATGAATCAAAATGGAGGCTTCACCTTTCTCGATGGATCCGTATTTATTGAAGGCCGCGCTCAAAGACTCCTCGGTGGTTTCGAAGCTCAGTCCGCCGATGAACAATTTCCCTTCGTCCGACATCTTCGGTGTTTAATAGACGTCACAACCACCTACAGCAAAAACATTTACGAAACGTGTAGAAAAAATAAAGTTCTGCTCAAATTTCATCCACAAAAATCGCGAGCAACAAAAAGTGGGTCATTGGACCCATTTAGCAAATCCTTTGATAAATGGGCACTAAAGTCTATTCGCGTGTTAAACGATGTACTTCATATATGATGACGTATGGTTACGTTCATATGTATAAACAGTGAACATTATCATGAACGCGTGGTGTCGTGCGTCGAGTCGGGGCTGAGGCCCACAAACGTGATGCCGCCTGGCTAGCGGCTTTGCTAGCAACCTTTTTTTTCGGCGCCATTTTGTATCATCGAGCGCCGCTTCCCACTTTTGTTCCACAGGCCGAACTAAGGCAGAACACCAAGCGCTTTGTTCTTCGACCTACGCCATTTGTTACGATTAGCGAACGCACGTATTATTACAATTTAACTTGTTTCACATGTATATTTTTTTCCTGAAAACAACTGTAATGCATTTCACATTTAAAACAACCATGACGCACGCGAACAAAGCATGTCGAGCAAATTTGCGTTTCTTGAGTAAAATTTTAGTAAATAACTATCAACATAAACTCAATGATGCAGATGCATAACGTTGTGTGGGATTCACACAAAACAAGGCGTAAAATCTGGACATGAAGACGCATTTACCTTTTACTTGTCGGAGAGCCAATGTCTGTTACACCCGCAGCGCTGCAGGTCGAGTGAGAGAGAGGGGAAACAGCGCTCTGCTTTTCAACGCCCTGTGCTCCGTCTTCTTCTGCAGTCGGCTCAAACACGTGGCAAGACTCAAGACCGCCACCTACTGGTTGGTCTACACAATTGAACCGTCCATTGAATGTGACGAGACAAATTAGTTCCCTCTTCTTTACTCCATTGCTCCTTCTCACACACCAGGAGTCAAATATTAGGATCATATTCAAAACGTGGAAAATAATGTATCAATGATCAATGATGACGCTGCAGTGTGTGTTCCATGGCTGGCAAGGGTTTGACACAAAGTAACTCTGGCCAAGCTTTTCAATTTTCTTTTTTTTATTCTTTGCATTTTTTCCCCTTTCCATTTGTGTTTACATCCAACACAGATAAAACACACAGATTACATACAGGACATGTATAATTAAGGCATTTGTATACGTAAAATACACAACAAGAGAACGCACACAGATGGATGACATAGGCTACATTGTTTTTACACGACAGTCTTTTGTGGCATGTGCTACATAACAATCACGGCTGTTTTCAGTGACGGACACAGATGACAATACGTCTCAAAGCAATGATGACCACGTGAATTAGAGTCTGCAGATGTGTTAGGCTTACATTCTCCTTAAATACTCACAGTATCCAGAAATGGCAACAAAGCATGTCCCTCTTACAAACACTTAGTGGCACACATTGCACTCCACAGTTATTTTACCTGCCATTTTACCTATTCTGATGTCCATGACACGTCCCTCTGGTCACCCTGCGCTGTGCCATGGATCTTCAGCAAGCTGCCACTGCTATCACAGTGAGTGGACGTTTTCTGGCCAGCAGGTTAGGGATGATGCTGACGATGCTGGTATGGGTGAGACGTCGGCGAGAGGTGTGAGCTCCTGCGAATCCGCCTGCGAAGACGCCGCTGGAGCAGCAAAGACTGAAGGCGCTCCAGCTTACAGTGCAAGGCTTGAGCCTCCTCTGTGGATGAGCGGAGAGGGTGATTCTCCTCGCCATCACCTAGAATAATAAAAAGTGAGCTATTTTATTCAACATTAATAATGTAATTTAATGGTTTTAATTTATCATTAAAACATATATTCACACACTTTACAATTGTAAAATGTGGACAATCTCACCTGATGTTTTGCTGCTGTGCTCTGCATTCTGGGTCACCAGTGGTTCACTACTGGTTTTGCTGTGTTGCTCTGTTGGGAGCACTGGGTTGACAGGGCGGTTGGGAACAGGACAGAGGCGTTGAGAAAGGGTGGGTAGTGCCGCCTGGTGGTAACAGGCAGCTCTGAGGAGGTCACTGAGAATCTGGAGAATGATGTTGATACCACGCCGATGGCAGCTGATGCCACTCTGACTGGAAGGAGCCAGTCTGCCTGATGGGGAGAGATAACAGAAGAAAGGTCAAATTGACACATCTAAACGGGCTGCTGTTGTTTCTCACGTGTTGCACCGTCGTCCTCAGGCCACTGGTGCTTACACACTCAGAGGAAGTCTTACCGGAAAAGGTTCCAGAGTAGACCCCTGGAGAGTGGTTCACAAAACTTTCAATAACGGCTCCTGGCTGCATGCACAGCTCAGCAGCTGACGCGTGAACATGGCTCTGTAAAAGACAAAGAGAGATTCATCCCATGTCCTTACTCTCCATGTTGGAGAATAAAAAACAGTGGAACTATTTACTGGCTTTTACACATGTTGTGTTTTTTTTATCTTGAATACTTCAAGCTGACCTTTTCAAAGGTGGAGCCTGGAATTGGGCTAGGTGGTCCAGGACTGGAGCCAGTGGGGGCAGGTGAACAGACCGAAGCAGCTGCTTCTAGCGGAGAGCTGGGATGTGGACAACTGGATGGTGAAGGAGCAGATGACAGAACAAGGGGACGTGTGTGTCTAGAGTGATGGGACTGAGGTAGAAACGAGTGGTGGCAGTTTACAGCAGGGACAGAGGTAGATGAGTGGGTTTTGGGAGATGTTGAATTAAAGGAGGTTCTGGATCTTTGGGTGTTAGATTGGTTAATGGACGATGAGTCAGCAGGTTCTGGAGTCGAAGCGGAGTTTCGGGAGGCAGGTGAGGTGGAGCCAGTGGTCTCAGTGGAGGACCAGGAAGAGGCAGGACCACGGTCCGGACCTGTCTGCAGGCCGGTTCGAAGTCCACTGCTGCTTTTGAAGCTCATATCCTCATCCAGCTGCAGCTTATTCACATCCTCTGACGACAGCTGCAGCTGCACGTACATCACCTGATCGCCGATTCCGAGGTTAATTGTCAGAGGTGAGCGCCCAGACAGGAAGTCACTGATCTGCAGGTAAGATATGCTACGTTAAATGACAGTTTCAGTTTCAGTTTTTAAGTTTATATTTTGGGAAAATGCCCAATCGGTATTTTCTGATCTGTCCCACCAAATACGTGGAGAACCACTGCACAGTTCAAGGACATCACTGTTTCTCTCACCTCATGCCATTGCACTCAACAGCTGTTATTAGCTCCTCTTTACCTGCATTTCTGTGAAACTCTCCAAAACATCCATCATGGTCCTCTCACCTCTGGTGGTCGAGAACTGTGGCAGCAGAAAACACAGCGGGTCCATTAAGAGAAGTCTGACTGCATCATAGAGGTTTGTAAATAACAGAGAGGCATTGGGGTCACTCACTACTAAACCAGCTTCAATGACTGGGACCAGGGTCAGTTTGCTGCCATCTGTTACACCCAGGTCCAGCAGTGTCCCTGCAGTCAGCTGCCTGATTTACAAACCATGTGGAGCCAAGACACCGTTTTATTGTATTGTATTGTATTGTATTGTATTGTATTGTTGTGTATTGTATTCAATGCAAATCCATACACATAACATGAAGGAATTGTCAAAATGTGGTGCCAGCAGACCAGCTCACCTGTCTTTATGCAGGAGCACGGTCCTGTTTCTTTGCAGCCTGAGCTTTTGGGAGATTTGTGTCCTCAGTCCCTCCACAGTCTCCCCCCGGGGGACAGTGAGCTCCACGGGGCTGCCGGTGGTCGAGGTGATGGACAGACGCATGGTGGACTGAGCGGTGGAGCGTCCAGCTGCGCAGCTGTACACATCCCCCTGCTGCTGCTGCTCCATTCCGCTGAATACCTGGAGATTATCACTATTATTATTATTATTGTTATTATCTGCTCCTCATTCCCCAGTCGAACGTGACAATGCTCTTCAAAGGTCTGAAAACTACAGGACGTTTTCTCCACCACACATCGCTACAGGTCCGCTTCCTGGCCCTGACAGACGCAGCTCTCCACTCCACACAGCGTAAAACCCCGAGGCTCCCTCAGCTCAAACCCCGCCCCCTGCGGAGAGACAGCCAATCAGCAGCAGACTTAAGAACAGTCAGCCCCCAGCGTCCAATCAAAACGCTTCTTCCACACACGGGCCCACCCCTTTTTTGTGCCACACTCACCATTCATAAATGATGCAACGTTATATCACAGCCTATCACAACATTTTTGTAAATGCAAGTCTTCTTCTTCTTCTTCTTCTTCTTCGTATTATTATTGTTATTATTATTATACGTTTTCTCCACCACACATCGCTACAGGTCCGCTTCCTGGCCCTGACAGACGCAGCTCTCCACTCCACACAGCGTAAAACCCCGAGGCTCCCTCAGCTCAAACCCCGCCCCCTGCGGAGAGACAGCCAATCAGCAGCAGACTTAAGAACAGTCAGCCCCCAGCGTCCAATCAAAACGCTTCTTCCACACACGGGCCCACCCCTTTTTTGTGCCACACTCACCATTCATAAATGATGCAACGTTATATCACAGCCTATCACAACATTTTTGTAAATGCAAGTCTTCTTCTTCTTCTTCTTCTTCTTCGTATTATTGTTATTATTATTATTATTGTTATTGTCTATATTTGTTATGTAAGATGACCAAAATGACCACAGTGACTTGAACCATCATCAGAAACACATCTGCTGAGAAGACACCTTGATACAATAGGGCTGATGTGACACTATGATCACATCAGCCCTATTGTACCATATACCACCAGTCTCTGACTCATCTGTGGGCCTAATCATGTGACCTAAAACACACCATCGCCATCCTAAACCTGTGAAAGGCTGAACACACTGATCATTAAAGCAGGTGCTTAGGGAACACGAAGATCATGGACAGTGGCTCCTCATATTTCTGTTCCAATGTCAAATGTGTATAGAAGCTAGACCCATTATAGACTGGGCTGAAGGCAGACCAGTCCACTGGTGAGACACAGGGTCTCCAGCATCCTTTGTATTGCGCAGTAGTGCATGTCCTCGGCTGTGCAGTACATTCGTGTCCAGCTCTGGTCCACAGCGGGGTCTCAGGATGCACCTGTCACACGGCGTGGGGAGGACAGGACCAGCTGGGAGGCAGGAGAGGGCGAAGAAATGCAGCTAAAGTGTGTCTCCACACTGCGGCTAAAAATAGCTGCACCCACAACACCCCCGCTTTGTCCAGCCTGCGTCATCCACCACCATGTTACCTTCCTCCCTTCCCCACCTCACCCCCACACTCACTCCTCTTCACACTCTCCCAACTGCAGTGTGTGGTGTTTGTCTCATTGTGCCTTTGCAGTATGATGTATTCATTTTCTGTTCTGTTTCCTGTGTGTCATCCCAGTGCCGTTGTGTCACTGTGTCTGTTTGTATTAAAATGCGTCATATATGTAGGAATACTGTGGAATTCTAGAAGAATGATGACATTTAAGGAAATTTAAAACCACATATCCGTTGGCATTCAGGAGGAATCCCCTCACTGATCCCTTTTGGTCTTTTCTCTTTTCCCGTCATTGGAGGAACACAGTGTCCCAGTGAGATCTCCATGGTGATCCATCCCTCAGTGAGTCTCCCCCCCGCTCCCACTCAACCCCACAATATCTGTTTTGGCGTCTCACACAGTCAGGGAGAGGCTGGTGCTTTACATTCTTCAGGCCTCGCTGAGAACAATTCCACAGGATGTCCTGCTCTTCAGAGCTTGCACAGACGCAGCTCTGACGTCAACCATCTAGCAGCGTACGCACACACACACACAAACACACACTGCAATCCTACGCCTCTCTACATTCCTCCCTCCCTGCACGGCCTCTCCTGGCATCGCTTCCCAGATGTTTTAATCCATTGGTATGTTGCATCTTAGTGTCCCAGGAATTTCTGAGGTAAGAAAATGTGTATGAAAGGAATCTGCCGTCAAGAATCTCACTGGCAGACAAGGAAAACAACAGATGTCTGTCAGGTTGTCTAAAATACAGACACACAGAACGGAATGAGCATTTGTGTGTCTCCATTAATCTGAAATGCATTAGAGTACAGTACATCCTTCATTAGGATGGTTTAGTTTTTATTTTGTTTTTATTTAAATTTTTAGATATGTATCAGGAACAAGTGCCAAATATCACATAATTTTCAGATCCCTTTTGGTAGTGAGTCAGTTAACTGATCTTTGTATTATAATTACATATTACATGTGATAACAGCTCTCAAGTTCAGAGACACTACCACAAATCATATGCATTCATATTGTATTGTATGAGTTTTGGGAACGTGCTGGCATCATCAAGATTTATTGCCATTAATAATATGTAGAAAATAATGAACATCATAATGTATAGTAATTCTATGTGCAAGTTGCAAAGGACGTCCCCACAGTGGCAATTCATTTAAAAACGGTATAAACCAGTCCCATGCCCTTGAAAACCATATGTTGTGTTGATGTTTGAGATGTTTGAAGAGATGTCTCAGGCCTTCTAACTTAAACCATTTAAGTGGTGGTCCCAGAAACTGGCTTATTGCCAGAGAAGACATGAAAGGGCAGCAAAGTTTACACAGACAAAGTAAAGGGAACACGATGAAGCCTGCTAAGTAAATAGCCAACATGGTCATTTTAGTTTGATCTGAACTAAATGAAATCATCTGTCCTGTGTGCTGTTATTTCTCTCTCACTCAAACCTGCTGATTTCTCAGTCAGTTTGTCGACGTTCTGCAGAGGAAACTTACAAGGGATTCTTCGGATGTCTTACGAAGGTTGCTGCCTTAGACGCCTTATCCTCCCACTTCCTGTTATCATACAGGCGCAGATTAGACCTTCTGCCACTTTGCTGTCGAGGCATTTTCTATTTGTGCAAAGCCTTCATTTTCTACATCGCACAGCAGTGGGCACTGCAGAGGGAGCAGGGATGCAAGTGGCATTTTGGATGATGGTGTGTGCAGACACAGGAGATTTAACCTCCAAACATATCCTCCAGCAAAGGTGGTCATCGTTCACACCAACTGTCATTGTGATGGCTACAGCCACACATGGTGAAGTAAATACACTCACTGCACCTTTTTTGTTGCATTTTTTTTCTAACACAGGTTTAATTTCATTTGCAGCCAACCACACCAAACAATTAGTAGTACACAATACACAGTTTATTTGATTCAGCATCTGTTTATTTACGTTGAGCCTTATATTGTTTAGTGGAGTGCACACATTTTACAATGTAAGGTTCTGTAAAAGTTTCTGTTCTATTAATCATTTCTTTCTTTGTCTTTGAGTTACCCAGTGTGGTTGGGGGAGGACTCTTCCTGGTAGAGCAAAAGGCGGGGCTAAGGGTGGAGCCATCTTAAATCTGGGGCCAAGCTCATCAGTCCGGACCATTTCCCGCTGTGTCATAGGGGGGATTTGGGTTTAGTTAGTTTGTTTTGTGTTTAATTGTAAATGGCATCCATTTTGGTTTCCCCTTCTGTGTCATTTGGTTTGGCCAAGCCAGTACATATGTGCTCCTTTGTGTCATTATGTAGGTCTGTTTGTTCTGTTAACATTGCTGTTCCTTTGTATTTAGTTGAGTAGAGTTATCTTTCGTTGACCTCTTTTATAGATACATTTATTTTGTAATAAGCTTACTTTTGGGTAAATAAAACCCTATTTTTCACTGTTTGGTCCATGACAGTCCTTCACAAAATATAATGCACAAATGACATGTGGCCAAAAAGTAACAGCAGACCCACGTTGTCAATAACCAACAATGCAGCAAACAGATTAGGTAATCACTATTGAATCTGATATAAGGAGGATGAAAGTATTATTTTAGCAGGTCCCAGGAAGGTCTGGTCTGAATTCCATAGGATTGGACTGAAAACCTCAGTGAAACGCTGCCACCAGGTGGTGAAAGGCGAGACTACAAAACGTCCACGACCAACATCTGCGTTCGTGCATCTGGACTGGTGGCGAGGAAATGGTGACAGAAACACAGCAAA
>JAFBJQ010003877.1:87500-93291 GCA_016785345.1 Trinectes maculatus | reverse complement strand
ACTGATGACACCATGAAATAAAAGCACGTGTCCCTGGTGGCATTGTGTATGTAGTGTATATGTATATTGGCTGGAGCAACATTAACATTAATTTGTGGTTGTGATATTATGGCTAATTGGTTTACGCAAAGCTTTATAATATCTAAGAAACATGCATTTTATTTAAGAAGCGAGCTCATTTCTTTTTCTTTATGCCCTTGCACATTTGTACATTTCTTACACCTTGTACATTTCTCTTAATTATGTTTGACATTATATATATATATATATATATATATATATATATATATGAGAGAGAGAACAATATTGCAATTCATCAATTCATTAAACTTAAGCACAGCAGAAAGCTACAGTAATAAGTATTTCCGTATTTGAAAACCATTGCTTTTCTGCATGAGTGTCTTTAAGTCTTGAACTAATGTGGTCCACGCTCAGTGACAATATTATTCATGCTTCTTAGGCTCCATATGATTCGCACAAACGGAAAATTATGAAGTGATGACTCTAAAGCACGAAAACCTATTAACTTAAACCTAGATATATAATTAGACCCACATATGATTCAAAAGAAAAATGGATCGCTGTCCCTCCTTGTTTCAGTGAAGACAGAGGATGCAATTGAAAAGCTTTATGCATGTATTAAGCCTCTTCATATATAACAGTACATAAGGGCATCAGGTGCAGGAACATATGTCAGTGACAATATCAATCTCAGATGATATTATTCATTGACATTTACTTTAATCTCGATAACTGCCCATAGCGTCACCGTTGATGGAGTGGGACGTAACTGCACATCGACCAGGCTTATATCATCACAGTGCAGTGGCACAGTTGTAGGCTATTATTAGAGCTACCACTGTCAGATATGTGATATGAAGGCAGCAGTAGTTATCTACAGGAGTACAATCTGTACCGACAAACATAAATTGAAGTTTGTGAGAAGTATGTCTGGATTCCGTTGGCTTTTATTCTGGGTTAAAGGCAAACTAAGACAATTAGCTGTTTTCTTTCATCTAACGTGGTCTAACAATGTCAATTACTGGAGGGAGAAGAAAGATTCTGTTGTGTTTAACGGTTCAACCTACAGGTCACCTTGTGCGAATGTTACAGTGCCTTTTGTGTGAAGAAGTGTCTTTCGTGTGACTTACACTAAATGGGTAAATTATCATTGTCAGTGTTATTTTATCATTTCCATAGCAGCAAAAGTTAATCACGAGCAGAATGTGTTGATTAGAAACAAAACAACATAACATGGTGTTTCATTCATGGGGTGGATGAACCGGGGGTGGATGCTGTGGGCGGAGCCACTTGCCAGCAGGAAAGTAACACTGCACAATTGCCACTCTTTTGTCCAGGAGTTGTTCTGCCTTACAGATACGCAGCATATTGTCCAATGTTCTCTACCTCCTGTTGTTGGCATTGGTTTCTCTCGGTTTGTGATCGCTCGCTGGATAATTAACCCAGCATCACTAGTAGCTGTATCCTGGCAGGCTGCTCGCACAAACTGTGCTAATAGCTTCATGTCACCCAGTTAGTACAGAAATATCAGCTCATTAAACCAAGAGCAACAGAGTGGAGCTTTTATCTGAGACAAAATATTGGAGACACAAAAGGCTAATGATGAAATAGGCTTGTGTCTTCACGTTAGTGAGGATGATGATGTTCAGCAGCGTAATGAGATACTCTCAAGTTGAATGGTGGACCAAAAAGCATGGAGACAAAATGACATACGTGCAGAGCAGGTGGTGTTTGTTTGTTTATGACACGTTCAATGTGGAAATGTCGACAATCACACACGGTGCCATTAGGCCAAACAGGTCATAACAACGTTACATGCTCGCATAGTATAGTGCATGAAGTGCACCACATGTTTCAACATCTAATAAATAATTGTGCATAAAGTCCAACCAGATTTATTTGCTCAACGGGCAAATCTCTACAGCTGGCCACATCAGCCCAGAGCAGTGTGTAAGCATGCACTGGTGACTCTGGCATAATATCTGCCTGCATAATGTGGTTTGACTGGCAGTCTGCACCGTAAATAGAATTAGCCTGACACAGGTTTTAACCAAACACTTTATGTCTCTTAGCATCGTAGATACACTATATCACTCTATTGCTTTTAAATGTGTCCAATCCACAAATTGAACCGAGCTCAGAACACGCTCTCTTCATTATTCACTCCGTCTAGTTAATGGAAGCACAGCAGGGCAGTGTTCCTCCTATGTTACAGCACATTTGTCAATCTCATTAAGCTTCCCGTGAGATGCCTTTGTAAGTTTGAAGAGCTGAAAGCAGGTGACGTTTGACCCGGTTTAAGAAGGGCTGTGATTATCCTCGTATTTAAACAGTCTGAGTGCTGAGGGAGATATAAGGGCTTAAAATATGAAATGTACCTTTTGTTTGAACTTTCTTTCTGCATCGCTACTTTGCTGTAAAACCCGCAGTCGGAAACTGAATTTTTAAAATCCACTGCTCCTTATCTACTCGCTCTGGAAAGGGGCATTAAATCCTGATGCGATCTGTGGGATTAGAGGAGCATCACTTTAAAGATAAAACCTGTGGAAGCTAAAATCAATATGTCAAAGAAAGGGGAAGCAATATACGATATGATAGATAGACTTTATTGATCCCACATCGGGGAAATTCACAATATATGCGTCCACAAAAATATAGGAGACACAATTGCATGGTGTTTTAGTGACTGCGGATTTCGCTGTGTTGTTATCAGCACCTGTCGCCTTTATATCAACGACAAGTAAGTATAAAAACCTGAGGCCAATTAAAACGCTATCTGTTTTTTAACAGTCAGCAGTCGTCACAGAGACACAACAAGCACAAAATGAAAATGAATCAACACCTCGGTGAGAATGAAGGTTCTCGTCTGTTAAAGACCGAAATAAAATCGCAATCATCCCATTTTATCCAGAATGGGCTGCAGTTTGGAGAAGCTCTCGTCTTCAGGGTTGCTTCAGAATGGGACAAACACATATTTTAAAATAATCAGTGCTACCGATTATTTCACCAAAATAGACTTTTAAAAAACATTTGTAGATTGGAAAGCGTAATGGCACAGCTCACATACCAAATATGTACAGTACACAGTAGCTTCTGGCTTACAGAAACGTCCTGGCAGTAAAAACTGAGAGCTCTGAGACAGAATCGCCATCCCGGCGGATCACTGTAATGGGCTTCCTCATTACACTGAAGACTCCGACTCTGTTTGCACAGTAATAATCACTGCAGCAACTTCTCCGCCACTGCATGTGGGTCATTAGAGTTGGCGTCCACTTAGAGGTTTGGGATATTTGGATGAATACATGGGATAAAAAGAGTCTCTAAGTCTCTTTTCCTCATTTTGTATTCCTGAGTTAGACTTGTCATCCCGATGGTCAATAGCCTATAGCAGACCTGTGTAATTGGATCCGATGAAGCAGAGGAATTCCTAATACCATGTTATAACTCATACTGGGGCTTCTTTAACATTTTGAACTTTCTTTGGGCACTTTAGTAACTCCATCCCCTGCTTGAAATCTTTGGCTTAAAGAGATAATGACCCACTTGGCAAACACTGAATGCCTCATGTGCAGTTCACAGGCATCGTGTTGCCTCATATCTGTACGGTCACCTTTTGATGCCATTTTAGAGTTCTCAAGTGTAAAATGTGCACAGTTGCAACTCTGCTCTAAGGAAGACATAAGCAGTGCACGGTGCACCTCATTAATCCTTCTCCACTCTATCATACTCACCGACTGTTATTAGCAACATTTCCTTTTCTGTTGACGGTCTCTCTCAGCCCACTCACATGTGAGGGTATTTCTCCTTTGCCATCCAGTTATCCAGTCATACGACGGAAAGAAGCAATAACAAGCTGCCCAACAGAGTGTGAAGTTATTTCCGCTCAGACGAGATAAAGGGGAAACGGGTCTAGTGATTGTGTTACCATTTTCAGTCAACGTAGTACTGCAGTATAAGTAGATACCGATGGTAATGTTTGCAACTCAAACCAGCTAATCTGCATTTTGAATTCATTGTCCATGTTCTGTTTATTCCATGCCACGTGAGAAACGGCCACCTGAGAAAAGACGTTTCCTGGCCTCACAAACCCGGAATAGTTCCCTTTCCCTCTTAAGCCACTTTACAGGTATGACACTATGCTCAAGTCAAAATATTCATTGTCTTTGCTCTCCCCTTTTCCCTCCTCTTCGTTCACTGAGCGAGTTCCTTCATTCCTCCTGTGCGATATGACAACGGGGTACCTGCATACCTGTGGCGATGAAGGGAGCAGTTTTGTAATTAAGAGGATCCCGAGGCGTATTTTTTTTTTCTTTCTTTCTTAACAGTCAGTCTCAGGTGGTGGCATGCATAATTACCATGACGGATGGGATGTGGGCGGGGAATTGATCTGGGGAGCCGGTGCTATCTCATTATTCTGCTCCACTTCTGTCTGTCCCCTCCGTATCTCCCTCTATGTAACTCTATTTTTATATATTTTTTTCACTGTTACTCTGGAGATCTGTGGTGGTTGCAAAGCCCCCACCACCCACCCACCCTGACCCCCCACTCGCTATAATCTATTTTCTGCATCTTGCCTTTTCTATTCACAAATTCCACATAATGTCATGTGATTTCATCATATTTGCATTTGGTAATTTTCCTGCGGATATTGATACTCTTTTCTGTAAACACAATAGCGCATGAGGACACACAGCAAATTACTATATTTATGTATGTGTATACAGGTATGTATGTTTATATACATACCTGTGTGTGGTTGTGTGGGTGTAAGCCATATTAGACTGTTTTGAGGTTAGCAGCGCACATATGTATATAAAAATAATAAAAAATAAATAAAATAAAAACATGGACAACATCAACTACTTTTGCATAACATTAATCTGTGGCACCTGAAAATATATTTACTATAACTTTGTTGAAGATGAAGAATGAACTTGATGTACATTTTTTTTAAGTGATGGACTGCACCATCTGAGCAATAAACTTCACCACACACATACACTTCCTTAAACTGCACAGTATAAGTCTAAAAATAACCACTTAGTGTTCATTGATAAACACAGTGAGTAACCAACGAAAGGCCGAGTGGTTGTCATTTATTTTGAATGAGTGTGACTTATCTGCCCTCGCTAGGCGAGTAGGTGCACACCTGTACAGCATTAACAGCTGAACAATGGCACATTCACGAAAACAGAATCTCTTTATTCAGTAGGCAGCTTTCACCTTTCTTTGTCGAAATTTTATTTTCAAGACGAGCCAAAGTAAACTTAAAAGACAGCACACGCAGCTTTTTTTTCCATCTGTCGTTCACAAAGCTTAATCAGAGTTACTTGATTTTTCAAGATGACGTCGTGCGGCATCAGCTTTGACCTTACATCTGTCTTTTATGTAAGAGACTCTGAGGAGCAGAGAAACTAAATTCTGAATGGTCTCGGAATACATTTTCTGAGATAAGAGACGTGTTCCTTTTTGAAAAACTCTGGTTTTAAGTGTTTCAGTTGATGCCATGATTTCAAAATATTGCGTTGATACCACATACTGTATAAATTGTATAAAGTGGATGTGGATCTTGACGGCAGCCTCAGCCTGTAATGTTCAAGCAGCTCAAATGACCTTTCGGTGCACTTACTGTATGTTGCCCAATGAGTGTGACCATAATTATGGCTGCCTAATTACGAGTGGTGCCCAGAGGTCTAAGGATGTGTCAGTGGTGTCAGCGGTGCCAGTGTTTGGGCCAAGGCCTCTAATGCTCAGGGCGGAAACGGCTTGC
>JAFBJQ010003877.1:0-85000 GCA_016785345.1 Trinectes maculatus | reverse complement strand
ATTACTGATGTGGAACACTCATTCTTGTTAATAGCTGTTAACTCTTAAACTTCAAATGGTAAGCAAAGCCAGGTGATGAATAACCCCCTGGTAATGGGGTTTGGAGATAATAATCTGGGTCTATAAACACCTGGTCATACATAATCCTGGATTAAAATGGCTAGATGATTAAAATCTGTCCCTGTCTCCCTGTGTCTTCAACAGCAGCAGGTCTAATGTCAGCAAATCAGCAAAAAATAGCTACCAACAGCAAAAAATAGTAAAATCAGCAAAGCAGCGGTCAAATGTTTGTTTGCCTATTGTTAGATTATAGCTCTTGTTGCAGTGTTTTTTTTTCTCCATTTGTCTTTTGCTGGCTCGCCTCAGTGTGAAACGATCTATAGGACTGCTGTTATTCGATCATCGCGTTTATTTTTGCACTGACCTTTTCTCAAAGAGAGTTTTGGTTTAATGTGCCGACAATCTCTCCCGTGCAGAGCGCTCCTCGGGGGCTGCATGTTATCAGCCATTAAAATTTATCCGGCTTTTCTTTTTATTGCCATTCACATTACTGCCTCCTAAAAACAACTTAAAGGATAACACTGGTTTTGTGTTTACCTGCATGTGTTTTATTATGTAGATGAGTCCGATTTCCTGCACGCTGGAACGCAGATCTGTCAGATGATAACAGTGTTCAGCATTATATGGGAACACAAGCTCTTTTTTCAGCTGACATGACATAACGCGGTGTTCTTCCTCTTTTTTTTTTGGCAACTGTCCTTGTCTCTAAAAACAGTTTATCCTCAGCCACCCCCTGTCTCTCCGGAGAACCCTGTGTGGCTGTCTGGGAACCCTAGTGGTTAGAGGGAAGGCGCGTTTATCCAGCGGTCGAAATGAAAATCCCAACCCAATAAGGCTGTGTTATATGATGATGATGATGATGATGATGAAAAGTCTGTGTGTACAGAAGTGAGAGGAACAATGCAATGCTGCATAGTGTCCTGTCCTCTATTGGAAGAACTGACCTATCTGGAAATTCAAAACTTCTGACAGAGATCAGTTATCAGGTGACTTCAGGATAAGTCAGACGAGGCTGCTGAGTCAGCTGAAATATGGCTTTACCCTCTTAAGTAGGACAAGCAGCTGCTGCACCGAAGGAGAACTATCAGCAGAAACGGGTTTCGGCTGAAATAGATGGCCATCTGAAGAACCCTCTGGCCATGAGGAGCAGACGTGGAAGTTTACCCTCTGCGTTTGCGACAATCTGTCACAGTGTATACGGAGACTCGCTGTCTGTCTTTGTCTCGCCCTTTAGCCAATTATTTCTCCTTTCCTGCTCACCACTGTACAGTCTGCAGGATCTATTTCTGCTCCATACATTGACAACCAACCAGGTTGGAGGAGGTGGTTTATCTTGAACCTCCTGTTTTCTTTGCATCGTGGGAGCCCAGTAAGACATGTGCCCTACAGTCACAGCTACAGGCTTTACCAGATGTGATCTACCGCTTATTCCCTTTTCATAGCATTTATATAGCATGTTTTTATAGCATGTTCATCATCAGTATATCATCCTGCTTTTGCTCTCTATAATAATAATAATAATAATAATAATGGTGGTAATAATAATGATAATAATAGTAAATACAAGTTAGAAACAGCACTGTTTATTTGAAAAAAGAAATAGTGTCAATTACCAAGCTACACTGTGTCTAAATGTGGGAGTCGGGACTCTCCTGTCCAAGGCAGAACGGCATGAATGTGAACTGGAGGCTCCTGTGGGAAAAGAAAACATCTGCCAGCCAAAAAAGGGTTGGGGGGGTTCTCCTTTTGGTCATGGAAATACAGTATTTAGGCCTGCGGGTCTGACAGAGTTAAACTGCTGCTCGGATGCCATCGCTCGTCTCCCGTGACCCAGTATCTTGGGAATAGTCGCTGCATGCGACACGGTTCTCTATCTTATTTAAACTTGCTATTTTTGATTCCTCATCATTGACTTATTGTGTCCTGGTGTATGGAGCCTGTGCTGTATTTGCATCTTGAGGATCACTTTGATTTATAGAGGAAAATAAGGTTAAGAATGACACAAAACATAAGAGGCAGTCCCACACATGCACATGTAAAGGCTTAGTTATAGCTAACACATTTTCTGCACTGCATTTGTACGCTTGTAATTTGATTTTTAAAATCAGATTTAAAAATTTACCAGCGACATGGTTTTATATAGAAAGTGTTCTCACTGTAGCGCTTCAGTCTAAAACTAATTCAGAAACTTTTTTTTACTTCCTGTTTTGCATACACATAAATCGTGACATGATTAAAAACCCGGGGACAACAGCGTGCAGCGTGGCCCTGTAATTGTCCTCATTTTCCCTCTGTCCTATCATATTTTACACCTCACTGATTCTGCTGTACTTGTTGTGAGGTTTTTGTTTGTGAACATTTTGCCATTTACTCGCACACGGTGCCGATGATGGTGTTTTTTTTGTTGTTTATGTATAATTACTGGACATTCTAAGGAAATCAAGAAGCCACTCAAACATAAAGTGAGTTTTAATAAACCTGTCTTTGAGGAAGTAACACTGGAAGTGTTGCAAAAAGTCAAAGTGAGATGTTTTTCTGTATTTGATCTGCACATCTTATTAAATAAAAGTGCACCAAGTTATTATAGAAGACCCTAGATTAATAAAGAAAAAAGCGAAAAAAATTCTCAAGAAACAGAACACACAGAAGCAACCCTTTTGCAAGTAACCCCTTAGCAACCATCCAGAATCACCATAGCAACCAATTTGAAAACCCACCATGGATCAAATTAAATTTAAAAGCGAAGTCCTTCCTTAATGTAGAAAGAAAACACCTGCGATACAAAGTGAGAAGTATGTACAGTATGTACTGTATTTGAATGTGACACTGCACTAAAAATATCCAGCACTTCTTGCTGATATAAATATATTAACTGAAATTATTGTAAGTGCCGAGTCACAAAGTTAATAATCGTATAAAACTTGTGCATACAACAACTGCAGGTTTATATGCCTCAGTAGATCAAACAGAGAAAAGCATTAAGGAAAGTGTGATGCTGTCATATGTGAATAATTGCAAAGATCTAATTTTACGACACACAAATGGTTGTTACTTGCAGAACAAAATGGCTCAGACTGATTGCAAGTCCCTGACTCATAGTGAATCCAATATTGTGGTATCTAACAGACCACCTCTGTGCTCTTGTGTTTATAAGTTTGTTTTGAGCAATATGAAACCCCATTTATGAAAATAAGCAGACTCCTATTTCTGTTCTCTCTGCAGTCTCCTCTGCAAAAAGCCACCTTTTTATCTTCAGATCACAATAGTCCGTTTCTTTCTGCATTATTATATTAGACCTTTGTCCGACTCGCACTTACTGTACGTCTGCTTTTCTCTTCTTTACATCAGCACAGGTTTCGCTCAGAGTTGCTCAAATCAAATTACTGCTTTCCACATGACAGGTCACAAATTTGAATGAACAAAACAAAGAGGCTTTTTAAGTGATGTTGACCTAGTTAGACCAGCAGCACTATTAAGTAGCACTTAAAAATATCACAATAAGAGGAGAGAGTGTCACATTCATTTTTGTCGACGTTTTTTTAATTGTGTTAGTAGTTTAAAATGTACACGCGAGGAACAGAGACACCACTTCCTTCTCAGTGAGAGGAAATCAGACTAAAGGAGCAAGCGGCAGGATGAAGGTTGTCCAGAACAAACTCAATCAGCTTAAGTAAAGGTAGAGGTACACAAAATTAATCTATTACTAAATTTGAAAGACATAAATATGAAAGGCAAAGACCTTCAAGGGCAAACCAAGTTGTTGTTGATGAATACTCGCTGAGAGCTGATTCCACACAATGAAATGTCCATTTAAGGGATGACAGGAAAAGACCAGCGGTTCATCCACTGTTTATGTTTCGCAGATGCATTTTCCCAGGCAGGAAATGGATAAATACAGTATATACCTGTAGGAACCTGTAGTTAAGATAAATTGTTCGTACCTATTGTCAACACAGAGCAGGATGATCAGCAAAGGCTTTATAAAATTCTATTTGGAAAAACACCTTAAACTAAGGCCAACTCAGCACTTAGTCTCAGCAGAAGCTGTCACAGATATTTATGAGTTTGCATGCACACATACTGGAGTTTTTCTCAGAGTGCTTTTAGTTGTTGGAAAGCTATTGATCTGGGAGCACTGGTGTCACTGACATCCAGTTTAATTCTAAGAACAGCAAATGAAGTCGGGCTGCATCGGTTTTGGAGGAACTCGTAGCCAGTCAGATGATGCAATATGAGACAATTAATTTTGTGACTTTTATTTTGAAACAAATTTTAAGCTCTGTTGTCATGAGAACACATCATTTACACCAGTAAATAAAGCTCATGGCGAAATAAAGTACATCTTGAATAAGTAGTGGGCGTTTTGACGCATATTACGGATCCTGCCTCCTGCACCAGGCTTCAAAACAAGATACAGACAAAGACTAGTTCCATGAATGTTTTGTGGAAGTGGAAAGTAAAGCACCTGTATGCACTCACCTTTAAATCCTCTGGAGTCTGTGGTATAATTGGCCGTTTTAATGTATTAATGTACTGTACCTTAACATGCAGATAATTGCGATATAACCGTTGACCATATGCAACACTGTGGAGAAATGTTCTTTGGCAGAGCCAAATACTTTTCCCTACAGCCTGTACTGCAAACCCATTTGGACGGAATCAATGAGTGAAACTGAAGGATAAAAAATACAATTATTCTTAAAAAGAACTCCATCTTCAGAAGCATGATCCATTTTTGTGTCTTAGAATGAGTTTTCAAGAAGCTCCATCCTTTCTTTCTTTCTTTCTTTCTTTCTCTCTTTCTTTCTTTCTTTCAAATGTTAGGGCAGTAATTATCATCCGTACACAGTTTAAAAGCCATTTGACCGAGTAAATGTACTTTCTTAAACGTGCAGCCAGAACAGCAGTCATCTTGCCGGTGGGTCACTTTAAAAAGATTTATTATTTTTTCCCCCCAAGCTGTGTGAATAGTGTAATAAAAAAAAATGCTGCACAGAACTGTGACAAGCTGATGTTTGTGTGGAAGGATGATGACATGGAAACGCGCTGTTGCGTTTAATCAACTTACTCCTGTTGATTCAAAACACCTGTTTGCAGCCTACATCTTCATCATCTCTTGCACTGTGCAGTAATCCATTAAAACTGAAAGGCCAGTTTCAGCGTTAACAGTAATAAATGTTACATGCTACCTTCACACTTATCATTGTGTTTTTGCATTTAAATGATCACGTTCTCATTTTGTTGTGATTTTAAAAGTGTTAACAAAATCCTAGAAAATTCCTGTCAGTAACCTTGGCATTTTAAATGACGGACGCACACATTGTTATGTCTCATAACCTTTTTCATGTATACCCCTGTGTATTTGTTAGACAGCGCCCTTGTTAAATTGAGGGAGCAGGGAGTCATTAGGGACCTTTGCTTCTTATTATAAGGGAAACCATCATGTCAGCGCTGGTATACACAAACGTAAGTCTCTCAGTTTGATTAGGTTATTAATACAGCAGCAGTCAAGACTTCAAGTCTCACTTGTAAGAAAGTAAAGATGCACCTAACTGCTGAGGTACGGTCAGTTTAATGGTGGGCACTGAAATGTCTATTAACGGTTAGGGCTTTTGGGGGGAGTGTGAAGCTGACCCCGATCGGCCAACTCAAGGGACCATAAAGAAACAGTGGAGCCCATTAAATCGTCATCAGCGCTGACTTACTACTATCATCAACCATATCCACTGGAAGCAAGCCACCTCTTTGCAGTCTGTATAAAGATGGTATCCATTCTCATTTAGTGCAAAGTGTCCATAAAGAATAATAGCAAAGCTACAGATCCATTTCCAGGGTCTGTACTATGCTCCAAATAAAGCCAGGAGTGCATAAACAAAATCGTTACCCCTGCGCTATTCGGCATAATGTATGTCCGTGGCAGATAATAGCAAAGCACACAAAATTGTTCTTGTCAAGTTGTGAACTCTTGTTGTGTTGTTTTGATGAAAAATGAGCTTGAAGGATGCAATCAGATAAATAAATGCTGCCTGTTCATAACATCTCCGTCGGTAAAATGGGCAAATTGTGTCAAATTGTGTCTGACCTGCGCTAGTGCCGCTCAGTCCAGCAGAACCCTGTGCACAGGACAATCATGTCCAGATTGATACGATACAATAATCAAATACCCTGTTTGCTTTTTATCCTTCCGGCTCTCTAAGCATCTTTGCGATTGGGAAAAATTTAAGGGCGAAACTGTCCATTGTTGTGAAATGCTATGGAGTTTGAAACGTGTCATTACTTATGAACAGAATGAATAGAAACAGAGATTAGCCATCGAGGTTTGGAAACGACTTGATCTCTGACTGAATTATGGATAAAGAACTAATCAGATCGGTGATATTTCATTGGGCTCCTGTATCAGTTTCCCGTGACATTTCAGTTAACAGCTGAGTTCACACGGTTCAGCATCCAATTATCAGAGGTTTTACGCGACATATGAGACGTGTCGGCGCTGGACTGGTTTGGTCAGGCCAGTAAAAGTTACACAGCTGTGGACTTGATTTCTAAATCACACTCGGTAAAAAGGGCCGAATTAATTCCCTCCACCCATCGCGTCCTTGTGATTTTATATTGTTCCCTGCGCCTACCTCAGCTGGCTGGGAACAAGCGAGTGACTCACATCACGTTCGTACTTGTAAAAGCGGACATTAAAGCACCAGGCATTTGCATTTTGTTTGAAGAAGGAAAGCAATTAGAGTTAATTGCAAGTGCGAGGGCAGCCTGTGAATGGCAGATTGTAGAGAGGAGCATCAGCTGGTAATAAACAAGTCATTAAATATTAGATCATGGGTGGCCGTAAAGGCGAGGAGAGAGGGCTGCGAGGGAGTTTTGGTACCAGATCTCGTGAAAACCGACAAATGCTGACACACACAGTGTTTTATGGGCATTGTGAGAGAATACTCGACTGCCAAACATCATGCCGGCTTGAAAAACTGGACCAAACTGAAGAAAAACAGCATCTTGCTGTTGCGTGCAAGGAAATAAATAAACCCAAGATATGCTATTACTCTCCGCTTCTATGTGAAATGTGTCACTTCTCAGAAATTAAGTATAACAGAAGAATGAGGAATAGACTAAACCACCTTTAGTCTGTTTTCATCAGCCACATTTTTTTCACCCCCGCTTTGAAAGTCGTAAATTGTTGTGCCCTTAAAAATAAAGGATTATACTGTGAAACTATGCCGCCAAACTAAATTGCTAGAACTTTGGACAGATTTCTAAAACTAATATTGTTTCCCTGAGCTTCACTAAGTTAGATTACCGCTTCCCCATTCGCCACGCTGACCTCAGATGTGTCATTGTCTTGTCTTCCACGCTAAGCCAAGATAAAAAGCTCATGTTCCTCGTACCATTTCTGCTTAATTAGCTCTGGCCTAATCTATACGGCCCAGCTGAGAGGGGGGCGCTCTCTCAGCAGCCCCTGTCATGTACCTGCCATAATCACTAAGAAGTTATGGCCAGTCTCATACACATGTTGTTGTTTTTTTATTTTGTCTAAGTGTGTTCATGTGAGAGGGAAGAAAGATGGAGAGAGAGAGGCACACACCTGCCACAGTCAAAGCCCCCGCCTGTCGCCTCACAACACCTCGGCTCAGTAGGACTGATGGATAACTGAGTGGCTGGCTAGATGACTGCAGCCTGGCTCGTCGGCTGGTTATGTAAATGCATTGCTGGCTGACTGCACAAATGCCTTCAGGACGAATGTCAACACTCTCCCTCTTTCTGGGCGCCCCCCTCTCTCCTTCGCTCCCTCCTGCCCTCTCCAGCAGCTGGACCAGAGGAAGGAGGGTCAGAAAGTGCCGTGACCTTGTTCCTCCCTTATTTTAGGCAACTTCCTAGAATAGAACAGAGTTCACTCTGTGTGTGTGTGTGTGTGTGTGTGTGTGTGTGTCTAAAGCCCAGAGGCTCACTTGTTTACTGACATCTTCTGCTCAGGAGCAGTGGCACTTGAGCAAGCTGAAACACACACACACACACACACACACACACACACACACACACACACACACACACATCAGCTGGTGTATGCAAAGAGTGATATGACTGCACATGCACGTGTCTATAATTCAGCAATGGGTCGCCTGCTTTCACAGACTCGTACACACTTGTATGCAAAGAGCAACAGATCGTGCCAGATAACGTTTTAGTCTTATTTAATATTGAAGAGAATAAATACTCGACTTATTTATAAAAGCTTGAGGTTTGCCTCCAACTGTCTTGTTGGTTAAAAAAAAACATAACACACACCCACACAACTGTAAATGAAACCGGATTTGTTTGGAGCAGGAAGAATAAACTAACTGGCTTCATCATGTAGACTCGTGTCAGTCGTGGCTTTCGTGTCACTGTATCTTACCATCACTGTCGTCTCCGACATCCTCCTGAATCCTTTTAACCATCCATCCATCTGTGTGCCTACATCTGTGTAACCCATCGCAGCTCTATATGGCAGGCAGGCTGTGAAATCATTATGTATGCCTTCCCAGAAGAGTGGATTCCGTTTATCGTTTGGAATAAAATGTGCTGAAGTGACACTCGTGCTACGGGTATGATGTTCAGATATGATGACCTATATGTGCATAGATGCAGTACTTTTTCCGTCATGCATATCTAACTTGTGGGAGGTCAAAGGTTACAGTTTTCCCAATGCATTATATCTACCAACTCTTTGTTTTGCAAAAGGCATTGTTGTCCATTTAAGTTGGTATTGCTGGATGCTACCAAGTATTATTATGTCAAAGATTGTTGTCATCATACCAAAATTAGGACTTTGCAATGATACTTGCCTTAGTATCTTCAATATAGTTCCTCCTTCTTTAGTGTTCGTGGTGGATTTACCATCTGTGTCACTATGTAAGTGAAACGGTTCCTTATTTCACTGCTTGCATATTGATAAGCCAGTGCAGCGATTGTTTTGTCCTCATGAAAGCTAAAATGGTTTTTGCACCTACTACATCTTGCTATTCATCACTATGTCTCCAGAGAGTGGAGGCAGAGTAATTGATGTCACACACACACACACACACACACACACACACACACACACACACACACACACGCCCATCTCAGCTGCATCAAAGTACACTTTATCTGTTAATTGCTGAGTTTGTTCTCTTAATATAAACTTAATGTAAGATGTGGTTAGGCGCTTAACCAAAAGCAGCCGATTGTGTCACAACGGCTTCCTACTTCTCATGTGGATTGACAATTTTCACTTGGTGTTGTCCCATCCTCCCTTTCTAGAGGAGATGATAGCAGTGTCCACCATGAAATCCTAACATGGGTGTGGGCAAAGAGGGAATCTTTATTTTGTCCTGCTAAATAAAATCTCGTAAACGATTGAAGAAAGATCAAGGCACAGAAAACAAGCGGGAAATCTATTGCGAAGATGATGAATGAATAAACTCTAAAACTGTAAGAAGGGCCCGTATCTTCACAAGCCCCTAGGTGCTCTTCAGATGTTAACAGCTCTTGTCATGTTACATTGCCTTTCAAAAGGTCACACACAGCAAATTGCCCTTGCGATGGTATGAAAAGAGCCAAATGGGCTTTGTTAGACTGACAAAGCAGGCAGCCACCAGCCTCGGGTAATCTTGCCACTAATGTGACGCAGCAGTGTGGACTTCTGCTGACTCGTAGGGATGCAGGATGTGTGGGATGCTGACTGACAGCCAGACCCTCCTGCTGTATCTGTTCCTCAGAGGCGTCCGTGTGGGAGGTCGTCCCTCCCCGCTATGACTCATACACACGCATCCACGCTAGGTTATTGTACACACACAACGCTAAAATCCACATACATCCACTGTACTAAGTTGTATATTAGTTTGTCCCTATAAGTGTGTATATATCTCGTATGGTCCTGCTGTAGTCCATTATTTGGCAAGACAAAACATTATCAGAATATTTCTCAGGAAAAAGTTGAGAAAATAACATAAGTTCTCTGAATGTAAGTTGTATATTTTGTAACTTTTCTTGCAGATGCAAACACTGTCGAAAATGTGTGTGTCTATATATATATATATATATATATATATATGTGTGTGTGTGTGTGTGTGTGTGTGTGTGTGTGTGTGTGTGTGTGTGTGTATATATATATATATATATATATATGCTTTTACTGCAGCCATTGTTTTTATTGTTTTTCAGGTTTTTGTATTCTTCTGCCCTCGAGTAGATTTCCTTATATTTGTATTGCAAGCTGATAACACTTCAAAATAAAAGTGTTCATTAGTGACACACTGCAGCCGGAACCACACAAAGCAGTCCTATTTATCAAAGGGATGATGGCAACAGAGGCCAGATTTGAGTCATTTTTCCAGATGAGCAAAGACCCTTGAGGAGGCACTATTCATCACATCTGCTTTTCCGCCACCATTAAGATTTGCGTGCTCTGTCAATATTTCAATATTTTCCAGGCTTTACCTCTTTTTATTACATCCATTTGCATGCTCCGAAGAACCCCACCACCATTCCCACCGCCGCCACCCATAGTACGTGCACACACCAGATCCAAATATCTCATCGTGTGCTCTATTTTTCATTTCTATTATGATGAGCAGGAAGGACCTGGGGCACGAAAGGTCATCATGAAAAAGACTGTCATCATCATCCATCTTTTCTCGTGTTACAAGCATGTCAAAGAAAGACTGAATACGCGTCTCCTTACTGCACGTTCAGATGAATCGCCATCTATCAGCAGGGAAATCTATTTATTATCCCCATTCTGCTTAAGCACAAGGAATATTAGGCATTGATTTATTTTGTTATTCTTTGCGCGGGCAAATTTTTTGTGAAACTGCATGTGAGCTTTGTGTGTATTCACTGCTGGAGTATGTAAGCGGTAAGCCAATAAATGCACAATGATGGTTGTCCTGTGGATCGAGGCATCTGTGTGGTTTGCACAAAGCTTACTGGTGCACTTTCAAAATCATCATAGCTTGTTTACAATTCATGGATTTTTGTGTTTAGTTTCACTACCAGGTTCATGGATGATAAAATCCCCCAAGCTGTGCAGACTGGCACGTGCAGCCAAATACACAGTGGCATGCAGTTACGCAGGGGCACAGGCAACATGGCAGACAAGCATGTGTTGAAACACTTGCACTCTCGCTGGCACAGGCAGACAGACATGTAGCTCTGTGCCAAACTTGGCACAGTAGTGGCACGCTGGACAGGAGGTCAGACTCAGCTGCTGTCTCTTGGTGTGTGTTGCTGGATGGATACAAGTCACAATGGATCAGGAAACATATGTAGAATGGAAAGGGAAGTGCAGTGGAATGATAACAAAATGAATGCTCGTTACAAACGATAACACAAGTGTTGCTATATAGTATTCTCCATCCCTTAAAAGCCAGTCAAACACTGTAAACTCAGATGCTGATCAGGTTATTTGGCAGAAAGCAATTTCATTGTATTGGGACCACACTGAATAAACAGAATCACAATTTTTTGCAAAACTACAGAGCATTCTGTGCTTTTAGGCATCATCCAAGATAAATAAGTGTGGCCATAAGGCCATCAAATGTTTTTAATACTTTGTGGTCTCTTCTCTGATACTCAAAGTGTAGCAATAAATGGGGAAAGTAGGACACCATCATTTCCAAAGATATTATAATGAGCTGTGTGCGGTGACTCTCAAGAGATTCACAAGAATGAGATTTGTTTCATTCAGTTCACTTTAGATCATTAACAGATCGCGCTGACGCAGTCTTCAACCAGTCTGTTATATATATAAAAAAAGAGATGGATGCCTTTTAATTGCTCCGCTTCCACAAGTCGTCCAGCCGAGATGGCCATGTTATCGTTTCGTACCTTTAACTCACCTAAGACTTATAGGAGTGTTTCCTGAAATAGGCATCCTCATCTGTTGCCATGGTAACAATCGGGTTGATTAGGTTCAGGGACAAAAATTACTTGGTTTAATTAGAAAAAGGGCTGGTGTGCACATAAATACTCATTGGAATTAGGGGACGTCTTGGTTACGGTCTTGTAAACCAAAGCTGGTTACAGGAATATCGGTGTTTATCAGTTTGAAATGTTGAACTCAAGAAGCACCTGGTTACTTGATTAAAAGAAATTGTTACACGTTGTTATGCATGAATTGTTATGCATGAAATGTGTAATATAATAAATCTTGAATTAAGTATTATATGTATAATATAAACATTGCCGCTGTGTTTGACTTTTAGATCAAATCACATTTAATGATAAATAAAACCAAAAAAACAAGTTCTTCTTGTAAATACATTAGATTTTATTTTCACCACTGCCATATATTGTTACTATCAGTTGTAATAAGCTGCTGCGCTGACAACCTATGGACTGCAGAGAGTCTCCTCTACACCTGTCATAGTTTGACAGTGCACACGCACACATACACAAAAAAATGACATTTCACAACATTAAAATTACACTTCATGTATATATGGAGAAGGACTGAGCAGCAAGTGTGTGTCAGCTCGTGTCTTACACAGTATCCTTCCAAACCAGTGTGTGGAGATGCACCCACATACATAGTCTCTCTCACGTAAACATACATAGCCTCTCTGGCGTAACCTTTGAATCCCTCTCTATTCGTGTGTGATAAAGCACTCACATGCCTTTCACCTGTGCCTCCCCTGCTGACCCCGTCACTTTGGAACCCGCGCGGGGTCCATGTGAATAATCCCTCCTAATGAGCAAGGCAGAAACACAGAGAGGGGATCACATGAAATCAAACATGTGAATCTATAAATAGCATCTATCCCAGAGCTATGCACTCACACATCATATGGCCTCAGCAGCCTGAAAATCACATGGCACTAAACCTACATACACATCTATAACCCTGTAGAGGATATGTGTGATAAAGTGAGAGATGGCGCTGTGGTGTTTTATGTGCTGTTTGCACTCTCTCTTTGCACCGTGATGTCAGTCTACCTCTGTTTTTGTGTGTTTGCGTATAGTTCTGTGTGCATACATGTGTAATTGGTTATGGCAAATGCAATCTCAGACAACAGAGCCACTTTGTCTAGGCTGTAAAGTACAAGAGTGAATGGTCAGAGGGTGTTAGCGCCACAGACCTTTGTGCTCTCCCTCTCACACACACACACACACACACACACACACACACACACACACACACACACACACACACAGCTTCAAGATAATTAAAAATGTAAGAGGCATTTAATTTATTTCGATCATCTATGCATCCATCAGTCCATTATTTATACTTCGTCTTCACAGGGGGTCATGGGAGGAGCTGACATTGGGTGAGAGACAGGGTACGCCTTGGACAGGTCACCAGTTTTTATTGATTGATTAATTGATTTAGGGACCATTGAGAAGTAAAGGTTCATTCATTCTGTTTTTGGTCTATTTTAAGAACAGAGCCAAATTAAAGTGGTCCGTTTTCGGGACGGTCTCAAGCGACGGGGTTTTAACTTCCATTGCTGCCAATTGAAACTGCTGCTGCTACTGAACTTTGTTGCTTTAGTGACGCCTACTGGTTGAAAAAAGTAACTTCATCCTCACTATTAGCTTGTCCTTCGATTTGAAAATGTTGTAAAGTGAAAATACAGTGTAAATATACAGCATTTAGTCCTTTGCAATATAGACATTGAAGGTTTTACTGTACAATTCAAATAGCCAAAAACTTTCTTCTATCTTGTCATTACCTGAAGGAGCTGATTTTTTTTAATATAGTAAGCTTCATTGGCCTAATGCATTAACAGACCACTCTGCTGCAATGATATCATTAAAGCAACTTGATTGAATCCTGATTGATTCACATCTGAGATGTGCATTAACTGCTGAGTTTGTTTCCACTTCCCTAATTACAATAATTGACTTAGTAAAGAAAATCAACACTGGATAATAGCTTTGAGCTAGATTCACCTAACCTGTGCATTTACTGTGTATCTGCTAGACATGGTGTAGCGTTATGAAACGTCATTGATCTCTCTCACTTTCCACAATATTTGTCTCTGTGTATCTGCAAAACTCCATGGTGACTGCTTTGATCTCTAATATGCTGGCAGTTGTTACCCGGTATTTTTGTGTTTTTTTCTCAGCCTTGCTTTTTAAATTTTTATTCTGCAGATGCACCATATGTCTCAACAAAAATCAACAAAACGCCAGGGAGCCACTGCACGCTGTTGTTTTCCACATGAATTTATTTTGTGGTGTCAGTGGGAGGCTTCACCACTTTACCGCAGGCACGCAACGTTTTTATGTGGAATGTTGTTCAAAATCAATCAGGCCCAGAAATGAGGATTTGTCTCTGAGGCCTCACTGCTTTCATGTCAGTGAGCACTGCGTTTGCATTCAGACTTTTTCGTGACTTTTCAACGTCATTTAAATAAATTGCCATCCACCACTGCTTCCAGTAGAGACTCTGAGATCCTGCTGTCTATAAGCCACATGTCATGTTTGTCAATGGTTTCTGTACAAACACTGTTTTATAATAAGTAATTTTATAATTGTGACTGTTCATAAACAAATTGTTTTTTTAAGCCAGTCATCAGACTGGCAACTCATTTAATCAGAGTGTGTGCGTGTCCCCATCACAGCCAGACTCTGCTTCAAATTACTTCTAATTATGCAGTTATAAGAAGTCCCTCAGATGTGGCACATGTGATAAATATGCTTTATATGGAAAAGTACAGTGGGTTACAGGATTAACAAGGATGAGCGTGTTTTAACGCAGTGTAAAATCTATAAAACTTAATAGATGATGCATCATTAATCTTGTGTTTTCAGTGACTGTTGTCTCCATGTGATTAATGCCAATTGCTGTAATTGAGCCACTTAACACCAGCAGCCAATAATATATCAATAAATCTTTTTAGAATTGTGCATGTCGCAATCAATGTGTAGTTCTTGTTCATATGTGCTAATCTATTCTAGAGGTAGGTTACAGCTGGAGAGATATTTAACAAGTTGTGGAAGATTTTTAATGTGCGACGTCCATCATGTTTATTTTGTATTGGGTACATCATCCGTGTGTACTTTTGTGTTGGTGAGAGTTTCCAAAGAGGTTCTCCAGAAATCAGTGAAACAGAAACAGGTCATTTTGTGTGTGTGTGTGTGTGTGTGTGTGTGTGTGTGTGTGTGTGTGTGTGTGTGTGTGTGTGTGTGTGTGTGTGTGTGTGTGTGTCGAGCATAAGCTTCAGAGGCTTTGGCTGTCCTCTTCCATTGGCCTCCTCCGGGCAGTTTCCCTACATCTGCTACTGCATGGCTCTCAAGGGACATCTCCAAAGACCACACACAAGCACGTGCATACACACACACAAAGCACATGCATACACACTCATGTCCCACTGAGTCTGTTTATAGACTCTCAAAGAGGGTCGGAGAGTTCTCTATTTCTGGTAGATACTGCCTAAGGCTTCATTAGTATCTGTAAACAAGTTTTAAAGAGAACAATTTGTCAGCTGTGGAGAAGGATAATTGTTGTTCTGCAGTCTGAAAGGGAGAGCGAAATTAGACTAATTAGAACATTCTGCAAACTATGAATAGATGGTATTAATATTTTGCCATTACTGGCTACTGTGCCATTGTGGCACAACATGATACCCAGTTTTTTTTCTTTTATTCTCCCCACCACGTCCAATCGGGCTTGGGACCAAGAGGCTTTCGACGATCCTTCTGATATTTTGGGTTGTAAGCAGGAGGTGTCAGAAAAGTTACATGCATGCGCATGCTACTCTATGTACCAATGTTGTGTACTAACCAACATGTACTAAGAAAAAAATTATGTGAGGATGTATGTAGAATGCAGTGAACTAATTTCCCAAATCTGGGATTAATAAAGTTTCTTCTCCTTCTTCTTCTACTGTTGGTGAGATGAATTCTGTGTTTTTAATAGCTGCATTTCAGGTCTCCATCACGGCTACATGATGGAGACCATGATGCAGTTTTACTAATAGCCACTAGAGGAGGTAAGAGACAAGCGCATGAAGGTGGTTGGCCACATGCAACAAAACAACGCAACAAAAATGACAAACAAATGTCAACAATTAAAATTAGCACAAACTCGACGTTTGACAACTGAACCACTCCTGCCAATGTGCATTTCATTAGGCTAATTGCTTGCCAATGTAAGCTCCTCCAACAGCCTGTCTCGTTGGCTTCGCTCCACCTTGTTCTGATTTAAAGGGAAACCTCATAAATACCCAGCTGACTATAAACCATTTCCCATCACATCAAAGTCACACGGAAGTTGTAAGCTGCTCTCATAATTACAACAAGGCACAGGCACCTTTTAGTGTCCCGGCATGCTACCTAACTCACCCCACCACCTAACTGACCCCACCACCTAACTCACCCCACCACCTAACTGACCCCACAGAAAAATGGACTCTGAGCTGCAATGCAGTGTTCCCTGTTCTGATTTAAAGGGAAACCTCATAAATACCCCGCTGACTATAAACCATTTCCCATCACATCAAAGTCACACGGAAGTTGTAAGCTGCTCTCATAATTACAACAAGGCACAGGCACCTTTTAGTGTCCCGGCATGCTACCTAACTCACCCCACAGAAAAATGGACTCTGAGCTGCAATGCAGTGTTCCCTGATTCAGACCCTATGTCAACAGAGGTCGTTATTATGAAGTTTAATGAGGCAGGAAGAACACAAGCACGATGAGGATAAGAGCAGGAAAGAACGACTGTGGTTCCCTGTAACGAGTTAAGTTGTTTGTCTTTTTAATTTTAGAAACAAAAACAAAACTTAAAATGCTAAATTAGTGTCAGATAGTCAAACCACCCATCTTTAACACAACAACAATGTACTGTTTGAGATTACTAGATTGTTAACAGTGATACATAGGTGGTTAAATTGCAGTTCAATAGTTGAGGTGGAAAAGGTTTCTCCCATAAAACACAAATATACAGTTTCATTCAGCATTTCCCTTCTTTGGGAAACAATATAACACACTGCGCCCCCCTCCCCCAGCCCCTGCAGATGATGATGATTGTTAACCCTAATCCTATATATGTATATGTATGTATGTAAAAATAAAAATATAGATAGATAGATCACATTTCTGTCTCCTTATGATAAAAACATTTTCAGTCTTCTAAAAATAAACTTTGTTCTAAACAAAGTTTGTACCAAGACCAAAAAATATGTATATTACTACAATCTGCCTCTGTGAGTGGAATTTACGTTTACAGTGCGCCTTAACCCTTTTCCCCTTTAACGTTTTACTACCTGAAATGCACTCATCCCGATTGTGCTCCAGTGGAGTATGGCAACCGTTTGTCCAACAGTAGATGTCGCCACATCCCTACTGAATAAAAATGACCTCAGCCACCTCAAGTGAACTGTAGACACACCAACTGGCCTCCAGCCTTATGAACCCCCTACATGTGATGAAAAGAAGACACATTGAGGAATATGGATCAAAGCATTTACTGCCCACCCCTCAGACGCAGGACAAGATGGAGGGTGGACTCCTTCTGGATGTTGTAGTCAGAGAGGGTGCGGCCATCTTCCAGCTGCTTGCCAGCAAAGATCAGCCTCTGCTGATCTTGGGGAATGCCTTCCTTATCCTGGATCTTGGCCTTCACGTTCTCGATGGTGTCACTGGGCTCCACCTCCAGGGTGATGGTCTTACCAGTGAGAGTCTTGACGAAGATCTGCATGCCACCTCTCAGACGCAGAACCAGATGGAGGGTGGACTCCTTCTGGATGTTGTAGTCAGAGAGGGTGCGGCCATCTTCCAGCTGCTTGCCAGCAAATATCAGCCTCTGCTGATCTGGGGGAATGCCTTCCTTATCCTGGATCTTGGCCTTGACATTCTCAATGGTGTCACTGGGCTCCACCTCCAGGGTGATGGTCTTACCAGTGAGGGTTTTGACGAAGATCTGCATGCCACCTCTCAGACGCAGGACCAGATGGAGGGTGGATTCTTTCTGGATGTTGTAGTCAGAGAGGGTACGGCCATCTTCCAGCTGCTTACCAGCAAATATCAGCCTCTGTTGATCTTGGGGAAGGCCTTCCTTATCCTGGATCTTGGCCTTCACATTCTCAATGGTGTCACTGGGCTCAACCTCCAGGGTGATGGTCTTACCAGTGAGGGTCTTGACAAAGATCTGCATGCCACCCCTCAGACGCAGGACCAGGTGGAGGGTGGACTCCTTCTGGACGTTGTAGTCAGTGAGGGTGCGGCCATCTTCCAGCTGCTTGCCAGCAAAGATCAGCCTCTGCTGATCTGGGGAAACGCCCTCCTTATCCTGGATTTTGGCCTTCACGTTGTCGATGGTGTCACTGGGCTCCACCTCTAGGGTGATGGTCTTACCAGTGAGGGTCTTGACAAAGATCTGCATGACTGCGCTACCTGCTAATGGAGGATACAGCTAGAAATATTGTTTACTTGTTACTTGGAAGTATTGGCAGTTGTGTTGACTTAGTTCTTAAGCTAAAGACAAGTTGAGTGAACCCCAGGGCGCCATTAATAAAGTATGTACATAACTTGTATCATAAACATTATTTTCATGCTGCTTGCTGGCCTTTACAGCGTTTGTTTATGAAGCAATTTGTGGCTAAAACTGCTGCATGTGTGACAACATATCAATTTTCTTCAAGATATAAACTGAACGAGGCCCTGATACTATCATTTATTACTGATAACAACATATCGTTGGTAACATTTAAAGACTGTACTTACAGTTACTTTGGATGCTCGGTCTCAATCGCCGGATACCAGGGCTTCTTTGGCGGCACCTGCCGGAAGTGGTGGGTGGATCAGTCTAAAATATTCGATGTATTGATTCCAAGTTTGGGAGTAGTATTGATCAATACTTGCGGTATGAGTTTAAATACTTAAGTTTCTCTACGTTCAGTTAATAACTGCTATTGTAGTGTGTCGTGGCTTCGGGGCGCGTGTGGAGAAATCCAGAAAGACTTTAATGACGCGCGTATCGGGGCTTGTTTCTTTAAAGGCGAGTGACGTCACTGCCGACGTTTAAAGCTTCGTTGTTTGAGGAGGTGGTTTCGAGTGTTGGCGTTATTGATGATCGCATATAAAGCGCAATGGATCGCTGGAAACAGTTGCGCGTCACTGTTGTCAGGAAGTAGTGTGTGATCATGCTAACTGAGTCCGGAAGAGCTCACAGTGTCACCGCTGTGTCACATGTCCCGGTTATAGTGCAGGGATAAAGTGGCAGAACAGAGGAGCATATATACTGTACATACTGCCTATACAGGCAGGCTGTGGGATATATGTGCAGCCCTGTCTCCTCAGCACCATGTGAATGTGCCCAAGCACAGTGGAAAATATATAGTTTTTTAATACAAATGAATCAAGTTACTGTCAAGCCAGTAGTTATAAGCACATTCACTGTCCCATCTTTGGAAAACAGAGCAAAAGTTGTAACATCAACAGCTCATGTCCTGTTGGAGTTTATTTAAATGTTGACTGAAATCATACTGACAAGTTGTTTGACATTAATAGACCTCTAATACCATTACCCACACTTAAATTGCCATCAAGAATGTTGCTACCTGCTATTCTACACAGCATTTTTTTTCTGAGATTCTATTGATCTACGCGTCTCAGTCTCTGCTGATGCTGTTGGTTTTTGTGTGTCTGTATGTTTGCGCCAGTTACTGTTTTAATAACATACCACACTGAATGGAGAAGTTAATTACATTATGACAGGTTCAGCTGCGGAGAAGGATAATTGTTGTTCTGCATTCTGAAAGGGAGAGAGAAATTTGATGAGACTAATTAGAACATTCTGCAAACAACTATGAATAGATGGTATTAATATTTTGCCAGTACTGGCACTCTGTGCCATTGTGGCACAACATGATACCCATACAGTTTCTTCTTTACTGTTGGAAAGTTGAATTCATGGTTTTTAATTGCTGCATTTCAGGTCTCTATCACAGCTCCTCTTAAGTGATAATGATAAAGTCATATTTTCTGTAGTGCGTGGTCATACACACAAAGTGTGTAAAGTATCCATCTTCAGTTTGTAATATGCATTTAGGTGAACCAACAATATCTATATTTTATTTGCCAATCTTTATAGTTACCTTGATAATAAACTAATTGCACACAGTACTTTGCAGTACAACAAAAAGCTGTGTAGTTTTCCCTATCATGCAATTTTACTAACAGCCACTAGAGGATGTAAGAGACAAGCGCATGATTTACGCAGGCAGAGGTGGTTGGTCACATGTTGCCACAAAGAACCATAACAACACAACAAATATGACAAACAAATGCAATTGCTGTCGTGTCAACAACAATTAAGAGTCGCAGACACTGATACCTGGAGGTGATGACAACCCTCCAAACAAGACTTTAGAGAATTTCCTGGATTTACCACTGAAACACAACACCTGCAAGCAAGTAGCACAAACCTGACGTTTGACAACTGAACCACTCCTGCCAGTGTGCACTTAATTAGGCTGCTTGCTTGCCAATGTGGGCTCCTCCCATGGCCTGTCTCGTTGGCTTCTCTCCGCCTTGTTCCGATTAAAGGGAAACCTCATAAATACCCCGCTGACTATAAACCATTTCCCATCACATCAAAGTCACACGGAAGTTGTAAGCTGCTCTCATAATTACAACAAGGCACAGGCACCTTTTAGTGTCCCGACATGCCACCTAACTCACCCCACCACCTAACTCACCCAACAGCTCTGAGGGAAAAATGGACTCTGAGTTGCAATGCAGTGTCCCCTGATTCAGATCTATGTCAACCGAGGTCGTTATTGTGAAGTTTAATGAGGCAGGAAGAACACAAGCATGATGAGGATAAGAGCAGGAAAGAACGACTGTGGTTTCCTTTAACAAGATAAGTTGTTTGTCTTTTTAATTTTAGAAACAAAACTTAAAATACCACGCATCTTTAACACAACAACGCAATGTATGTCTGTATAACCAGAAATGATAGCCCTACATTTTCCAACCATTACCTTAAACTGGCCTGATGGAAAACACAATCCATGCAAATGCACACTGGCATGCATGTGCACTACGACCCGCTGTGTGTTCACAGGGCTGTGTGGGGAGATCGGTATAACAGCTGCTTAGTTCCATTGGTAAATTACTTAAAGTAAGTCATAAAAAAAACAGCTATTGAGATAATGCGACTGTACATGTTAACATATTGCTACTTTTATTTGCATACATCAATTTAAATGTAATTTATTTCAAGAAAATAGTCTGAAAGTTTCAGTTTTGTTCATTTGAAGGATAAAACATTAGTGGGAAAACCTGCATAGCACATTGGAGGCCCTTTCAAAGGGACGCCCAGAAAGAAGAATATAAATATCATTTTGGTCAGGCATTCTGTACCATAAGTCATTATAAATACACAACATTAGGCATTCATACATTCCCAGCACTGAATTTCAAACAGAATAAATATGTCTACAGTTCATAAAGGAAATGGCGGTGGGTGGGTGGAGATTTTATTGCTACGAGAGAATAAGCAGTTTTTCACTGAGTAAACTGAGCGTTAAAACTTGTGGTCCTCACGATGCACCTACCAAACCTGAATTTAACAAGGCCGACACATTTGCAAAACGGAAATAAACAGAATGCTTCAGTGATATGTTTGATTTTGGCCTGAGTTTTGCTGAAACACTCCTTCACCCATATACATCTACAAAGCATTTTTAATAATAAGGCCGCTGAACACGAGGCACCATATTGGATGAGCTAAAAAAAAGGGGGCTTTGGCAAAAAGCTGTAGTCTCTGTTATTATGCCCAGTGCAAGTGCTCGCCCAGCTCAATTATTGCAGAAATAAACAAGTGATGGAAAAACACAGTTGGACAGTACCACCCCCTCGTCCTCTTATGGACAAGTCATGTAAACAGTCAGTCCTAAGGGGCAAGAAGGCACTTTGTTTTATCCTCACTGTGGAGGAAAAAAAATATTTTCTGATATGACATGAAGTGCGTAGAGGAGTTGATTTAAAGCACTCCTTGTGCAGTAGCTATATTACAAACACTGATTGTTTTGAAATGTCAGTCATCCTCTGTGTCCATTTATTGTAGCGGAATCCTGGTAGACACATTTCACCACAGTCAAAGATATTTCCGTTTTTTTTTTTAAGACAAGTGGTACATGCTGTAGGCCAGGGGGGCAGCGTAGAGTCCTAAAGGTGAGACAGGCAGTATGGGTCTGTGGTGGTGTTGATAGGCAGAATATGATTGTCCGTACAGCGACATGGCGCCAAGCGACAGCGGTAACGTAAAGCCAGGGTGCAGGGCTCCCGCAGCAGCTGCCGCCACTGCGGCCGACTTGGCGTCTGCCGCCATCTTGAGCTTCTCCAGCTCGGCCTCCTGGAGCCTCTTGGCTTTTGCCCGTCGGTTCTGGAACCAGATCTTCACCTGGGTCTCCGTTAGGGTCAAAGAGGAGGAGAACTCGGCCCGTTCGGCGATGGAGAGGTACTGCTTCTGCCGGAACTTCCTCTCCAGAGCCAACAGCTGAGACGTGGTGAATGGAGTGCGGGGCTTTCGGTTGGTCTTGTGTTTCCTCAACTGACAAGCAGCACTGACGTGACCTGCACGGGAGGAAAAAGCTCAGATTTCAAATCAAGGATTTGATTTCTAGCAGTTTCACTGACTCCAATTAGTGAATTCTGCGTGTCTTTCTGATGTGTTTTTATTGTCATTAGTTGGATATGACAAAAACGACTTTTAGAACGACAGTTAGACCATGTTTTTATCCTGCAATCCACATTTCAACCGTGCAGCTGTTTTATGGCTTATGAGCAGGATCCATCCTTGTACATTAACCCTTATTATAATGAAGATCTGACTTGGAGTCAGTCAGAGCAGCTATTGGGTTCACGTTGCACAGCTTCCTGTCTCTAGTTGTCTCTACTTTAACTCTGCCCAGCAGGAAACAGTAAAACAGTGTGGCTCAGGGCTTGTGGAGAATCCTACTACAGCAAACGATACAACATGGTTGTAAACAAACAAACAAACAAAACAAACAAAGTAAAATGAGTCTCATCATCCATGTTCACTCCACTTGTTCAAACTTGATGTTGAATAGAATGATGCATGACCATAAAGGGAAAAGTAGATGTTATGATAAGACGCAGAGTTTAATAGTTGTAGCTTGAACTTACGGGGCTGTGCGGGGAACGCGCTGTTGCTGACCCAGCGCGCGCACTCCTCGGACTCTGACGCCTCGGACTTCACCGGCGACGTGGGCGCAGCCGCTAAGCAGCGTCCGCTCGCAGCGGGGGGGCTTCCGCACGTCTCGCGACACACGTACACAGAGTGTAAACCTGCCGGGGACGCGCACGCCGAGCCCGTCTCCGCTTGACCGCGGCGGCCGTCCGTCTTCCTCCGGGACATGAGCGCCTCCACGCTGAACGGGTGATGGCGACGCACCGCCGGGGACGACTTTACCTCCTGCGGCCGCTCCGCACAGGCCGCACGGTGACTCTCCTCCTCGGACGAATTACACTCCAAGTCAGTGAAAGTCTCCCGGGAGGCCATTTCTCATTCAATAATAAAAAAATAAAAAAATAAACAAAGGCGAGTCAGGTGAGAGCGCGCGGAGCAGAAGTTCCAGCCTGGTGACACTCGCTCCGGTGAGCGCACTGTCGTTGATCTGTCAAGTGGTAGGTTATGTGGGAGTATGTAAACGCATCACGTTGACTTTGACCAATCAGTGGCGCCCTTAGTGTTTACGAGTGGGTAGATGTTGCCTTCAGGGCCTGTGGGAAACGGAGGATCTTTGTTTTTGTTTTGCTGTGCGTTGGAACGCGTTAGGCGACAGGAAAAATAAATAAATAAACAAATATACTGTATCATCATTGTTCATTAGCGAGGCAAAGATTTGTGTATCGTTCTGGGACCCACGGCAAATAATTGTCATCAAATTTCTTTTTCTCACAATCTAGACTTGTTTTTAGAATTTATGTATTAGAATTGATTTTTTAAGATTTTTAATTATTTATTACTATTTACTATTTATTTTGAAAAGGGAATTCCCAGCCTGTCACATGATATATCCCAGGATGTCCTCTTTAGATGACACCAGGATTTAATTGAAAGACTTAAAATATGTGCATGAAACTGTGATGTCCACTACAGGGGACAAAAGTCTCTGGGCCGGGTCCCAAGAGGCTATTAAATGTACTGCCTCGTCTTCATAGTTTATTTTTTTTAAAATTCGATAAAAAACGATAGAAAAAACGCCCTCCGGGGTCAGTGGGTCGAGGATTTATTTGCATCTGATACAAATAAAAGTAAAAAATAAAATCCAAATAACCCCAGTTACTTTAATCCGACATAAATTTAATGAACATTACGTTTTACTTCTCCTACAGCTGCTGTCTGCTCACAGCTGTTTGTAACAAAAGACCAGATGTGGGTTTTGCCCTGAGACAATGCAGATTTAGCAGAGAACTTGATGACTGTGGTTCCTTTCGTGTTGCCCTTTTTGGCTGATTGAATTAGTCTAAGAAAATAATAAACTGCAGCACTGGTTGTGAGGCCACAACATTATCACATGTTAAGCCTGAGTGATGTTTTAGGTCTAATTCTAAACTCATGAGAGTACATGTGTAAACATGGGCCCCATGTGGATAATAATAGATAATTACACTGGGGTGAAACACATCGTTTTTCTTTTTTATCTCTCTTTCTGATTAGTGTACTGTTTCCCTTATAGGGACTTTCCAGCTGTTACTCACAGCTATTTGTTGTTGCGTGCAATGTCAGTCCACCATCATTGTACTCACATCACAGAGTATATTACTTAACTACATGACTTTTCTTCCTTTAAACCTTGGCTCACTCCAGCTGGTGTCTGGACAAAAATGAGATGAGACATTCACATGCCTTTCTCCATGTGTGTAGTCATCTCATTCATCCTCCTGTCCTGTGATTCAGTCCCATTTTCTACGCACATTAGACATGAAGTAACTCATTGTGATTTCTGTGATGCAACTTACAGGGATTTTTCCATGGACACTTTCACGCTACTGTATGTCAGATGAAATGCCTGACTCCCGATGGCGAGTATTACACTCAGTTTGTGTGAAGAAACAGTCATTTGATTGTGGTAAAAAAAAAATTACATGGGAACGACGTATCCTTTGACTTATCTCATTATCTTCTCATGGTCCTGCTTTTCTGTGTAATCTCTTCTTTGTCACCTAATAGTATAAGTTTAACACCCAGGCTATTGCTAATTATAGTGGTTTCGCCTCTGACTCCTAATTAATCTCTCTTTGACTTCAAAAGGTTCCAGCCACAGTCATAAATTTTCTGTTAGTGTGTTCATATGTGTGCCTCCTTCATGCACGCAACCACAGTCATGCAGAACCATTACACCACCCTGTCACATAAATATAAGCTGCTTTTTTCATTGATTTCCTGGAGAAAAAAAGTATTAGTTAAGAACAAATAAACACTTTCCAATGTTCTTTTCAGTATGTATATATATATATATGTGTGTGTGTGTGTGTGTGTGTGTGTATAAATTAAAAACTTTTTACAACATTTTTAGTCAGCAGGGTTTTGTAGCTATGTCAGACTTATTTCCCAGGACGCTGCTATTGCTGCCTTATTAAAGTGGGGTTATTTCACAGACAATGAGAGGTTTGTGAAGGCGCCAGTGAGCGGCCAGATGAAAGGGCCGACTCCTCAGGGGAGAAACTGTTGCTTTTCTTTTTTTTCTTTTTTTTCCTTTTGCACCTCTATCCTCCTCCACCTCTCAGTGTTTCTCTCGCTGCCTGTGCCCACAGGCCCTGGAGGCACCTTGTCAGTCATAATTCACAAAACTCCTTCATATGTCTCCTTCCCTCGTCCCTCCTGTCATCGTCTTTACACTTTGGTATTGCTGCTAAAGTTAATTAGTCATGTGTCGATTCAGGTAAATGTTTGTTTACTTTCTTTCCTCCTTAATGCTCATCATTCTGTCTTTTATTTTTTCCCTTTTGCATATTTCTTTCTATATTTTCCACTATCTCTTCACAGGTCTATCTATCAGATGGAAGATCTTTGAAAAGGTATAAAAAGTTCTCTTGGCAAGTCTGTCAATCTATCCATAAACCCTATAACACAAAAAAGCTTCCATTTGCAGATATGCTAATCATATTAAGGCTCTTGGCATACACTTAAATGTGGTATTTTGACAACGCAACCCATCTGGCACGAATACACCAGCTACCGTCTGTACTGACAACACATCAATTAACCAGCCAAAATCAAGTAATGCCAATTCTGATGTGTGAAGTGCACTTTGATTATGTGACTGCCAAGAAAAGATTCAGAAACGATTCAAATTAAATACTGTTTGCATGTTAAATGTAGATCGTTTCTGTAAATAACACATCGACAGCTTTATGTGACGTAGAGAAGAAGTAGAGGAAAGAGTAAAGGACGAAAGGAAGGAAGGAAGGAGGTGGATGAAGGGTAGAAATGAAAGGGGTGCTCTCCTGGGTGTAGCAAAATTACCCACACATCCCACTTCCTTCTTTCCATAATATCATTTAAGCCTGATAATAGCAAAAGCAATTTGTCTGAGCTTGTTTTCGTGTGTGCGTGCGTGTGTGTGTGTGTGTGTGTGTGAGACAGAGCCTGAGAAGCCTCTGGTTGTGGGAGTCAGGCACACCTCAGAGCATTGTAATTACAGCAGCAGCTTTGAAGTGGTGGAATGTTTGGTTGGATAATCAGCAGGCTGCACCGTACTCATATACTATTTACATTCCCATTAAAACACCCGTTCATGCCATCATGCCAACAATTTTACTATCTATAATGATCGCTCGGTACAAAAGTGAACAAGTTTGAACATTAAATGTTATCAGTTAATAATGATTAACTGCAATAATAATGATTGAACATGCACTTTTATGTTATCCTGTATATGATGTGATGCTTCCCTGCTTTTATTATAGCCGACTAGACTCTATTGTTTCGTTGAAGACGCTGACACTGTGAAGTTTGCTGTCAATAAACAAATAAACTCATCCACCGTTCAGTATTTGAGCAACATGTATTTCAGACACACTTTGGAGATGTGATGAAGACATGAGATAAAGCTTATTCTATGTTCTATAGACTGAAATGCCATTTCAGGCAACTTTCTCATTTCTGATTTTCCGTCAAAGTTAAATCGCAATTTCACTGACATCCACCCATGCATATGCATGGACACGCTGTATAAAAACACAAATGTTGCATAGTGCTGCACACAGACGTTAGTCACATTCTTCCAAGGAAGACAAGTAACTCGTCGAACCAGTGGGACGCGCTGTGAATTTGAACTGAACCATACTCACGTACGCTCAACATAATCACACTGTTTTGACTTGCGTCCAAATTATTTCAACAGTTACCCGAACCCCTCCCTCTTTCTGTCTTTGGGTTTGCCAAGCCCTCAGGACTGCCGTCTGTAATGCACCTAAATGACTACCTTGAATGCTACAATGGCGCCAGAGCCAATTAGCTGTTAACAATGGAGACAGATCTTTTCAGAAGCAGGATGAATGAGGCCTCCTGTAAAGTCAAAGATTGATGCCCACTTATGCCCACTTTGCTAATGACAAGAGAAGGAGCCAATCTGTTGCTTGACTCAGCCCTGGGCTATATTACAGTATAGTCATCTGATGACTGACACCCTGTGGAGGAGGGCTCCACAGAAAATTGGCAATTAATGTGTGGGTTGAATCGAGTACATGAAAACACACATACATATTGTTGCACAATATGATGATATACCGTGAGATGTCAGACATCTGTGATTAGGTGCCATAACCATTTTCATTTTGTGTTAAGACACAGCGGACAGTCCTGGGACACAATGAAAAAGATTTCTTTTAGTGAACACTCTGAATCTGTGTGTGTGTATGTGTCGGAGGACACACGTGTCACCGTCGTATTACAGATTGCCTACAATGGCGCGTGCATAACATCCACGTGGTGCTAGTCGCTAAGGAGCACGCTTCCACATGCATGTGGACACGCATGTGTGCCCAGTGCATTTACACCCACAAACCTGCAAAGAAATGAACATCGTGTCAAAAAGATCATTTCAGCTCGTGTCTCTGTCCAGCTGTGTAACAAGCTGTTATTCTGTAGATAGTAGATAAATGCTTTGGTAATCACTAACTTCAATTATACATGTGGAACTGTGCTCTTTGACGACGTTTTGAACACCGCGTCTTTGTATTCATCCACTAATTTAGGCTCATAGATTCACCTCACAAAAACCCATCATTTTCAGGCCGTTTGTGTCGATCCCTGCTGAAAATGTTACACCTTGGAGGGTTTTGGAAATCTGGCACACTCTCAAACTCAGGAACGTCTTAACCCCACTTGCACCCCACAGTGGTCCACACTGATTTTGAAAGCGTTCATTTTGAAATATTAGTAACTTGAAACTTATTATGATGTTTCAGTTATTTTTTATGGCTTCATAGCGCAACTAAATAAAATAATAAAAAAAAACCACAGATCAGCCACATTAAAACCAGTCACCTGTTTTAATGCCGTGGCTTATCAGGGATGGTGGGAAGAGTTAGTGCAGTGAATGAAGAGATGGTAATTTCCATTGCTCACCAAGTGTAACATGACCTTCTTCCAATAAAACTGATCTCTTAAGCTTTGCACATTGTGTACAGGTTTAAAATAAGCGCAATATTATACACGGTTTAGTGGTATTATGATGCGTGTACTATCTTCTTTTTTCCAGTTTCTGGGAATTTAAATTGAGTAACTCCTTAATTTTCAGCTGACTTTACGTTTAGGCTTTTGGAAATGATTCACAGAATTAGCATCACATACTGTATGCTTTTATTACGTATATAGGCTTTTACTGTATGACTCAGTGTGCATCACAGGCCTCATGACTTCAGTTTCCGTGTCAAACTCTTAACCTCGAGCGAGAGCGGGACTAGCCAGGGGCCATCCACTCCTATGTAGATCCCCTTTGACACACTATATCTTAATCGACTCTGACAGGTAGGATTTATGGGGTGGTCGCTGTGTAAATCACAAGGAGGCGTCTTATTATAGAGAGGTCCCGAAATGGTATAATTTTTTAAAGTAGAGCTGGAAGGGTGTGTGCGTGTTTGTGTGTTGTGTGATTGTCCACCAATGCTGCATGTGATCGTGTGAACACGCGCAGTATACTGGGAAGTTTTCCAAAGATTGGGGAAATCCACCTTCCACACAACAAACAACTTAAACCACAAAAACAAATCTACTTAAAAGAACAGAATTTTTTTTCTCTCATTACAGCAAATAACATCTCATGGCAGGAAAAAGCCACAACTTTCCCAGCTATTATGTCTGCGTTACACGCACTTGCACTGCAGGATTTATGACAGTGAAATGTGCTCTCACACACACACACACACGCACGCAAACCGAAGTGAGACAAATATAGTTTATCTGTGCAACAACAGTGAAGTTAGAGGTTATTGGTTAATGTGCTTAGAAATGATATCCTGAGTAATAGCGTGAAATCTTTTTTGTTTGCTTGTAGCCTATTGCCAGAAGTCAGGTTAATCAGCTTTAACCCGAAAAGTAATTTGATCTGAAACCTGATATGTACAGCTTTCATTTCAGGATGGTGACAGTGTGACACAATATGCTCTGTCAAAACAACATGTTCTTCATCCTCATCTTTATTAGAGTGTGTGTCCTCAATCCGCAACGTCCGCACCCTTCATAACTTTCATAACCCCTTTGAGGTTTATAGCATATTATCATCTTTACCAAGGTTCGTGTTTCAGTCTGTGTGTGCATGTGTGCGTATGTTTGTGTGTAACTACCTTGACGTAGGATAAGTATGTGCAGCTTTGCCATCATCCTGTAGTGGGGGCTTTAAAAAAAAAGAGTCATAAAGAACAGAGCACTTAACTGAATAAACAAATCTGCCAAAACAAGGAAGAAGGAACATCAAAGCTGGTCGTAACTGTTTTATAGGCCAGCAGCCTGGCTGACTGACTCACTGGTTAGTTGCCTGGTGTTTTCGTAACTGTGTAAGATGGTTGACAAGATGACTAAGAGGGTGACTGAATAACCTCTGGGCTGACTAATTCAGCAGCTGATCGTTAAAATAATTGGTAGGCTCTGTGATGGAGAGGCCGCACATTGTGCCGCTGGCTTGGTGACTGCGGAGACATGGAACGAGGAGCAAGCCTCGATGACTGCACGTTGACGTTTTTTTGCGCCGAGGCGGACTCAAGACTCAGACTCACCACTGTTTAATGGGAGAGAGACGCCGGTCTCAGTAGGCCGGAGTAAGGTTATGACGGCAGATCCGCTCCAACCCCCGAGAGGACAGAGGTCATTTGCATTGACCCTTTCTTTGCCGACATGGTCAAAGGTCACAAACCTCTGCATGTGCCCTTTGAAATGGAGCGACAGAGGCTTGAGGTTGGGCAGCGTGGCAGAGAGGCTATTAACAAGATGCTGGTACAATATATCTGCCTCAGTTTAGAGCCGTAACACAGGAGAGGAAGTGATAGGCAGAGAGAGCAGCTTAAAGGCAGGCGTTAATAATAATGGATGGTGGACGGTCTCGGCCCCCTATGAATAACACTTATTAATTCAGATTTTGATAATTCTGCTATTATTCTATTAAATGTCATATATTTATGATTTCCTCTCTCTCTCTCTCTCTCGCTCTCTCTCACTTCTCCTGTTTAAGTGTCTCCACAAAGCCTTATAAATCAAACTGTCTGCTGATGTGGAGATAACTGTTTACTGCAGTAGTAGCCAGGAAATGGAGTGATCAACTCCAGATGACAAGTCAAGGAAGGAGACAATACAAAAAAAAAAAGAGAAATGAGACGTAGGTTACAAATAAACTGATTGTGGTGCTGATACAACAAATTTGTCAGTTAGATCCCTCTTGCAAACATAATGTGTAATTGGGGGCTTGTGTTATGAATTAAGTAAAATTAGCCTAATGCGTTGTTAATTGCTCCTTAACGCAGAGGTGTTTGTGCTGCAATTCCGTCTAATCCCGAGCTAATTGAACGACAATCACTCGCAAATTCAGACGGGACTCGAGCAGCACTTAAACCTCGTTTGATTGCGGCGTCCCCCGTGGGTATGTTTTAGCACAGTGGCTGCATCTGCCAGCTTGATCTAGAGTTTGGAGAAGTGAGTGACATTATTTGCCTTTCGAGTAATGGCTGTCATTATGGTGAATTACCGCTCTACCCAAACACGGCTAATTCTCTGTAACCACCCCACAGTGCTCTGTCTCTATCTTACTCGCCGGTGCTGGAGCCTTGTTACAATCAATTAGGCTGATTACGAGCACTATCTTCACCACTTCAAAGGAGGCCCATTACAGCGGGTCAGACTAGCTGTCTCTTCACTGCACTTCCCTGTTGTTTGTCTCCAATATCCTGTGCTTGAACATTTGAGGTGCCCGAAATATGTTCATAAAATAACTATCTGAAAAAGTTAGTGCCAGTTTGAAAGATAAATGACGAGTAATGAGCCGAAGACAATTGGTGTCATCTGTCCTCTTTCAAGTTAAAGGTTGACTCCTCGTCAGGTCAGCCGGGCAGGTCAAACAATAAACGGAGGGACACGGTGAGAGCGAGCGAGACACCAAGTCTAGACAGCATATTTAGGGACCCTCCCTGATCGCTTTGTTCTGGACCCTGTCTACAGGTAATTACCTCAACAAACTACTGGGAGCCCTGTCACATCTGAGCCAAGTGAGGGGTGAAATAGATGAAAAAGTAAACTAAGTTTTAAAAAAAAAACGACAGGGCAGGGTGTGACTCACCAAAACAAGAAAATATTACCAAAGAAACTGGAAAAGCAAGTGTAAACGATCCACAACAATCAGCAGTACTGATTATTGCTCCTTGAACAGTGTTCACATATTAGATGGAGGAATGTAAAATGTACTGTAATGTAACTTAAATAAGAGTAAGATGACACATTTATAATGATACATAAGTGAAAAATGCTAACTTGAAATGTAAGTAAAATATGTATCAAATGTGCTGATAATATGACAGGGCCTATAGTACTATACACTCAGTGTTGCGTGGATTTTAGTTTAATTCATTAAACGGTGCAACTTCTAAATTGGAAACAGCTAATAAAAACAGCAAAACAATCTCGGAGTACATCTTATAACACACTGTATGTAATAACAATCATATGCATTAACATTGTGTCAACATGGACAACAGTGTGTTTATTTCGGTGCATAAAAAATCAGTGGAAAGAGTAATCTGTGATGGATATAAATACCATGCTCCACTTCATCCTGTAAAGATGGACTGATTATGGCGATCTTTGAAATGCATCATTTCACACATAACACGAATAAGCGCAATCACTGCCAAACATTATACAGTATGTGTTCTGTATAGAGGGCTCTTACATAACAGTACATTAACTTGACATTGTTTAACATGTGAGCTTGAGTTGATGAAGATTTGCGTCTGTGTCTTTAATTTCTTGACTGTTGCCGTTTTATTATCTTCATGCATTCTTAGGCACGAGAAATAAAAAAAAAAAAATGTTGATGGTTTAAGATAAGAGGCTAATCCATTCTCACAGGTCTGTTTCCTTCACAGTGCTTTTAATATGCAGCCTCACTGACTCTCTTGCACTGATGACTGCAAAAAGGTGCCAAACGTCATGTCTGGGCTCAACTACTGCACAGATCATGTCATTTTCCTGCAGGCGCATGTTGATTGACTCTGCTTATCACTTTGTAAATATCCAGTACATAAATCTTTACGGTTAATTAAAATTACTACAGTGACTGGCATTCAGCACCACTAATGTTTTTTCTTTTTTTTTTTTTTTAGTTATAAAACTGCTCAGAATTAGTTGGAATTGTTTGGATAATTGCGCCTGTGGATTGTTTGCAAAAACAGGAAATATTTTCTGGATTTGTATTTTTTTTTTATTCAACCATATGTTTTTATGGAAGAAAAAAAAGCACATTTTAAAGTCTTGGCCAAACTGTGTGAAGTGGAGAGACCCTCTCATTTTTTGTGTTTCTCCCTCTCATTTGCTTTGCCTCTCTAAACCACTCTCCCACAACCATGGACCCCACCCCTCACTGCCTTTTCACACACACACACACACACACACACACACACACACACACACACACACACACACACACACACACTCACGCAGCAATATTGCTTTGTCAGGCAACATTTTGCAGATTAACCTCCAAATTGCCAAAGGGCATCCCAACTCTCCTCCAATCCCCCCCACCCCCCCACCCCCCACCCCCCACCTTTCTCAGTGTTTCCCTCCCTGCAGCTTCCTCTCTGCGAATACTTGCGCAACAAGTGGCGCCGCGCTAGAGCCCCCTGGGTATTAGAGGGTTGCGTGGTGTCCAAAAGAGCCGTAATTACACCACCACTCAGGTGATTTAAGGGCCCGGGAACATGCTTACCCATGCATGACACCAGAAATCCCAAATTACCCTGACACCTACCCATGTTCTTTGTCTCATGACACATTATTTAGTCCTCCGTCTCACATGATTACAATTTAGTTCTGTGCAAACATGAACAAATCACTTTGACTGAAATGAACTTTGTCGCGTCAGCCAGAACGTCTTCACGGTTTGGACGCAGCTCTCCGCAGGAGAGAGCGACGCCTTTTATCCACTGACGCTGTTTCGCTCCCTTCAGGAGGGAACTTAGCCTTGTGATCATTTTCCAACTTTATGTGTTCGACTAACCTCTGTTTGATGAATATTATTAGAAGGAAAATAATAACCGTACAGAGATGCTGGGGCCTGACAGGTTGTAATTCAAGAGAAATGGCTGATAATTGTGTTGGGGTTGACTCTCCAGCCCCTGCAGACAGCATGGTGACGATAGGGAATGTTTCTCTTTTAACAAGGTCAGGCCTAATGCTGGTTAATGGAAAGGGGACGTTCCTCTGCCCCTGTGCTCCTCAGCTCTCACCCCTCTCTACCTCTCAGTCTTATCTTCTCCCTGCTTTGGTTGAGCACGTCATTAAGACGAGAGAGGTTACAGCAAAGTGCAAGGGCCTCATTGGCTCATGTCAGCACAGGACAGAAAGTTCCCCCGGTTTGCCCGTGGGTATCGTTAAAGTTGCATCAGAGCTCAGCAACGTCGTACTGTATATGCCAGTGTGGACCGACACTGTGCCCCGGTGTCTGCAGGCTCAGCGCACAGGCAAAGGAGGTTACGGTCTTTGCTTTACACAAGCAGCCGTATATCTGACAACGAATCGCAGAAGAACGCCTTCTGCTCATAGATTAATATCATGGTAAAAAGATGCATGGGCTAATGTCAGTGAATGTAATGAATCCATTAATATCTGTTTAAATCACTGTCTCACAGCCTCAGCTCCCGGTCCCTGCAATTAAAACAGTCATTTATTATCTGTGGTTTGACTGTAGTAAATAAAGGAACAGGATAAGGGGGGAGCTATAAATAGTTCTATTTCACTCAAGGTTTTCTAACCATTAGCAAATGAGGTATCTGAGTTTCCTTTCTTCCTGTAAGATGATATTTCTGACAGCGATGGTTAAAGCGCCTGTGACTTCTCAGTTGTTATCCCTGCAATTAAGGGCAGAAGGTGTGGCTCCGTTACCCCAGCAGGATTAGTAATGACCCAGGAGAGAATATAATTGCTTCTTAATTTGAAGCCGTGAAGTGTATGAAATACCTGAGGCTCAGCCTGCCGTTTCAGCTGCGGTTAGTTCACGGATTATTGTCTTTCTCTTCTCTCTTCTTTAACCCTCTTGCTTTCTTTTTTTTTCTCCTTTCAAAACAAACTTGTTCTTGCACAAATATCTAATACACATCTACCTGTGTACATATTAGGAGCAGGTGATCGGGCTAAACTCATCTGTGTTATGTTTTTATACATGATGTTGAAATATATATTGTGATATAATAAGTTTATCTTATATAAAAATGACAGCTCCTGTTGTGTAGCCTGTGTGCACTTATACTTAGCAAAGCTAAATCAGTTACAGGAAGAGAGAACTGATAGCATCATGACACCTCAGGCCTTGTAGCTATTGTCTAAGGAAAAAGCATGAAAGAAACATGAACATTTGTCTTCATGTGTTGAAATGACAAAGTTGTCCGAGCCAGCAGGTGAGACAGCAACACCCTTCATTATTCAGGCCTGACATCTGTCTGAGTTGACTAACACCACGTAATTACAGGGCCTTTGACCCACCATAATGGTCTTTTTAAGGCCTATCTTTTGTCCTCTGTGAGACGTTTCCCAAGTGTCCATATAACAGCGCAACAATTGGAATTGACACCTTGCACCAATGCGTTAACTGTCCATTGTACCTCCAGTTATTTAACTAGGCTGTGAAACAAAAGAAGAAGAGAAGAAACTGAGGGTAATTAGATTTCGACACGCTTCTTAAATTAATGCGCTACACTTTTACAGCAAACTTAATTACAGCAAACAGTCTTACTATTGGACTGATGTTTTAGCCATGGAGAGATGGGTCAATGGCATTTCAACGTAATCCAGTCTAGCCTTGTGATCATCATCATTATCTATCCAATTAAAAAATATCCTGTAAGATTTTACGTTTTGGTCATCGAACATATTTTTGATGCTATTTATGGTATCAGGTTTAGATATTACAGGCTGACTTCTTTATTAAACCACATACATGTTTGTTTGGCTGCCCTGTGATAGAGACACAGTAGCTGGGTAAGAAGTGTTTGAATTAAATCACGACTCCTGACAGCAGCAGTTACCAGGGCTGTCGGCAAACCATTCACCACTCTAGTTGTTTACAACTTATCGCAACACTGACTTTGTTACTCGGTTCCTGTGGTCGAAATGTCCAAGAAACTTCATAATAACATATTCTTGTCATTAAAACCTATGGTAATATACTGTAAATATACATTTTTAAATGAATATAAAATGACTTTGACTCCTCAGTTAGTTTTTTTTTTTTATTAAATTCTATTGAAACCTCTTTATGATCTGAGCAGTGGATCTGGTTTCATTTCTCACGCACAGAAATATGCATAAAGACAAAGTATTGCGTTCAACAAAGACAAAAAAAGAATAATTTTCCAGGCGTCGTCCCATGACCCCTATTGTTAGTGTGAGAATGAAGCAGCAGTAAACCGATTGAAGAAGCAGTCGAAAAAGAGTCTGACAAGCAACAGGATGTCAATTACATGTAATTGACACGGCACCAGTGAAATCCACACTTTGTGTCGGCTTAAAGCTGTCAACTGTCAACAGAGAGGAATGCCAGACAGCCATGCTGGAGTCTGCTTCATACAACAGGAGGCCATGTGTGTGCGTTTGTGCGTGCATGTATACACTTTGTAACTGTAATTGGAAACATTCATCTCTTCATGCAAACATAGCCTGTTCGAAAATACGCACAGCAAGTTGCGTGCAATTTTATTTTTTTTTAGCACAGAACCTGAATTTCGTTTCTGATTTGATTAGTGTTAGAAGTGATTTACTAATAATGGGCAACAGATTCAATTATCACTTTGACTATTTTAAGATCCTGATTGTATCACTGTGTCACACACACAAAACTGAAATTTTACATACACTGAATAATTCAGATTCTTTTCTAAGGACATGATTGGTAGAGGTTAGTTATTTTGTCGTCATATGGACTTTTGTCTTTTGTCTATTTTTAAGATTATGAAGAAAACGTCAACCTATTAGCATGACAGCCTCTTGACACTCATTGTTGCTGTTGCTTAGCGGCAGTCTTCACACAGCTTAACCCCCTGAATGACAAACATACCATGTTAATTGCTGACTCTGTAACCACAAGCTGACAAGTTCCATTGGAAGGTTGCAACATGAGTTCCGCATGCAGACCATACCTGTCTCTGTTTGTGATCCCTGACTCCATGATGTTGAGATCAAGCCAAAAGTTCAGCTTTATGCCTGATTCAAAAAAAAAAACACAAGATAGATTCTATTCTTGTAGAAAAGCAGTCGTTGACCTTAAATGTATTCATTATATTCTGCCACATGCCTCATGAATATGCAATGATACATGTAGCTTCAAGGAACAATTTAAAAAGGGAATTAAGTCTAAGTGAAAATTAAAGACACTGAAAAAGCTGATGAGTTCTGTGATAGTGGTTGACTCTCATTTTCAAATATTTACATGTGCTGATTACACCTAATAGTGCGCGGTGAGTACACTATGCTCCTCCTCGTCTCAGTGACAGCTCCTGTGGTGCCAGTCTGTCGTCTAGCAGTGTGTAATCAACCAAAGCGATTTTATTAGTCCCTGAATGACGGGCCGCTCTGATTAATGAAAGAGGCCTCCTGGTCTCCACACGTTCTAATTAACTAACCTCAATAGGTCTGAAAAAAACAGTCTGACTCTTCACACCCAAAAACAACATTTCAGAAGTGATCAACATTGCGTAATGAGCTGCTGTCAGTATATTTAATTGAAATGATTTGATTAGATGATCACAACTTATATGATATAAACATAGCTTGTAATTGACTTTAGAGATCCGTATCACATTTAGTTTAAATGTCCTGGGGCATATGTATTTAGGTTAAATATACTATTTATGCCCCAGAATGATTGGGGCATATATAAGAACACACGTGTGCACACACACACACACAAACTATAATTTAGCACAGAAATAACTCGAGCTGGATGGGAAGCTGGTTTTGACCGTTAATTTGTGTGTGTGTGCGGGTGCGTGTGTGTGTGCGCCTTCTTGTGTTTGTTTCCACTAAATTAAGAACGTATTAGGACTTTAAAAACCTGTATCATATTTCACTCAGGGAGCCTCTGGGGGGGACGAGGATTACTCTTCAAAGCCAGTGGTTTGGCTCTTTTTATGCTGTAACACTTAATATTTTATGTTGATGTGATGGTTGGAGCACTTAGAGAGGTCATGTGTCAAATTTTAGACATGGGCACCACATGCATGGCCACCAACCAATTATATGGCTTATGGATTTAATACTGACAATCAACAAAAAAGAAATAAGTGACTTTCAATAAGCCAATCTGGGAGATATTTGGATGTCTCAATTTTGTGAGTGTAGTAACAACTGCATGACATTGTCATGTCTTGAATTACATGATTTGACAGTTTTAGATGAAGAAGACTCGGTTTACCAAAATAGTAAAGATCTAATAAAAGTCATTAATGCTTAAAAGTATAACTTTCAAATTTCTTTTCTAATTATTTAATGACAAAAGGTGGTGGATATTGCCAATGATGATGATAATGATGATAATGATGATAACGCTGTACCCACTCGATGATCCATGTAAATCCGCATATTCTTAGACCCTGGAACTTATTGCAAAGAAAGATTCTCACAGCTTTAAATTTAGCTTGAAGCAGTTATTTGCATTAGGGGTGGTGCAAGTCAACAAACAAAGTAGCCCAAAAGAGGGCCCCAAACCTTTTCGTCGCTGTTAGCCCCTGTAAATACATCCACACATAAACAAGCACAGAGGGGAAATGTGGTACCGTTACCGGGCGCTGTGAAGCCACATGCTGCCTCTGTCTGGAGCGGCGCCTGGTGACTGGAGGTCTATCACGACAAAAGACCACAGTCATGATCAAAAAAGCCTTTTAGTAGTTCCAGTCGCTACCAACGGCTATGAGTGTTTACGTTCACGTCTTAAAATGCAAACCAGTTTTGCAACGAGTCTGTGGTTGGAAAGTCATTTGAGTAAATTAATATGCGTCGCTGTAATTATTGGCTAACCTATGAGGAAGGCAATTAACATAAAAGTAATATGTATAAAGAACAACAGAAACAAATGGTGGTAAATTGGTCTGTTGATGAAAGCTGTACAGCTTGTGATGTTTTGCTTTCCTGCCACATCATATTTTATTCAATGAGAGAGTCTTTTATTATAGGCAAACCTCTGCGGAAATGCCTCTCCACCTTGTTCTGTCTGTCATCATGTTGCATTAGTATTCCAATGGCTAAATGCGCTGAAGGAGGATCAGATTTCTGTCAGTGATGAGACAGAGATGGATGGCGAATCGAAAAGATAGAGGCAGATCGCTGGCGGAGACGGTCCTCATGTTCCTCTTCACAGCTGCTGCCAACAGCAGGTCAGCTTGTTCTCATTGTGTTACCTACCGAGTCTCTGGCACAACAAGGAAACTCTACCTGTCTCCATTATGATGGATTCCCTCATAGCCGAGTGGCTGAGATACAGACAGGAGAACCTGTTTTGTGATTTTTGTGAGTCCGTCACTGGACAGTGACAATTGTCTGAAGGGTGTGTGTGTGTGTACGTGTATGTGTGTGCGCGCGCGCATGTCTTTGCGGTGTGTGGTCGTGGTGTGGAAACAGAACGTTCTGAATTATAGATATATTCTGAATTACACTTCCTGTTTTTGTTTGTTTTGACTGTTCACAGTTTTGTCTTTTCCCCTCAAATTATGCAAAATCAACAGTTTATTGTTGCGGTTTGACATTTGAAAGTTCTGTTGTTGCTCTCTGGGGATTGGAGAGACCATGGCAAGAGAGGGAGGTGCAGAAGAAGCCAGTGAAATGCTTTTGCAACAGCAGGACTTTTGTCCTCATGTGAAACAGCCCTAAGAAAACATACGATTGTCCAGCATCTTGTACAAGACGCCTTCATGACAGTCCTTAGGCCGTTTGTGGTTTACAGGATTTTTGTTGCCTTAGTGAGAAACCTTGAAGTTCAGGAACCTGGGGCAGGAATACATAAGGAGGGAGGATGGAGGCTGAGAACTAGTCAGCATCAGAGCCTCTACCCAGGATCAAACAACAATGTGCCCTGAGTGGAATAACCAGTGGCAGAGACAGTGTTCAGGAACATCTGCTCCAAGTATGGTTTTGAAATATCCAAGTCTAGATGGGACATACTGTACCACAGAATGCGGTGCTAAGATTCTGTGGGACACCAAATTCCATACTGACAAACAGCTGCTGGCTAACCAAGCAGACATAGTGGTGGTCGACAGCGGCGATAGATGTTGCAATCCCACCGAACAGCAACATCAGAAAAGAAGATGGAGGAGTGCCAAGGTCTGAGGGAACAACTGGAGCAGATGTGATGGGTGAAAACCAGTGAGGTTCCTGTGGTAGCAGGACCTTTGGGGACTGAGAACCTCAAACTGGGAGAGTGGCATCTGAAGTCCACCATCTTCTTCGACATTTGTTTAATCTGACTGGTTTTACTAGGTGTCATTCGACCCCGTGTGTTTATTTCCCCCATCAGCATCAAATATGTTGGACTTATTTGTTTGTTTGTTTGTTTTAAATAGTTACTGAATGCTGCGTCTTCTTGGTGAGAAAACACCAGTGCGTTTCATTTGTGCATGTACACAGAACTATTCAGGGCAGTATAGATTACTGAGAGTAAGAGCTCCCTCTAGTGAAAAAATCAGAAGCTCACAACATTTTATGGCCCGGGTGACACAAAGTCGTCAGAGTCAGTGTCAACAGAAGGTGAAGATCCCTTGGAACGAGGTGTAATAAATCAGGAGTGAGTCCAGAGGGGAGCAGATGAAATGTGTCTGTGCATGGAACCAGGTGTACGCAGGCACCGTGCAGTCTCATAGTCTCGAGACCTTGCAGGCAACCCACAGTTTATGTTGGGTCTGATGGTTGAGTTTCAGCCTCATAAGGCTATGGCCTCTAGTTGGCTGGAATCATTGTACACATATGTGTATGTATTTATACCACATGTGGTACTGTGCAGGTACAGGAATAAGACGATCTGCAATGGAGTTATTTTGTATTTTCTTCCGCTTTATCTCTGTTTTGCTTTCTACAGATACTCATGGTGAAACTTTGTCGTCATCTAATGGCTTGAAATGGGTAAAATGTAATTCAGTTGTAACTTATAAAATGATGTCATTTGTCATTTATCAAAAAAATGATTACATGCTTCGTGTGAGGAAGACAAGCTAAACTGAGCCAAGGAAGTCGAGCTGGTGCATCTTTCGCAGCACATTTTGGAAAAGTCTGGCATCTACTAATGTGATGAAATCTTTTATAAATGGCTCCTTTCTGTTGTAAAGGTTTGACTTCAGATGATGTTTGTTAGATTTACTGTGTCATAATGGAGAGTCATTATACTGTCAGGCACGACTTTGGCCCGGGATTCAATAAGCGTACGAGGAAATGATTTGTTGCTGCTCTGGAAAGTTATTGGGGAAGAAGCATTTAATCACTATCCTGGTCTAACCTCCTCAGGATATGTCTCTCTATGTGATTAGAAATATTACGCAATCAGTACATGGGGAGTTTAGCAGTCCACAATGAAAATGCCATTATGCAGCAAAATGATCATGTTCAATCTCAGATCCAGGTGATTTCAAGGAGAATTCACTCTAGAGAGGCGGCAGAGTAATGAGTCATCAGAGACAAAGTCTGGACTGGTGTCACACACACTCGTTTAGCTGAGTGGAATAAGGTCAAAGATAAGGACACACACAGGCACTCACACAAACACAGACATGTAATAGTTCAGTGTGTCAAATAGTCAAATGGCCATGAAGGATGTCAGACTTCTCTGAAGACTTCTTCCCCATCACGCACACAACGTGGGACCAATGAATATGCACCACTAGATGTCACTGTGCCTCCTCTGAAGATAATGAGAGACAGCAGAGGCCTCATCGCCAAAACAGAACATTCACTTAAAATGTGATTTGTGCAGTTTCAGAACTCAGGTATTTCAGGATTAAGTTTGTAACAATGGATAAGTTTGCATCTTCTGTTTTTCATCACACAGGATTATAAGGTTTAGGTTCTAAACTTTGTATCATCACAGCTGCAGTAGTAGAGTTGAGCTGGGCAGGTTATGATCACCTGTGTCTCTGTTATCACTGTCTTGTGTATGGGAATAAGAGAGGAGTCATATATGGTCAAACCGTTTTGCCCGTTGCCTGCAACAGAGTGATGTTGCATTCAGGTTCTCCAGCTCCTGTCAGGTGTTTCTGGTGCTGTGTTGCAGATACTGTCAACCACTGCACCAGAACTGGTCCTATACAGGCCAGTCACTATTCACACCCTGACCACGTACATCAGAGTTTACTCCTTTTAGTCTGGCTGCTGCTGCTGCTGTGTGCACAAGTGTGTGTGTGCGCGTGCGTGCGTGTGTGCACTTCTTGAATGGTAATTGCTGCAGCTGGTTACACATGCACTTATAAAAGGACACGCAGCCATGTGTGCATGTCCATACACAGTGAGACCAAACTAATGTGGGTACAGAATGATTAATTACCAAGCAAAGTTTGCTGCAATAGTCTCTATAACACACACACACACACACACACACACACACACAATGCTCTCTTTGCAAATCAGTGTCCTTTAGAGCGAGAGAAACAGAAAAGATGGAATAGAATAAAACTAGAAAAAAAAACATTGTAGATTTAAGTGTTATCAGAGTGACGCGTCAGAGCACAACATTTATTGATTTCTTTCTCTCCACCGCGCTGCTGATTTCTTCCATGGTTATTGAGTGTACTTCAGCGGAAACGCTTAACCACTGATACACGGGCAGGATCTTAGCCGGTAAATTGGAATTTGAAGCACAATTAAAAATTGTGCTTCAAATGTTTGAGTATGGTGAAAAAGTGGGTTCTGGTGCTGTTCATGCCTATTAATTTTACTGATCCATGTAGATATTCTTGGTCTGTTTTATTGCATCAATGACTTTCATTAACCCCTGGACATGATTGTGTTTTTTTAACAGTGTGTTTAATTTTGGTTTAAGATGCACGTATCTGCATGGTCGTACAACAATAATAATACGTTGAATGAGTCAGGAGTATATTTATTTGAGTGTTTGCATTGTCATGCTTGTGTTTCTCATTCTGAATAGACAAAATTAGTCCATAGGGAATTTGTTTGTCAGTACTGGAGACGTGATGCACCCAAGTGCATTTCGACCTGTCAGCTGCTGTTTGGAGATGTGCCTTCCTAATCACACATGCACATTTCTCAACCCATTTGATAATTTCCAGTGAACTGGAAGCCCTAACTGGACGCTCTCCCAGCATCTGCATGAGCAGCATTGAAGACATCTTTGCAATCTGAGTACTTTAGGAAATCTTTGTTTGTTTTTTTCACATTATAAGTCATCCAAATTGATTTAAATTGGGTGTTTACATTTAAACACGCACAATACTACTCAGTGCATTGGCCTTTTCACAAAAGGTTCGTCAAAGCAAGAGAAGCACAGGTTTTACTAATAATATCAGTAAGGGCCCGGTGCCAGATAGTGAGAGAGCATGTGCAATAGGCCTTTTCATGGCAGACATTTTGACATGTTACAGTTCAGAATGATGAGCCTGGGTCTAAATAATAAAATTAGTCATTCGGACTCCTGAATGGAACAAGATAATGTTATTGGGAACATCTGGGACTCTCTTACTGTGACAAGTCAAAATGTCCTCTGTGGGGAAAAAAGAGTCTTCACCAGGACCCTGAAAGCGAAGCGGCTAAATTCAGTTCATCCTTAATTAACTTTTTTTATTATTCGCTGCGTATATGCTCCTCCTGTGACGTTTGAAACGTGGCCCCTGTGGAAAAGGCACGTTATCATCATCATATAATAGTATGTGGTTGTTTTCCATTTTTCATTCAAGGAGAAACTTTGCAACTTTATGCTCGTGTACAAAGAACTGTGACTCGGTGAAGAGGCTTGAATGTTTCGTTGTTTTGCTGTCAAACTATGGAACTGGAGCATAAAGAGGCTGTGGTTCGTTTCTGATAGCATGTTTCTTTGTGTGGCTCGCTTCTTCTTTGTTTCCTGCCATGTGCACCGCTGCGTCTCCTTTGTGTTGCTCTGGGCAAATTTAATGCATATAGTGAAACGCCAGGAGATGGGCATGGCAAGTGACAAATTTGATTTGCCTATTAAAATGGGAGATTCATGACAGAGAAAAAGAACACTGCTTTTGTTTTTTTAGGATTGAGTTACATGTTGTAGGAGACAGTGACTGATGTTAAACTGCTTGTATTTAATATTTGCATAAACTATGCTACAGGATGCAGCGGTGAGACACTATAAATCCCATCTACCAGTGTTTTTATTAATGTTACCTCTCACTGATTGGAGGTAATATAAATAGAAATGTTTAAATTGATCCACATCCCCTTCATTCACTGATGGTTTTGTTGCACTCGTTAGGTTGGGATTTCATACTTATTAGTATGTAACACCATATAATTCTTAGCATGGCCTGACTAGAGGTCTAATTAGCCAAGGTGTGGATGTCTAGTGACTTTGTACTTAGCCAAAGTCAGGAAAAAATAAATGGAAGTCTTTTTAATGTCCCTGTTGCAGTGAGATCATCTCAGTTTAGGTTAATTATTTAAATGTCTGTAGGATTAGTAGAAGCTCAGATCAAAGACGCTTTTTCCACTTCATCATCTCTCATACTTACCAGCACTTCCACTCTGGTAATCTGTACGTTCTCTCAATCTTTATCCACCGTTTGCGTTCTTGATTCCTGTCTTTCAGAAATGTTCTTCCCGACATCCTCAGCCCCTCTGCCTGAATACAGCACTTCATCCTGTCCATCAAACAGAGAGCGAGAGTCACAGTGGTCAAAATGCAACTGTAGATTCATAACTGTCTGACACACTGAAAGCTGCCATTTCCAAGTGCAGCATCCTGATGTCCACCAGATTAGATGTGTAGAAACTGGCACAGTAATGCAACAACAGCAAAGACAATCTTGGAGGCAACCAAAAAAAACAACTGTCTTAGAATAAACTCATACCCATAGAAAGTGTACGATTAAGTGTGTGAGAAAAAACATTTCATCAACTTTCATATTACATAATTACTAGATCCACCATTGACATAAATAAGTTATTCACTTATTAATACAATAAATGTGGTAATTTAAACACATCCAAAAAAGACAACAGTCAAATTTCAGCATAGGATCAGTGGCACTAGCCATAAAGACATGACTCTCACTCTGTTCTCTGCCAACACAACACAATTCTTGGGGGTCAGACACAGGTTGTGTTTTTATTGTTGCGGCTAATACCCACACGCTCTGCAGCTCACACAATAATCGCCATGTCGCTGCCTCAGGAGGTTTTCCACACAACTTTATCATCAGGTGCTCTCTGATTAGCGCCGGGCTCACGAATGAAGCTCCGTTGTTGAGGTGTGGCAAACCATTTGACATTTTCCTCTTTGTTGTTACCATGGCAATACACACACACACACACACACACACACAGTATGTATCAACTTCATCATTTCCTGGCCCACTCTCCTCTTTTCTTACTCCTTCCTCTCTTCATCTTCTCTCTTTTGTGATGAAAGGCTGTCTCTCTCTCTCTCTCTCTCTCTCTCTCTCTCTCTCTCTCCCTCTCTCCCCCTCTCCTTTCTTTTCCAAAGCCAGACTGTTGCAGACCCAAGCAGCGAGAGGGATTATCCCTCCATTCCAGTTAGTCACACACTCATAAGCCATGTATCACTGCAGCTTTGTGTCAGCAACTCCACCGCCCGAAGCGGAGAGACGTCTCATTATTACACACACACACACACACACACACACAGTATGTATCAACTTCATCATTTCCTGGCCCACTCTCCTCTTTTCTTACTCCTTCCTCTCTTCATCTTCGTCTTTTGTGATGAAAGGCTGTGTATCTCTCTCTCTCTCTCTCTCTCTCTCTCTCTCCACCTCTCCCTCTCCTTTCTTTTCCAAAGCCAGACTGTTGCAGACCCAAGCAGCGAGAGGGATTATCCCTCCATTCCAGTTAGTCACACACTCATAAGCCATGTATCACTGCAGCTTTGTGTCAGCAACTCCACCGCCCGAAGCGGAGAGACGTCTCATTATTGGTGGATTGAGAGGTTTTAGCATGGCAAAGGGAGCGCAAGAGTCTGAAAGTCAAGTTGCGTTTGGAGGAGGGCAAATGCATTTGGCAGATTACTGCACTGTGTTAATGAGCCTCGGCTCAAATTGCTTCTATGACTCCTTAATTGGTGTGTTGGTCAATCTTAGAAACAAAACGTGGCTATGTCTTTAATTACACACATCTGTAAACACATGCTTCTGAACCACTTACTTTGTGTTAATGGTTAATATCCACTATTGCTTTGCTTTTTTTTTTTTTGACCCACTGACAAGTTGACCACTGCACTCGGGCTCTTTCTTAGAAGCTCTATTGTAGTTTGCCCTGAGAAGTCATTTACCCACAGTCCTCTACTGCCACTCACTGTGTGGGAGGAAACAGTCCAACACTCTGACCTTGAGTGATGACCACGACAACTCCTCTCCCAGAACACGTCTTTTTCCCTCCCCCTGTTTTCATTCCCTGTCAAAGAATGCTATAGTTTATTTTTTTCATCTCTATCTCTGTAGTGCTAAATGTGTCTTTTATACACGGCAGGAATAGCAAATAGCATCATGTGCACAAATTCCTCTTAACATAGAGAAAGTGGTGATTTGGTTGCAGGAATATACATTTACTTTGTGTTCCTTGGAAAATTGAAGAGGTGAAGAAAAAGGAGAGTACGATAAATTTAAACTGCGCGTTCATTTTTAGCTAGACAAGACTATTGATGGCAAAGAGTTTGTGCATTCAAATGTGAAAGAAGCTTCACGGGTTGACGCAGAATATCGACTGCTGTGATGTAGTATACCGCAAGTCAGCGTACCATGAGAAATCATTTGGTCAGTGCGGCTGACATAAATCTTTGTCTCAGTGAAAACACAGTTTTTAACTCATAGTTCGGTTCATAGTTTTTGATCCTCAGACGACGTCCTAACACCTCAGCATGAGAGAGAAAGTCTGTCTTTCTTTTCTTGTTGTTTAACATAGTCTTGTTATTTCATCTCTTAAAACATTTCTTTTTACAATTTTTGAATGATACTTTATTCCTTGTCGTCTAACGCTGATCCACTGAACAGAAATTATATTTTGTAATCAAATCAGTGAGTGTCCACACTAATTTATATGCTTCCTAAAGTAAAAACGTTATGTTTACGTTTGTCTGTTTTTGCAGATTTTCAGTTATAAGGTTGTATTTTTGCTAGGGCAACTTAATTAAATGAAAATCACAGTAAGTCAGTGACCTATTTTCTATTTTCTAGTTATATAAGCTCATGTTCAAGTCGTTAAAATTTTGATAACTTTCTGCTGCATCTGACTGCTAGAACACGTGATTATACCAAAATCGCTTATACACAGTAACAGGTACATGCAATACAAATCCGGCTCTGCTACAAGAATGTTGCATATTGTTTATTTTTATTTTATTCATTCACTGTATGAACACAGCCACTCTCCTCTATGAATATATATTGGAAACTTAACACATATGGTGTTCTCTGTGTTTGTGACGAGGAATCTGAGAGCAAAGTCATTATCTCTGAGTCTGCGGGTCAGACTAAGCCAGGAAGCATCAGGCGCACGGCAAAGACAGTGCGACACTGAAGCCTATTGTGTGCTTGTGTTTCACGCGCGTGGGTGCGATGTGTGCGAGCCGGGGTTTTTGATGGAGTGGATGACTCATGAAATGGAGGTCACGCCTGCATCTGAAACACTAAGGGAAGAAATATTTAAATACATATGTATAATTTAATAAACACTGCCACTCATTTAAATTCACTGAAAGTGGGTGACTGGGAGAGAGTGATGAATTTCTCTATCATGTGAGATGGCTAAAAGAAAATATTTTGAATTTGTCTTGGCAGCTCTTCATTGAAAACACATCCGATGCCTGTGTTAAGAGTGAGACGGTAAATGCTGAATCCTAAAATGCCTCTCATTTCCCTACCACAACAGCAAAAAGGCCAGACTCTGACAGATTCTGGTCACTGACCTTGTCCACTTGAGTCCGGCAGAGTCACAGACACTGCTGAGTGCAGACACCCTGGAGGTGTCAGCAGAGGGGTGCACAATTCATTTATCTTGTATAAAGCTTCCAACCCTCTTTTCTGATGAGTCGATGCAGGTACATGTACAAAGAAGTGCTTCAAGTGCCTCATTTGCAGTAGCTGCCCGCCAGCTGGACAGAGCTTTCTGCCACAGTCGGCGTCTTTACCTAACGTCTCAACACTGGATTTGTCTGCCCTGAAGTCCAGAGGACATAAAACATGCTGTTTATTTGGCAGATTTCTCTTTTTACAGTTTTTTTTTCCTGCACACAAATCAATATGAAAGTACAAGTATCATTCATAGTACATTCATTACACATAACTCGTTAAGAGTGCACATTGATATACATACTATAACCCTCAGTATGTCCCTAAACTTTGTGCTTTATGGTTCTATAAATATTCTGTACCTTCAGCAGCAATGACCCCATATACCCAAGACTCATTAAAGATTCATCTACTCATCTAATCTACTCTTTACATTTTGGTTAAAAAGACTCAATTCAGTCTACATCAGCCAGTGATAATGATGAAAGCCCTTGACGATCGCCAACCTCGGGTCTGGATGTTTTTTCCTTTTACAAAGATAGAAACTAGAGCGGCACTCGTAGAGGAAAAACACGTCCATTCAGTGTGTGTTTTTTATGCTTAAATCAGTCATGCTTGATTATAGTTTTAAATGGTTTTAAACATGTGGCTCAGGAAGAAGGGTACTGACTCACGGAGAGAGGAGACAAAAACAGACATTTGCAAGAAAGAAAAAAGGGGAAAGGAAAAGTTAGGGAAAGCGCAAAGGGCGAAAAAAAAAGAAAGAAAGAAGGTAGGCGTCCTGAAAGGTGTTTATTATGTGGCTACAGAATGAAACAGCAGGAATGTAATGGGCAATTTTAAGTCGTTGTCCATGTGCACTGGCAGCCTTTGTTTGGCAGCTTGTAATTATCGCACCCACCATTTTTACAAATAGCAGCACTGGGTGTCTCATGGGGGTGAGGGTGGGGGTGGGGGTATCAGAATCTAGTGAAACATTGCATATGTACTGTATATGTGGACCACATATGTTGTGTTATGTTACGGTAACACTGGAAATTTGTCAGTCAAATGTAGGCATGCATCATTGTTGTGTGTGTATGAGGTGTTAGCTGAGCTCATACAGCCTGTGTGGCCTCTGTCCTACTTTCACAGAGAATAGTGACGTCCTTTCTACGAAGCACTTTCATGAGCATAATAATAAGGCTTCACAGAGTCGATTACTCTGGCATTACGCCTCGTAATTAGAATTAGCTGCAAGCTCACACCTCAGCCTGTGAAGTCATACGTTTATTGGCAGGATGTATACAAAAGCTGGCGGTGGACCAGTTCTTTTGCACCAAACTAGTTTTACACATTGTTTTGAACAGGTACACGTAACAGCCTGTTTGTTTTTCGTTTTTAGTCTGCATTATTTTTATCTACAGCATGCTTACTTAATCATCTACAAACTGACTCCATATATACTCATGTAATATATGTATCTTCTATTCTTTGACATGAGTTACAGTGGCTATTGAACTGTTATGGTGGGGAAAATGAAAATTAGAACCTGAAATAACCCAAACAATGTGCAAATAGAATAAGTATTGATTTATCACACTTCAGTAGATGATAAAAACGTGAATGGCATAGGTGTGATCCTCAATCATAGGCAGTCATGTTAATCGTAGTCTGTAGAGTGGAGAGTGTTTTGTTTGGGTGCTGCTTTGGGTTGGTGGGTACGGCGACCAGCATACTGCAGAGAATAATTCACTGTGGCTCGCTCAGGAAGTTCGTTATCACCTTGACTGGAAATCAGCTGCAGTTAATTGAAAACAGTTTCCAGACAGTGCTTTCAATTATACTCAAAGTGAAGTCAACTTTTCAGCAGTTTCTTCCAACACATACTTCTTTCTACTGGTGGCAACAATATTATATAGGTTAATCAAATCTAATTTAATAATTTGTTTTCAAGAGGAAACAAAAATGAAGACATGTTTAAGCTTGTTTATACAACTACAAACAGAGGAGACTGTTTTGAGTTAAAACTTTCAGAGTTTACCTGATGGACGTATGTTTGTGCTTTTCAACAATAACTCGAAAACTAAAAGACTTTCGTCACCGAATGAAATTCGGGGCTTTTACTGGCGGCGTTTCACAGATTACGCTGAAAAAACCTTAATAAAAGAATGAAAATATGCAAAGTTTCGTGCACCAGAGACAATGATCATGATTTTCTTTGTGAGACCTTTTCCACCTCTTCCCTGTGTGAATACACGTGAGAGACAAAGATCCTGTTATCGCGCCCAGACGAGAGGCCAAAGGGTTTTCATCACTTCACCCTAATTACACCATTTATAACTCCAGCTTTAGATAATTGCACTGATTTCATCTATTGAGACCGAACCACTGATTTCTTCTTTTAACGACCTAATATGTCTTGATGTGATTTGCAGCGACACAGTAGGAAAGAAATATTCAGCTCTTAGTATCTCCAGCAGAGCTCGGTGTGTTCTTTTTGTTGCATATCTTTATTTACGTCGTTTGTGTGATTAAATTGGATAAATATAATAAGCAAGAAATAAATTACCATCATTAGTCACATTACTGATGAAGCAGGAATCAAGTTTTGAGGTAACTCTGAGCCTCTAAGTGGTCGCAGTGTTAATGTACAGACACGGAGGCAGACTCCACAGTTTTCATATAGATGGGGATATGAAGCCTGACATTATTCTGTTTATAGAAAACACCTACAATTTGAATTCCCTCTCGTGTCACTATTCCCCCAGATTCAGGATTTTAAAAACTGACAACAGAATAATGATTGACAATAGCCCCACAAAAGACGGAACTTCAATTAGTAAACAACTTAAATAGCAGGAATTTGAAAAGACGCATGTGTTAAAACATCTATATTGAAAGTGCAAGAGCTGAAGTAACCACTGAAGTTCACCATCGGGTAAAAGTTATTTCTGCAGAATGTGAGACTCTGACTTTTTCACTTGTTCTTGGAAAAACTAACCGATCAGTGTCCTTGAACTGTCGAGCTGCAACATGCAAGCGATGGGTGTCATCATTACAGGTTTTCGGCGCACACCCGGGAGACCATATTGCCGCATGCATATTTCAGCTCACACACCGGCACATGTACTTGGAGCCACCTGGATGAAAGTGTGTCCCGAAATAACAAATAGGCCCTGTTGCTGTAAGGTTCTTAAAACTGGCATCTGGCTCTCGCCTCAGGCATAAACTCCAACATTTTGCCAATACAGCTTCGATTAGAACTCCTGCAGTCAGACGTTTCACTAATCGACTTCAGGGCTGCTTTCTTAAATAGTCTGGTATTTGATCCCTGCATTAAAATAGCTCTCGTGCATTTTTTACCACAGTGAGTCAATAGATAGGTTTCTTCATGGTTTTGCATCTTTTCTTACAAAATTCACACTCAGCTATTTATAATATATTATTGCAGCTATCTTCTGGTCGACATTCTAGTCATTCAAATTGTGCTTTTTGAATTGGTGGTAATACAATGTAAAATTACAGTTTAAATCACAAGCCTTAATTTTATTGCAAACTAAAATGACCTTAATTGCTAAATAAGTGGCTCGATCCTAATGTTTAGTAATTGTTTTCCTTGCTTCACTTGCATTGATTTGTTATATTCTCCCATATTGGAAACCTTTGGGATCTGTGCTGCCACAAAATCCATGTGAAAATCAAATAAGGCAACCCTTGCAGATAAATTAGTTTCTTACACAATGCTTATTTTCTATTTTCCTTACTCCCAAGTTGTCATGCTGTCATATGTGTTTTTTTTTTGTGTACATGTGGAAGTGATTTAGTTCTGAGTTCAGGTTTACCTTTTATTGTGCTGCAAATTCCACAGAGGTCATGGCAACAACAAAAACAGGGTGCTCCAGCTCCAAGCTGTGCCTGATGGACAGCCTGTGAATGACAAGAGCTGGGCTCTGAAAACGTTCAGGGGCTGAGGGAACAAATACAATCCGACCGCTGGCCAAAGGCAAAATGTCTCATAATCTTATGATCTTAGTCTTGCATTACAGCTCCTGTGCACAATCTTCTTTATGGAGGATGTGAGGGATGCAATACAATACAATGATCTTTTCCTTCCGAGCGCAGTCGAAATCATGCATCCTTATTAGTTTATGTGGGCTACTCCCAGAGGTTTCCTGGCACTGCCGAGGATGAGTCAGACTCTTCACAAACACCAGAGAAGAGAACCTGCAGCTTTGTGGTGTTATTGACGATCTATCTTTTTCTCCATCGCGTCCCCACGTCTGTGTTAGATTTTCTTCTATTAGTCCTAATGAGCAGTTTTTGATGCATGTCTCTGTCAAAGGTTCACTTCTATCCCCTGTAAATATGTTTTTCTATGTGTTTTTAGTGTATGATATGATCTTTTCAGTCCGGCTTCTCTGATACCACTCGTCACTCAGAAACCGGCTTTCATATAAGATAATTCAGGCGCTATCATTCAGAGCAGATGCGACAGCGGGGATGAAACATGAACACAAGAGACCTAAAACTAATAGTGCCATGGCAGAAAGGTGAAATAATAGACACACATACAATGGTGCATTTCAATGCACTGAGGAGAGACAGATGTCACTTGAATAGGCAACATTAGCCATAATCTGAACTGGATAACTAATGCTAGTCTAGACAGAACTCAGCATGTGTCATGTGGCATCAGACAATTCTTCCTTATTTTTCACAACAGAATAAAAACAAACAGTTAATCCCGAAAGAATAAAAAGCTTCTCAAAAGGCAAAATGCCTGTTCCTTCAGTATTTCCTTCAACACATACAGGAGACAAATGTAACATCAAAGCATTTCTCTTTTAAAACCTTTCTTATGGATGTGTTTACACCACCCTGTCAGTGTGATGATGTTTGAACGTGCACACTGTCAAATCATGTATGAATAGGAAATGCAGGAGAACGTTGGTAATAAACCCTGAAACCGTTATCATACCTGAGCACAGTTTTAATGTGTCTCATAGCCAAAATAATAGCGGTAACTTTCATTTGCTAAGAATGAATTTATTTTCAATATATTATTCCTGCATTCGTTTTTCTTGTTCAGTTGAGTTGCTTTATCAGCACAGCAATTACCATTTCCAAAAAAAAACACAAAAAAATAGAGCCTGTGGTCATTTTCAAACATAATGATAATGGGGGGTTGGGGAGGTGGTAGCAATAGAGGGTGCTGTGTGGTATAAGCAAAACAAATGAAAAGAGGAAAAGAGAAGGAAAAGAGATGAGTTTGCATTGGAGTTATAGGATGAGGAGGATTCTTTGATATATAGATGAAGCAGAAAATGTCCACTGTGCTCATATTTACAGATTCAACATGTCACCATCCCCGGATTCTAGATTGATCATCACGGAGCATTTTTAATTTTTATCAGTATTTTTAGTATTAATTTATATTTTTTAGTATACTATTAATTACCAAGACCAGAAAAAAAAACAGACTGACATTTTTGTCAGTCTGTGCAGCTTGGACACAATCAATAAACAGTTTACAATGGTGATTATTTAAAAAATGAAAATAATAGCATGTTTTTTTTCATCTTCCTGGGACAGCAGACACTTGAGCTGTGTTTGTTTAAATAAACCCTCGGATGCACCCATCAAGCTGTCACGCCAGCCTCAGGACTGATACCTACAACAGTGTACTTCATGTGTGTTTTCTGTGTGTGTGTGTTTTGTGTGCAAATCAGAACGTGTCTGTATCCACTGCATGGTACTGTGTCTGTCAGCATGAGATGCTGATGCAATTGAGCAAACCTGTCATGCAGCCAGTCTGAAATCAGATGGATAAGACAAAAGATAGAAAAAGAAAGCAACACGTTCTAGACGTTTATCTCATGCGACAATTTTTTTTATCCATTTTCAAATTTTGTTTTCCTCCATAATAATAATGGAAATTCTAATGGACCCTTGTAATTAGGCCAAATGACAGTATCATTTCACACAATGCTGTCGTTCAGTGTCCTCTTGGCCCGTTGGGAGGGGGCTGGCAGACAGGGCTGCTGAAGATCTGGCACCATGCAGGTGTGTGGACAACTGATTTACATTAACAGCGATGTGAAGTTTTGCCTCCATCGATTAAATGTCATCTAAATAAGGAGCACAGTGTTAACACTTAACTTTTCACTTTCTCCCATTTCTTTTTTTTTTCTTTTCATTATCGGAAGCTATATTTTTCTCAGGAAGCCCAGAGATGTGATGCTTCACTGCACATCTCACACGCAATTAACTGCCAGCATGTACCATTTGTGCCTGGCTGCAGGGCAAGACTGAACCATTCCACGTAAAGAGACTATTAACTCTTTGGATGTTTACTTTTAGCAAAATCAAGACCGCAGGAATAATCACTACTTTCATTAGCTTAAATTAAATTAAATATAGTGACACATATGTCACTATATTTGACAGTGATTTGCATCACTGTTAAATATTGCGCAGCTGCAGCTCTAAATCCCTTTGGTTATTAATTGCAACTTTGTGGATTTAATGGCCTTAATAAAAGTGGGTTTATAGACAGAGGTTGCCCTATAGAAAGAAGACAGTGTAAAGCTATTTGTGATTGTAGACAAAATAAATTTGCCTTGACTAATGGACTTTAATGTATCTCAGTGTTCAATTTATAAACTTGCGTGTCCTGTAACCTGAAGGCAACATTATACATCCCTCGCTCATTTGTAGTACAGGTGCATTATTCAGTGGAATAGAAACTACAAGAACATTTACGTGTTCCAGGGTCTTTTAACACAGACGTCCATCTTAACCTTCTTCTCTACCTTTTTTTTTCTCCCCTCACACCCTCAGGCTGAAAGAACACACATCAGACCACACACACACACACACACACACACACACTGACCTGACCTCAACAACAAGTGATCAGACTGCCCTCTCTTTCTACCCTGATTAAAACTAAAGCACCTTCTCACTTTGTAGTTGTCCCTCCTCCTCTGAGGCATTATAACTCTTTGTGCATCTATGATTCACCCCTGCTCTCTAAAAATTACCTTTGTCATTATCTTATTCTAATAAGATACTAATTTATAATGAGAGAAATGATGAGTTGGAATAACGGTCACGGTTCATCCCTTTGTGGGATGAGTAGAGGGTTTTTTTCACGGAATAGAAAAATACATCAGGCAGCTATACTAAAATTCAGTGAGTAAACACTCCTGGCTATTTCTCTGCCTCTGGTTTCATGACCAGGTGACGTGTGATGAGACAGATATGCTGGTGAATGAAAGGCCATTAGAGAGAGAATGATTAGTGTGGGAGGTGAAGGGAAAAGAGAAGAACACAGGACAAAGGATAAGTGATGGAAGATGTGAATATTAACTTAGACTGACTCTAAATAAGCGTGAGGCCTAGAGCTTCAGCATGAGTCACAGTGTAAAATGAGTCACAGAGTAATCGCTTCAAAATGTTAATGTCAAAATCTCAATTAATGTCAAACCATCTTTTTTGATATCAGTTTCAGCACACACACATGCACACGCCTTTCCTGATAGTGATAAGACAAACTCATCATCATTCATAAAAGTCATAATTAAGCCAGCAAGTAATCAAAGCAACTCAAAATACCAGTGCATAATCAGTGAAAGGGTTAATTACTTAATAGAATAGTCACTTGACTTGAATTTATATAATTAAATGTAAAATTGCCACACGTTTGATGGTTCCAGCCGTTAAATGCATTTTATGTGAACTTAAATGGTGTTTAATTTTAATAATAAAAATCCTTTGAATAATAAAATCCATTTTAACAACAGTAATCTTGTAAGAGTAGTTACTGTAATTATAATTCTGCTCATGCAAAAATGCTTTAATGTGAGGATTCTACCTTAACATTAATAACTACGCACACCATTTAACTTAAAATATGCTAAACTTTAAGATTTTACTGGGTTCCATTGTTTTACCTCATGAAGGTAAAGTTACAGCAGATTTCCTGAAGGTGAATCCCTAATTTCATCATAACTAGTATCAGATTGCTGAAAACCAGTCAATGGAGCAAAGAACTTCATGACCACGTTAGTGGATCCAGTTGCATCAGCGAAATAGAAAATTACAGCACAGAGCCATTCAGTTTTTCCTGACAACATGAAATGTAAGTAATCCAGATTGCTATTTCTCACTAATCCCTGCTCTCACAGAGCACAGTTTGCAGTCCGCAGCACACACTGACTTGCTCCTCAATATGACTGACATCTGACCGGGGGATTATCCCATTGCCCCACTTTCACTTGGGCCCGGTGAGCCGAGAACACAGTGTTGTAAATACACTGCTCACTCACGAAGAGTGTGTGTTTTATGGTCTTCTTTAGTGTTGTATATCTTGCTGAGTATATTGTGGTTGGCAAACATCATCAGTAGCCCAATGAGCAGGTCAGGGCAGCATCTAAAGGAGGGTGACGGCTGTTGCAGTGTCAGAGACTATAATATAATATATCACTCTCATTCCCTATAGAGTGGCACATTTATTTTAGCCTAATCCAATTTAACCTTGAATGCTGTATAATAAAACAATCTTGGATGACTTTTTAAGTGTTTGCTCTCGAATAATCCCAGGTGTTGACCCTTCGTTCGCCGGCTCCTCATGTTTACAAGTGTCCATGAGCAAGACAGTGAAACCACTTTGCTCTGAAAGGTCAGGCCAGCACCCTGAATGCTAAATTGCATTGGTGCGTGTATGTGTGTGTTAAAGGGAATGACAGGAAAATATTATATATATAATACTATATATATTAAGGTGCTGTTTAAATGCAGTAGTCACTTGTCAAATGCTTCAAACTGCCCTCCTGTGGTCATGACATTAATTACTGTCTTCTCTCAGAGGCAAAGTAGAGGTAATCTGACGTTATGGCACAGGCATGTTTCTCAGGGGGGAGAGTTGACTACACAGTGTCAGACCCCATCCCAATATGGCACACACTGACTTTAGACGTAATACTATATCCCACTGAGGTGGTAGATCCGGACACACAGTAACAGTGTGTGTTTGTGAGTTGACTCAGCATTGGATTAATATCCATAGTGCCCATTCAGTCTGTCAGTTCAAAGGTGTTTTCAACAAAGCGTGAAATATTGTGCTATAGACCTTTTTTTGCCCATATTTCATTTTTTAAAATCATGTACGCACAAAAAACAGCAGAGAAATTGGTAAATCAGACTATACGCTGAATGCAAAGCTGTCAGCATCTGCAGGTCTGTTGAGTGGATAACCTCTCCTATTCCCCACTCCTTTACTGTTTCTCTCCTCGTCCCTGTCCTGTGCCTTCCCACACCTCTGCCGAGAGGCAGCCTTTCTCCGACAGCGGAGGGGATATGGCTGATGGTGGAGATGCAGGTGGAGAGTGCACATTACACAGATGGTATGTGTGTATGTTTGAGTGCATATTCATTTTGATATCTGTGGGTGTGGGTGTGTTGGAAATGACAGACTGGCAGGAGGATGGACTGATGGGCTTTTATTAAATTTTAGTTTTATACATGTACAATATGTATAAAAATGTAAAACAGCAATGTCTGTATAAGAATGAAATACTAAACAGAGAGTCATACCATGGGCCCTTCCTTACGCCATCTTTAATCCTTCATATAAATGCTGTGATTACTGACTTGTTTAACATGGCACAGATCTTTGTGGATTGACAGACCAGTCCTGGACGGGGATATCTGCGTAAACAAACCAACAGGAGGCCGGGAATGTAAACACTAATATTTTCTTTGAGTGCTCATGGCAACCGTCACCAGGAATTTGTTTGCGCATTTCAGAAAACCCAGCCTTTGCTGAAAGCTCAATCTGTTATCTGTCATCTCGCACGTGAACAAAAAGAGCCAACCGCGGTTTGTAGTTGAATAACTGATTATGCAGCCATTGTAAGACAGATTTCACAAGAACAACAAAAAATCATTTTCAGTTGTTTCAGGGTGGACATATATGGCTACTCATTCTCAGACGTCAGGTTCAATTTCCCTCTGTGCCAATAAACATACAGCCGTGCTTCTCTTTATCTCCTCATCCTCATCTACCTTTTCCCATCTTTTCTCCCACATCACCTCCGCTTTTGGAAAACACCAATGACCTGTCTGCAACAATTAGACCCTCTTCACATCACCATCTAATATCCTGCACTGCAGGGAGTCCAGCATGGATTATACCGCCAAAAGCTATTTGCTGTTATAATTAGAGAGTCGCAGAGAAAATTACGCCACAGGTCATTCCATATCTGATTGCCAATTGTCCCTCATAAGTGATTAGAACCATCGACCTTTCACACAGAAGACACTTTGACATGTCACCATCGGAAAAGTACTGGGGGAAATAATGGAACCGATGCGATGAAAATTACTTTGAAAAAAATAGAAAATAGTTTTTCTCTCTTTTCTTGATCTGTGCGGATACTTTTAATTCAAATTTTAACTTCTTCCCAGCCATGGTTGAGTCCAAAGGTATATGGTCACGTGTGGCGTCGAGCATTTTTGGTCTCTGGAGGAAACAGATGACTACGTACCTCCTCTTGTCCGCGTTAAGTCACCAGCTGCTTCCCTTTGGTTCGCAACATGCCAGGGTTGTGTTAGCATTGTGTAAGCACTGCGTAAGCAGACATCTGTGCAGCTCATACAGGCTGATTTAGCTGTGTTGAGTAATACACCTGGGAGTAAAAAAACAAAACAAAACAAAAACCAGCAAACATCTGGACAACCATAATCAAGTAATAATCTTTAAAGCTGTTAATTTATCAGTTGAGGAAAATAGTCTCTTGTTTGTTTGGTGCATAACAACATGTTACAGCACTTTATTTGTATGTGTGTTGTTGACGTACTACTGTAGTTGCATGATGATACAATAAAGACAACGTGGAACTGTCATTAAAGGTAAAACGTTGTATAAACATCAATGAGTGTAGTAGTCCATTACTGATAATCAGTCGGTGATTCATCATGGTTTTAATTGTGTTTTTCTGGCTAATTGGATTTAGTGCCTTTAGAGGACTAGCCAACAGCAGCAGGATGTTATATGTGGATTCAGGTATATATGGGTTTTATATGACAATATTAGTGTAGCAGTGATTGCAGAGTAGCGTGTCAGTTGAATGGAGCCTAGTGTAAAGATGTGTGCTTGTGTGTATGGAATTAAAAATCTAGTGTAATGTGTGGTGATTTGGTGCCATACACCTAGAAGTTGTTCGTCATTAAACAACAGAAAATAAATGGATGTTTAGTGTCCATAAAATATTTAATCCTATAACAAACTATATGTTGATTGCAGATGCTATATGATTTCTCCTATTGCTATACTTACATGGCCCCAAGCTTCATGTGATTATACGGTTCATGATGTGCTATTAACGCTAGTAACTCTGAGAGGAAAGAAGGAGCTGTCTTTTATGGAACTAATTTGAATTAATTACGGGAAAACATGTCGACGAGATCAGAATAAAGAATGATATGACATATTATTTAAGAATAAACCTCCTCCTCAGTTTGAATTTGAAAACATTTTGTTTTATGAGCAGATCATCTGTTCCACACTTAGGTTTTATGTCAGATGACAACAAATCATATACTACTCACCATGTGCAGTGGTTGACTTCAAAATGAAGTATTATCAAGTAAGAAGGCAACCATAGTTTTTCACATATATTTTTTATTATTGCGTATTACTATTTTATATTTGCTGCTATTACGTCTACACATAAAATGGTATTAAATCGCAAACACTACTAGTGATGCTTTTTTTTTTACTCATCCTTGTTAGTATTCCTAATGGGAAGACCATTGTGTAAGAGTAAGGTCAGTAAGAGTCATTAGAATACAAGCCTCTAATTAGAAAAATCAGCTACTCATGTCACTCACTGAAGACACTGTTAGAGTTGCACATAAGAAAAACAGCCTTATCTGCCATTTGCAGCAGATGAATAATATATTCAGTAACCATTACAGATACAGGTTTTTTTTTTTCTGGTACTCCTTTTTTTTGTTGCTGTCAATCACTGGTGCTCATCATTATAGCCTACAAATTTGCTCTCCGCTGCTGTGAGATTTGCAGAAACATACACACCAGCCCGCACAACTGATGTAATATGAATTTGTGTAGGTGTATGAACGTCTGAATAGTGTAACACAGTGGATGAAAACTCATCACTGTCATTCACACTGCACTGCCTGGAGGCTGCATTAGGCGCTGCGTGCGGGGACACAGCGGTAAATGGGACTGACAGACACGCTCAGCACAGGTCACAGCTTGTTTTATTTTTCCATTCAAACCAAAGAGATGAGGGACAAGGATGCACACCGATAAATTACACCAGGTATCGCTACGCATTAACTAACAACATCACGATATCTCATAAAAGCACTCTTGGCAAACGGATCCAACATTACAAAATGAAAACAACGAAAAACAAAACAAAAACAGCGCATGTACAAACCTCCGCTGCCTTTGAAGCTTGTCAGTAAACATAAATGAAACACAGCGGAAACATTATTTCCTTTTCTGCCCGCGTCGCTGTGTTTGATGGAGCTACAAGACTGCCAGCTAAAGCGGTAACTTGCCTGAAGGAACTATAGGGCTGAAATAAAAAATAAAAAACAAACAAAAAGAAAAGAAAAAAAAAATCAGTTGACTCTGAGAAAAACCCTTCTAATCAAATCTACTACAATGCTGCATATACACCAAAAATGCACAGTTCTATGTACAGCTTGGGTCACAAGGGGATTTTAGGGGATTTTAAAATGTATATCACAGCACAAGGAAAATGTCACTGTATGCGTTGTGGTTACTGACACTGGCATAAAACCCCTCCTAAGGACTGAACGCTTGTGTATTTAAGGTGTGTTACAGTGAGACCAGACTTATTTTGGATTATGATGATGACGATGTGAGCGTGGGGCTCGACGGATGTGACAGAAAGGAAAGGGTCTGTGAATGAATATACTGTAACTGCAATGTGCATATTTGGAAATGAAAGAACATAGAATCTCATGGAGAAGAAGCCTGAAATTCAGCATAGACTCGTGCCTTTGTACAAAGAGTTGCCAGATATTCACATACAAAACATCCACACGTTACAGTAAAAAATAAAAATGGCAGTCAATAAATAATAAATTAGAGGAAGGGCGTAAACAAGGTAATGAGGAGCAGACTGTGTGTGTGTGTGCGTGTGTGCGTGTGTGTGTGTGTGTGTGTGTGTGTGTGTGTGTGTATTCCAAATATTAATGAAGATCACTGAGAAACGCTCTCAGGAGAAAGAGCATACAAATGGGCAGATACTATGGCCGAGCATGTGCTTGTGTGTTTGTATGTCTGCATGCATGTTTTCATGACATCATATATATATATATATATATATATATACATATATATATATATATATATATATATATATAAACACACACACACTGTATGTAGTTGGTGTGTTCATGTCCAAGTCTACATTTCTACATATTCTCCTACATGTGTGCATCTGTCTCGACACCTGCCCGTGTGCGTATGTGTATGTCTTCATGTCTGCATGTGTCGCTATGTGTTAACAGCATCTGTAATCCACTCAGTGAACTCAGTGACCCTCGTCACTCGGGGGTTTTGTGTCATGCTGCTGCCCCACCACCCCTCCAGGAAGCCAGGGGGAGACAGAGTGCGAGGTGGTCTGCTTGGCCATGCTGTAGTGGCTAATCACTGTGTAGAATCGGCCCCTGGAGTTGGCATCCTGGGCGGCATAGTAGGCCTCCAGAGACGCTGGGATACAGCGCTTGTGCTGGGAAAGAGAACAGTGGGAGAACATTTATTGACCTGATATTTAATTATCAATCACCAAGATAGTTTAGTGGCATTAATATAAACTAAACTCTGAGTATTGCATATATTTCTGACTTATATGCAATTCTGATTTAAACTGTATCATTTTCTTTGGTGGTGGTTTGTCTGACAACATCATCTGGTCTCATCTGTACAAGGCATAATCACTTATGTTGTTTCTACATGAACACAATTTGTTGTAACATAAGTGACTTGTGTTACAAAACAAATCAGTCTGGTTTGACTGACTCTCACTTCAAATGAGAGTCAGGAAAGAAACATGAACTAAAATTGCCTACGTTTGTAGGAAACATGAAATAAAGATGTTATCACCGTATCAGGAGGTTTGCGCAAGGACGTTTTCTGGCAAATTTGCACATGGCGAATGAACATGTGACACTGCTAATAATACCCCTGCTGACTGCTGTCTGAGCTCCTGCAGAGGTTGTAAGCACTCATCTAGATTTATTCCACCTAAAAAAAAAAATCCCGATTTGACCAGAGAGACAAACTTCCAAGGTGACCTCTCACAAAGTACTCTGAGGCCTTCAGGTGCAGTGTGGTGGAAATCTGTAAGTACCAGGGGGGAGGGACGTAAAGATGCTGCAGCTGTAAAACTCACATTTAACTGTGATACAAAGTATCTCTGAACAGCAGATTGCTGGATGAGGATAGTTGTTGGACACATTTCCTGTTATGAGCTCAGCCATTAAATTGCCAATTTTTATATGTATCGCAGATGAGTCTCCCATTCTTTCCACCCATTCTGCAACCGATTATTATGATCATTTATCGAAAATTAGGTGAACCGGCAAGAACCCAATGGGAATGTACTAGACTGTGTAACGAGGACACTGTGGTTTGATTACACTGTCACAGTGCTACGATATACGTGTCATTGCTCTGATTGGCCGTAGGTCTGTTCTGCAAATTCTGAAAACGCCCCCCTTTAAATGATGGGTTCAAGACCCATCCGTAGATGCAAATTGTTCTGGCTAATGTGAACGAGGAGCCCACCTTTATGTGGTAATTAATGTTAAATGGGCAGTCCGGTCTAATTAGTCTAATTTCCCATCTAGTCAACATGGCTAATGATCGAGATTGGCCTCAACAGAGTCTCCTCCCTCGGCTTCTGTGTCAAGGAACGACAACAAAATTACGCTTGATTACAGAGGTCAGGACAAAATCACAGATATCACTGATTGATGACTGCCTTGTTAGAACCTTCCTATAGCATGACTTCAGAAGTCAATAAGAGGCCATCCTATCACCCGCCGCCCACGTCTGTGTCGCATTGCCACGAAATGATGTCTTACCTTGTAAATGAATCCGTCTGGGCAGGCATGGTCGTAAGTGTAGGCTTTATAAACCACCAGGAACACGATGCAGGCGAGGAACGCCAGGGCCAGGATGATCAGAATGGTCACCTGGAGGGAGGACAAACGTCGGTCAGCATGTGAGGCCCACGGCAATGAAAGAGTATTTCAAGTTTTGGTTGATCTATGTTGGATGGTGCCGGGGTCAGTCGGGAAGAAAAAAAAACCTGTAATAAATGGTAAGAAGCGGCTTACTGAGGTCAATGGCTCCTCAAGGCAAGGTGTTCCTGTTGAGTTACGTGATGAATGACTCAGGTTGTGACACTGTTAAAAATGACTGTGTTTCCACAGACAGGGGAATGTTTGGTTTAGTAAAATATGATCCATGATGTCAGTGGTGTGAATCAGGACAGTATTCACTTTGTTGAGCTTTGTTCAGTATGTTGTGTCCCGTTGCTACGCAGTTAAGGATTTCTGTGACACGTCAGAATATTAAAATCTTTGCTATAAATATAAAATTCTGTAATCCCGGAACATATCACCTGCTCTTAAGTGGATGCTGAATGATTTCTCATATTGTTGCCTCTATCTATTTTTTAGGTGTGAAATATTTATTTCCATAGAAGGCAGGACAAAGTTTTAGTTAGACATATTACCATAGAAAAGGTTTTTTTTTCCCTCTTATGCAAATGAAGCAGAAAAGATGACCGTGGTTAAAAATGCCACTGCAGGGACAGTATGTGTGGTGCATGCATATCCCTGCTGGAGCGGTTGGGTCTGCTTACCATTAACAACTCAGATTTACCTCGGTTGAAAATGGGACACGTTGGACGACTATCACTAAATTCCTGATCCCCGTTTCTACTCGGGGACCAGCATTACAGCCCTTCTCATTTTTCACCTCCATACTTGATCTATTACAACAAGATGTCGGCGCAATTACACAAGGATGTGATCATCAGTCTCCATCAGCGCTACAGGGGTGGACAGGAACACGCAAGTTAAGTGACTGTTTACTTGGTGTCAACTGGGGGACACGACTCTCACCCTTGGCTGCTGCTGCTGACACCCCGGGCAAATTACATCTCCCACATCACACACACACCGTGATTTATTAAAAGGACACATTTAAAGTCACGGCGACCCGAGTCAATAGATGCAGAGTGACTGATTAAGACCCTGACCTCCATTTAAACAGCGATGTACATAAAACAGCTTATTAAGAAGAGGGATTATTGTAAAGCTCTTTATATCGTGGAGTGAGCGATGAGAGCGCTCTCTGCATGTTGAGACCCAATTTTGCGGCGATACTTTGAATCATGAAACGCCGACTGACGTTTGCTAATAACCAAAGAGATTTGCTCATTTGCACTAAATCTAAAATGTGGTTAATTCGTCTCCATATATGCATTTGTCAGGCACAGGAACAGCCATTCCGATTATTTACTGAATAAAAAAACAAAACAAAATATGACACCCCATCGCTCTTTAACGATGATTAAAAATGGGTCATGACATTGCACATACACTACAGGACACAGATTAGTGGAATTAAACCTGGCCACTGAAAGCATAACCTGCTGACCTTCAACTATTCAACAAAGCAGCAGTAGTGCGAACGCTAACCACATAGCCTTTGTCATCAGGATGATTGCCCCGTTGATGCAGCTGCAACCATGTGGTGCATAAGTCCATTAAGAAACTACCCTGACCTTTCTCCATTATTCATAATCGGGCTGAAATCAGCGGTAAACCTTAGGAGGTCACCAGGGAAACGCAACAGCTCACTGTCAGAGCCTCCCACCACGCATGAACTGGATTTACACCCATGTCTGTCACGACCGGCCTGATTCTGTGCTCCTCTCTGAGGCGTAACACAACAAAACAGAGCAGAACTGAATAGAATAGAATAAAGCCTTGCTGGTTCATACAAGGGTCTCATTAGTCCCACCGTGGCACCAGCATCAACAAACAGCCATTTGCTGTGCGACACAGATAACTGACGGACATTTGTTTTTTTCTTGGATCTACGTAGACAAAGCAGCATGTGGCTATAACTTGGAACAAGAACAATGCATCCTTAATAAAAACTGGCTCGATGGGTAAAGAGTGGATTGACTGCATGGCAGGGGGCCCAGCCTGCTGGGCTTTCATCGTTCCCCCCCCAAAGCCACTCGGGGCCGACCATGAAACGCCATGTTTAAAGGATAAAACACAAACACACACAATGTGTTCTATATTCTAAATTAAAAAATAACACAACCGATTGTCATCAGTAATTATTTTTTTACTCTAAAAGACTCAAATCCAAGAAATGTAAGATTTAAGTAATTTAGACTAAGGTAAAGTTCAAATGGAACTTTGATTTGTTTTTTTTCTACCAGTCGCGTATACTACAGTGATCCAAACTGAGCTATAGTTTTATGATTTTCTTTTTTTGTTGCTGACAACAGGCCGCTGTAAACAGCTGTGTATTATGGAGAAAAGCAAACAATCAAAGCAGATTAGAGACGATCCAATAGGATTGTTCCTCCGTTCCCGAGCTTTCTCATCTTCCGGATTATGTGTCTGAACTTTACCTATTGTTTATGTTTACACACACACGCACACACACACACACACACACACACACAGACACTGGCTGTTTCTGCTTCCCACTTTAATTATTTATCACTGCACAGTGCATTGTGAGGTCAAAGACTCTCTCTTGAACTCATACACTTTTTCACCAGGGTTCGACATGTGATTTGTCCTCTGCCTTCCTATAATGCCGCATGGCACGTTAGCTTATACAACACACCACCCACAGTCTCTCTGTTGGAACCTGACAGGCCATATGGGGGGGGGGGGGGGGGGGGGGGGGGGGGAGGGGGGGTTATGTACACGTGTGTGTCTGCACCAGAAGAAGAGAGAGAGGGGGATTGAGGGGGAGAGGCGGGCGTGCGACAGGAAGAGGATGCGAGAGAAAAATGACACTAATAAAAACAGATAACAGAGTGGCAGGGGGAGCAAAGTGAGAAATAAAGGAGGAGATGACGGAGAGGATAAAGCGGCGAGTGAGAAGCAGACAGAGAGCAAATGATAGCGATCCAGGGGCAGATGGAGACTGTGTTACCTCTCCCTGTAGCAGGCGGCAGAGACAGACAGACGGACGGACAGGGAGACAGACGGGCATCAGCCAGCAAATCAATCAATTCACGACTTAAGCCAAAGCAACTATTTCCATTCATCCTCTTATTACCCCTCATGAGACCTTCTCCATAGCCACATACAGGAAGCTCACTTCTCCAGTTTTTCATGGATGATGTTCTACTTGTTCTGCTCTACAGCGCCTGGTGCTTTACATTAAAAAAGCTATTAATATCAAACGTGAAGTGTTCTAACATTAAATACATTTAATCTCTAATGCCTTCGGGGGGAGCTTGCTGATTAATGAAATGAATGAACTCCATGACGGGTTGAGCGGTAATGCAGAGAGAGGAAAAATAATTAAAGAACATTAAAGGTCACATCGCTTGTCGGTGCACGTTCACCTGAATTAGCGTCCAACATTAGAGGACAAATAAATGCCCAATTCAAGATAACAGCATGTTTTTTTCTATTAGTATCTTAACCTTCTTGCCATCACTTAATTCCGCAATAAAACGCTGTCTGTTGTTCTGAGATCTCAGAACGCAGACGAATCATTAAAAACAGGCCAGTTTGTAAACAAAAATGATTTAAATTACTCCACGATAAGTGTTTGCTGTAAATATCCACCAGAGTCTAGATAGTAAAACACATAGTTTCCCATGTTTAAAACATATGAATGCACTTAATTGTTCGTAAACCTACCTTATCCCTAACTTAACTTGCCTTATCCTGTACCTAAACCAGTTGTTACCATACTCACAAATATAAGGTTTCTGTCACTAATGTTGCAAAAAAATTATATTTTAAATAGTTCAATTACAACTATATTATATTTTCAGCGTTTTTCCTGGTTTCCTTTGTTTCCACATAACCCCTATAGTGATTATGATGGATTAGCCACCGCATCAGTTGCAGCACCCGTTTGCTGGTGATAATGGGGATCATTAGTCTTATCTACAAAATATCTCTTTTTAGAAACATGGAAACATTATTTTTTTTAAAAAAACACATGCAATTGTTGGCAAATCTACACAAATAGAACACAAGTTCAAAGGAACTGACGTTTCGTTGTCTTATGCATATGTGGGTTTTGAACTGTGTTAAACATGTTCTCATTGTCTTTGTTGTCTCAGCTCATACAGCACTTTCTAGTCAATCAGTCAAATCAACATCTTCCAACTGTTAACGATAGCCTGAAGCCACAGCACGGAAGAAATATCTGATTGGTTGAAAGGGTGAGATAGGAAAAATTTACACACTGTAACATTACTATATACAACTTTGTCGATTGTTAGTACAGCTACGTTCAGAACATTAAAATGCATGAGTAAAGAAGTACTTCCTTTACCTATCCCCTGTGGTAACACACCAACCAGCTTAGCCACGAGGGTAAACAGTGTAGATGGAAAAATGCCCTGCTGCAATGTCTAATCGAGACACTGTGCCCTCACAACCTGTCACATGTCTAAGTTAACTCAGGGATCGGAAAGCCACATAAAAATGGAAATGAAATATTCTCTTATCCTCTTGAGGCAGATTTTCAATGATGAAATATGAGGGCTACCTGTTAGGGCAAGTGGGCGGAAACCAGACCTGATAAATGAAAGGTCACAGGTTTGACTCCCATCCTTATCCCTGTCCTTCAGCAAAAGACCTAGCACCAGTCTAATATCACTGGGCATTAACTGTAAATGTACAGGTTCTTTCATTAATTAATGTGGGACGTTAAATAAATGATGACAACCACTTAATGGCTAAAAACAAGAACTAGTATCTTGGCACACAGCAGCAGCAGACATTTTGGCTCCACGCCAGCTTTTGAGAAGAACCACAGTATAAAAAAACATCACTCTACACTGAATATCCTATGTGAGTACAGAAGACGTATTAATAGCTAAGTGTGCTCAAAAATTAAAATGAAACTACTCTCTGCATACATTATTAATAATCTTGCTTAAACGCATAAATGCATGAGCAGGATTTTCCTGTAGTGGGCGGTTGAGTTGCAGCTAGTTTCAGCTACTTTACATCAGTCCATTGGTTGTTTCATCTCCTTTCATACTTCCATAAGCTTATTACATTATGTTTTATCTGAATATGGAAGATAACATGGAACTGGAATGGGACATAGTTAAATGTACCTTAATTTCTCTCTGAAATTCAGTACAGTGTTACTGTAATCAGTCAGTAAGTCATTTTCTACCGCTTATCCATGCCCAGCCTATTGCAGGCCGACATATAGTATATATAGAGAAACAACCATTCACATTCACACCAATGGACAATTTAGAGTTGTCAGTCAACCTAAGTGTTACTGTAATGTATCATAAATTGTCCAGTACCTCATGAAATGACTTATCTGCATTGATTTAGTAAATGTGCTCACTTACTTTGTACTACTGAGGGTTTTGCTTGGATTCTAGAAGAAAAGAAATGTCTTCATTGATATTTCTAGCAACACACAGCCATGTCTGCTGTGTTTTAGAAGAACAGAGTTTTCACAGATTTTCCTACCAGGTCCTTTTTGCATTGGCGTCTGCTAAGTGCGTGTTGTCCGTCCTCCAAGGGCGTCTCAGTGTTTTTTTTTTTTTAGTGAGTGGAACAAAGTCAATTCTCAAAGCGCAGCTCGTTTGGGGAGCAGGCATCCTCAGAGCAGAGGATCTGAGACGGGGTAGAGGGATGTCAAGGAGACCATGTGCAGGGAGTTAGTTGGGCCTTCGAGGACTGGCTATACGGTTGCAGCTACAGTAGTGTGGCAACATAGTGCAAACACTATACTGTGCAGCACAACACAAGAAACACAAGATTCTTTTCTGATCTCAAGTCAGTTGAGGTCTGCACACGAAAGCAAGTCTCCCTCAGTGCTTTGCAGGAGTATTCAAGTAGTAGGTCAACAGGCTGCAGTACATATATCGTCCAATGAACTCCATGGATCCTTCTGCAGTGCCCAGGCTGTTTTACTGTGTACGTGATGTGATTTTATCACCATTTCATTTAAAGGGCACTGACGCAAAAAAGCAAATAACTTATTCAGTAAGCTGGTGAGGGATGTGTATGTTGATGACTTCAGTCTTTAAACACTGACTTCCAGTATTAAGGATTAAAGCGTATTTGTCGCCTACATAGAAAAAAATTTAATTTAAAACTGAATTCTCTATAAAATACAATCTCCTTCTCTCTTTGACATCCAGAGGTGAACGAGCTACAAAGCGTTTTGTGCTTGTTCTTGAACGTCCTCTGCAGTCCCCTCTGTAAAAGCACAGTAGGGGTAGTTGCATTTTCCTTTTAGCCAGACCAGAGTGGCCTCTGCACTGACTAACAGGAACAAAGCATGGGCTCCCTGTCATACAGAGCGTGTGTTCAGTCTAAAGATACCACAGCCCAGAACAAACAGCAGGACTTCTAAAGTCCTAAGAGCCCAGGAAAGGTACAAGCATGTTGGTACACCACACGGGTACCAACTGATTTATGCAAATTATAGCCAACTCATTTTGTTTTTGTTTTTTTTTAACAACATTAATCATCTTTAACCGCAGGATCACATCATTATCAGACAACTCTAGTTGCAGAAGTCGAACATTTCTGTTGTAATCTTGAAGGACCTGGCTGCTCTGATGCTTTGCTGGTAGATGAGAGATTTAAATCCTGCCCACTAAAAGATAACGTGTCCGTGGTGACTTGGCCTAATTTTTCAGGAGACCGGATCGGAGTCTTCGAAAAAAATTGTTTTCATGGGAAAATTAGGGTTATTATCAGCCCTCATATTGCGGATTGTGTTTCCAGCTTTACTGAGGAAGGCCCATTTTCTGGAATATTCCTTTATGGAAAGCATTTTTCTTTTAGTAAAAGGCTCCTGCTGTGTGTCTCTATTGTGATTTTTTATTTCTTTATTTTGTAGAGTGACAGGACATTTAATAACATCAAAAGTCTTTCTCTCACGTCCTCACGCTACAGCACCGACTGAGAGAGTGCATGTTCAGCAGGAGATAGCTGCTAATTATGCTAATGTATCCTAATTAAACAAGGTCTCGATGGAGACAAAACTTCCAATGGTTTTACAGCACATTGTCATATTAGTTAGAGACAACACCTGGAGGGGACTGTGCTGTTGGGGTATAGACTCCAAACCAAACAGCAGGTAGGCTTCAAATGCCAGAAACTAGAAACGCAAAGTGATGGAGAGGATGAAAGTGCCAAATACATAAATACAATACAAAAGCACAATGTATAAACATTAGATTCTGTGATGCAACCCTGTAAACATCCCTCTGCCAAGGAATTCAACAATAATCTATAATGACGACAAAACAGATGCATCTCCATTAATATGAAACATGGAACACACATACACGCACACAGAAACACTAATTGTAAATCAGTAATAAGTCTCTGTGGAGATGCTGAACATCTGGAGTCGATTTCCTAATCAGCTGCTACTCTGCTAGATGAAGATATTGCAAAAGAGGATATTAATTAATGATGGGATCCACCTTCTGACACACACACACACACACACAGAGAGAGAGAGAGAGACGCACACTCTTAGAAACACTACACACCTCGAAAGAGTTGTTTACATCGAAAGACAAGGTTCATTACTCTAATGTTTCCCCAGCTCTGTGTCTCATGGGTGTATTTTATGCTCCCGCATATGTTCACCATGTACGCAGCACTGTGTGTGTGTGTGTGTGTGTGTGTGTGTGTGTGTGTGTGTGTGGTTTATCTAATGGGTATAAAAAGTATGTCTCCATTATGTAAATGATTAAATTTTAAAGGTTGGGTTTGGCAAGTAATAGTCACTCTCCTTAACATTAATTTCGCTTTTGATGTGAAAAAGCATCTTTATGAAATTATCTAAAATAACAACAAATATAAAATTCGATAGTACTGTACTAGTATCCACGCCCTCCATGTCATTGTATAGTCGATGCATGATTGGGAGCAGTTACTGTCGAGTCTGTGTGGATTAGTCTCTGTCAGCTTCACATTTGAACACAGCATTTCTCAGCATATTCTCAACTTGTCTTTTCAAAACTGATGACAGGTATTTATTATGCCAACAGGGAGATTCTAACCAGCTGATTCACACTCAAATAAATTTGGACTAATAAAATTCAAAACATTATTGTAGACACAGCGAGAGAGATCATCTTGCAGGAAAGAAAGACAAGTATTTGCAAAACATAAGAAACTGTCATCATTCTTATGCTAAACTGCAGACGATTTGAAACCCCAGCTGGGAAAAAAAAAAGTTTGATCAACTTTAACTGGCTGCCTATTAAAGACACTGGCGAGAGATTGATTGCTGTAAGATTTCATGGACTTTTTGGCCATCGATCGAAAATCCTTCTTGGTCTTGGCATCCTCTTGGCTGCCAACCTGAGTTATTAAGTCCAACAACAGAGTTTGGATGCAGCTGCCTGCACGTCCCTGTATAAGAACAAGACCAGATCTGAGATGCGTGGCACTTTTCCTGTAATCGCAAATTGGATTTTCCCTGCGCCTTGACCTTTGAGATAGAACGGGACATTTCCGTTCAAATGTTAACTCTTCCGTGCGTTAAACAGGAAACGGGAGATGATTTATGTGCATGTATTTACACCTGCTGCGTGTTGATAGGCAGACGGTGACTGAAGTCTGCCGTCCTTTGAGGTGCTGTTTGATTTAGGATCTGAAGCAGAAGTAGAGCAGAACAGAAGCTGTCATCCCAAATATCACTCACACAGTGATGGCTGTCTGTCTGTCTGCCTTTCTATCAAAACCCTGAAGTTGTCTGTCTCTCCAGCCTGTCTTTCTAAGTGTCTCCCAGGGTGGTATTAGTTTTACTCCCTCGCCCATCTTCCACCACTTTAGTCACCAGGAATAATGGTTTAATCACTAAATGGCTATTGATGTAGCTCTGTCCTCCTTGTGAACGTGACGCCAGCCATTGTCCAATAAAATGAAAACTTGGTTAGATAAGGGCCATCGTCAATGGCTCAGTCAAACGGGAAACCACAGTTGTACTTCCGACCCTCCCCGCTGATGTTCCCCTCCCTCTAGCAGCACAAAAGGTCCAGCGCATTATACCACTGCTGAAAGTAAATCAATTGTTCTCCGCCTCCCATTGTTCATTGGAATACGTGCGTGCACTCGCATCGGTGTAGGTGTTTAACTGCCAGCAGACGACTGCTGCACACGGAAAACACAGAAGAACGCTATGTGGGACGCTCTGAGGCTGTGTGGGGTTTCAAACCACAGCAGTAATTACCTCCAAACAGACAAACAGGGGAGGCCTTCTGTGGAGGCGTCGGACTGCAGCGACGCTTTCATCTGAAGGCAAAGTGCAGGTAATAATGGGATAATTGTTTTGGACGATGGCTGCCTCTCCCACTGCCTCCTGCACACGTGTGGAGCTTGGCAGTCGTAGCACTGTCAGGTCAGTGACTATGAGGGAGTGTGTTTGCACAATGAGGTTCATGTTGGCATGTGTTGGAGTATGAGAGTGTTTGGTCCTGTTGTGTGCGTGTGTGGGTTTGTAGTGTGCGTCTGGGGAGACCCCAGCCAAGTACACCATGTTTTCTGGATAGTGAGCCCGCCAGACACCGAGCGGGACAACATGCATTAAATCCGCCCTCCATCAGTCGCCGCACTTGCATCTCTCAGTCCCTGCCGCACCGATCCGCACTAATCCTCCTCTTCTCTGATGTTCATAGATGCTCCTCGTGGCATTTTCTTTTCATTACAAATCCTGCAACTGAACACGACGAGCAGAATGGAAAAAGAACCAAATAAGTCGTTTGCGGTAAGGTCATGAGCTGAATTTAAACCAGAGCAGTGTGACTGCCTTGACGCAAAACCTTGATTTATTCTTCAATTCGTCCTTCGTATTAGAGCCTGGCTGCTACTGAGATTTTTAAGCTAGTTCAAAATCAATATTAACGAGTTTCTGCACAACCTACAAACTAATTTTTTGTATTGCAGATAGCAGCAAAGTTGTAAAGGTAAAACTAATAAAAACCCTTTTATATGATATTAAATGGGTTTGTACAATATATGTTTGATTAAATATATACTAAAGTTGCAGTCTGGATCAGTTTTACAGTTTTTTTCAACTCTAGCCTCATTCCTTTTGTGACCAAAAATAATAAAAACATTAACGATGCTATAATTGCCACATGCAGATCCTAAAATATCACAACAGCAATGAAACAAAATATTGTTTATCATCCCAAACAGACTTTAACATTGTATTCTGGCCATTTCCTCTCTCTTCAATTCTCACATGCTCCTCTTTGCCTCTTGCATACTGAGTCTTTCTCACTATGCAGTTTGTAGTCAGGCTCGGTAATGTCAATGGAAAAAAACAACAATGGGGAATACACTCTAGCTCAGGCCTGCTGGCAGTAATCAGGAAGACAGAGAAAGAGAGGGAGGGGACAGGGATATGGGAAGTGATGACACATTAACCTGATGTAGAGGGAGGAAGCTGCAGGAAATGGGATAGAAGGGATAATACAGACAAGGAGAGATTAGGAAGAAATTATGGCAAACTCCATCTCTATGGCCATCTCTGTCGCTTTGGATGGAGGCGGCAGCTAAATGTCTGAAATTTGGCAAATCATGTGTACCTGTATGTACCTCAAAATGAATCAATGTGTGGAAAAGTGCAGTGAGCAGCAACATGCAAAGAGGGTAATGCAGTCAGCTGCAGAGAAGGAGAGTGGTGGAGTGGAAAGCAGGAGTAAGACAGTGAGGGAAAGCAGATTACACTCCGAGCTCTTCATCCATCAACACAATCTGCAAAGCTTTGAGGAGCGATGTGCAAGCTTTACGTCCAGAATCGTTTGCTCTGCATTGCACGGCATGCTGTGTGTGTGTGTGTGTGTGCGTGTGTGTGTCTGCAGAATCGGCTCTATCTGACTTCAGGCTTCAGTAGTGTACCAACATCACAAATCACAGACATGCATGAAATGCATTTTGCCATACAAACACTGACGCCTTTAAAAAAGCAACATCGCAACATCATGCTGCGATATAACATATAACACCGTGTTGAACCTGTGTTACTTCATAGAACTCATAAAAGACAGGAGCACTTTCCTTCCTTTATGTGACTGTATTTGAAATCAATAAGGCTCAGACGGTCTCAGTCTACTTCATGGGAAAGAAACACACAGGATTCCTGACATGCTTGTCCACACTCACTGTTATTTCCGAGACACCAACCTCATCGTGCTGCTTTTCGACAGAGGCCAAGGTGATGCAGCTGAATCCGCATCAGTGCGGTGGTATGTGAACTGTCATCCCGACTATTACACAGCCTCTTTTCCTGTCAGATATCGAACTCTGCTCTCCTCCGCTTTCACACATCTTTCACGCCCATGTGACACCTCCCATATATACATACACATACGCACTCTGACATATCGCACACCTTTGCTTGCACACCTTCTCGCCTCTCTTGCTGTATCTGCCAGGGTTGCCATGGAGGGAGGTTTTCTTTGCTGCCATGACAACATAAGTTCTCTTTGGTCTCCCCTAACGACAGCAGAATGGAACAGACAGTGCCTCGCTGATGCAGATGCTGTTAGAAGGGTGCACACACACATACACACACACACTCACAACTCAAGTCACCTGTCCTAACATTTGCTAGTGAAGTGCAGTGGTGGAAGAAGTATTCAGCTGTATCGGTTGAGCAAAAGTACCTAAAACACTATTTTCCAAGTTAAAGTCCTGTTTAAATACTACTTCAGTAAAGATACAAAGTATTAATGAATCATGTGGCCATATATTATTATTATTATTATTATTATTATTATTATAGGTAACAGTTTATAATCTTGCATTCTATTCTATTCTATTCTATTCTATTATTAATGCATTAGTGTCAGAGCAGGTGAGATTGGGCTGGTTCATCTGCATTATGGTAAAAATGTAACACATAGAGATCAGACAAAACACTGAGACTGCCAACACCAACACAAATATTTTCAGTGTTTTGCTGCCATAAAGGAACATATGGCTTACATCTGGGTAAATGCATTAGACCACATATTGGATGAATGGTCAGTAATGATCCTGGCTCAGGCCTCAGATTAAAATCTGGACATATTGCACACTAGCTGGGACAGACACCAGTCCAGCATGATCTGAGCAGTCACAACACTGGCTCAACAGTCAAAATGTATGTCGCTACACATAGATACACTTCAGCTGCTGGTGTATTTTCTAAACCAAACTCAGGCTGATTTAATTTTGCTGAGACAACAGAGATGAATAAAAGCCCTAAATAAGAAAAATAATGATGAAAAACTCGAATCACAGATAACAAGGTTAAAGAAGTGCATTTTTTTTTATTCATCACTTATTATTTCATTCTTACCTTGAGTCTCTCAGATACCCCATCAGTAAAGCTGATGGTGAACTCCTCCACCTTGGGAACCTTCAGCCTCTTCTTCTCCGTCTGGTACTCTGTGCGAGTTTTCACCACCACCTCGAGGACAAACAATAAAATAAGTTAGTCAGTTTGGGACTAAATACTCAAGATGCTTTGAATAAACAGGCAACCATGTTAAAGATATAGACCTGGGTACACGAATGTTATATAGTATATATTAATATTTGAGAAAACTTAAGATAGCCACCATGCTGAGGAGTAAGCAAACGATAAATCATTACCTTGGCCATTCATTTGTATTTATATGTTTTATTTGTATTTCTTTACAAATACTACAGAGCTCATAGTTCCCGTGTAAAATACAGTACATAATAAATGCTTCCTGTAGCCACAGAGTCACTGAGCCGGATTTGACAGGAGCAGCATATCAGGGGCTCAGACGTTGTACCACAGTGAAGGAGAAATGTCATAAAGAGAGAATGAGACAAAGCACAGTCCCAAAGGGTGTCAGTGGAGATAGATGGATAGGCTGCCAAAAGATACTGGACTCAGGTGGAACATATAATACCTCTTTTGTCAATATATCATACTGCAGAGTAACAGCACTGAATTCATAGACTCTTCTTTGTTGGACTGGAAATGGTTTGAAACCTGGTATTAAATATGTAAAGTACACCTCTCAACAGCTAGAAACCATCCTATAGGAGACAGTGGCGTCTGCTAGAGCTCCACTGCATCTTAATAAGGTCTAGTGCCCACAGTCCAAAACCCCAAGTCCAGAGGGGTAAACACTGTGCTCTGGGCCGACAGCTAGATGGGAAAAACACAGTCAGGGTAGTGCGGGCTTGCCCCAGTACTGTCAGTCTAACTCACCTCAGGCAAACAGCTTTAGAGCTATGGTCAAAATACATGAGAGGAACACGGGCAAAAGAGACACAGTGCGACTCCTCAACTGTTTTCTCAAAAAAAAATAAAAATAAACTATGTGTGAAGGAAGTGGATTTTAGTTTTCTTTCATTACAAATGTAATAAATAACTAAAACTTCTTGTTTTAAAGTATGATACCGTTTCATGACCAAAAAAAACAAAACACGTTTTTTACTTTTGATAGTACTGCAACACTAATCATTAAAGCACCGTTGCAATATACTTCAATTATATCTTCAATTATTCAGAATCCCAAAACAAATCTTCACTAACCAGTCCTTTCAACTGTAGCTTTTTTTTTTGTTTATAAATAGGGAAATGTGACGTCTTCATGAGGTTTCACATCACTGCTGTACATCAGTGTGCACCAGAGGGCGTGTCTCAGTGTCCTTGTGGCTAATTGCGGCTCCCCTGTCTCCACTGTGAGACAAAACCAGAAACTGCTGCACACACAAACTGGCGCCACCGTCTGAACAGCAAAGCTGTCATTTGGCTCCAAAAGCTTTTCACTGAGAGTTGAAGGACGCTGTGGTTGTTCTGAATACAGTGTGATTGGACCCCTGCGGCCCCTGGTGCCTTGTTGCATTGCGTTGGTCTTTTCTTAGTCATAACTAATGTCTCAAATCGGCCTCATTTTACAATTATATGTTCCGGGCCTATTTAAGCAGCACTTTATGTGCTTTTCATTCACATTTCCTAATGAAGTGGGAATCGATCAATACAACCTTATGTGTACAGCTTCGTTAGCTATCAAGAAAATCTGCGGAACAAAATGTGTCCTTCTATCTCTGGTAAACCATAAATTCATGAACAAAAAAATCCTGTAAAACAAAGTTTAATGTTAAAAAAAACATAAATAATGCAGCCATAGATAGCTATAGCAGGATGAATGAAAATATAATTATAACTTTATTACGTTTCACTCTAATGGGGTAGCACGTGTGACAAAGTAAAGAAATGCACACAAGAACAAGAAGAAGTTTCTGTCTTCAATTTACATTCTGTCTCCAATCACAGTATTTTTTTTTGCAATGTGAAACTCCCTGTGGACAAGCTGTCGGAACATTTCTTCTCCCTCATCTTCCCACTGTGCTTTTCCTAAAATCTGTTATCACAACGATTTCTGTCTCATGTTTCATTCCCCAAAGACTGAGCTGTGGGAGGCTCGTTTCTTTTGCGACGTTTCAGTGTGGAAGGCAGCTGCAGACATTTGCTTGACTTGTTTGATTCCTAATGTTTCCTTCTGAATACAGCTGTCTATAAAATCAACACAGTATCTTTGGTCTCCACCACTTTCAGAGGGAAACATCAGACAGTAGTGGGTCATTGGAGCATTACCAAAACAATGAGTCATAGTTTAATGAATGTTTTTCATTATTTTCTGACATACTGTAGATAATCACCAAAGAAATCAATAAAAGATAGAAGTGTTAATTATACTGACTGATCTAGGGTTTGGTACTAATTTCAGAATTGAATCTGATGAACATACAGTAGGTCCAACATAGCAGTGTACAGATTTCGCTGTAGCATGTTTCTGCTATATGACTGTGATGCATTTACTGACCTTGAGAAGTGGCAGATACTCTGCGTGTTGCCAATCAGATAAACAGACAGGGTAAATAAATAATTTGCGGTGATTTGTGAAATTCTCACATCACCTCAGAACATGCAGAATTATTCAAGGGTCCATGCTGATTCCTGCTGCTACAAGGGATTTTTTTTCGCGATTTTGATTTTATGGCGATAAGAAAACACAGCCGTGGAGAATGAACGAGACATCAGAGAAAAGCTCCTCCAAAGGGAAAGGGGGAAGATGTATAAGGAGGCGTGTTCGAGGCGAGGAGAGAACGACAGCCTTTCGGAGACTTTGAAGCAGGTCCAATCGTAGTTTTGTTCTCAGATATGACAGACAGCGGGGGGCAAGATTTGTCGGTCTTTACGTGTGTCAGTCTTTTTAATGCACTCTTTTTCAAACTACCAGCTTCCAGAAATCCAATCAAGATATTGGTGACCCAGCAGTGGCTGTGACGCGCCCCTGCCCAGATGGAATCAAATCTAATACCTCTCTAATTCCTCATCCTCTGCAGGCCACAGCAGCAGCATTGTTATGTGTGTGTGTGTATGACTTTTGGCCTCAGACACTGCCCTCACTGTCCTGTAGTGTGTGTGTGTGTGTGTGTGTGTGTGTGTGTGTGTTGGGTATTAACAGTGAACTATTTCTGAGCAGCAAAGTCTAAGATAATAACAGTGAAACATGTTTTAAGATTTAGTCTCCTTCTATGTGGTGCCACACTCATTGTACTTTAAGTTATAATCCCTGACATTTAAGTCCTGGCAGCTCATTTCTTTTTTGTTGTATCTTTTAACAGCAGAAACCAAACAGTCTGTGTCGTTTTTTTGTTTTTTTTAGCGTCGTAGATGAAAAACAATTAAATTCTGAGTTCTTAAATTTCAATACCTTACTGAATTTGTAATTAATTATATGCATGCAATGCTTTAAGTGAAACCTCTTAGGTCAGCAAAGTTAGCCAAACTCCTCCAGAAGTCGTTACAGAATGCAAACAGTGCTAATCTCTGTGACGCTGTATTTCCTATGACTATGTCAAAATAAAATCCATCTTCTGTTTCGCTGATTTGAAATAGGACATTTTGAGGGACAATTAGAATTACACACCTGATGGTGTAATTCAAGAAAAACTGCTATATTGTATATAGAGGCAGAATAGTATATAGTTTAATAAAATAAATTTCAACATTTAATCAGGTTTATAAAGCTCCAGTGGTTGAATGACAAGAAACAGATATATGTTATTATTTAAGCGATGCGATTTTAGATATACGGAATATCAGAAAACATACCGTGTGTAGAATTTAAATTACACAGTCTCTTCTCACCATCATCAGCTCCCTCCACACTCTGATGTTTAATTATAGACTTCATTAGTTCTCCACGCCTCTGTTGCATGCATCACTTACCAGGAAGACAAACTGTCAACCTTACAGCTGGAGACAACTTCTAAGATTCTGCAGCAAACTGACCTGGCTGACCTGACTCCCATACTGTCCCATATATAGAACGAAGAATGGAAACCAAGTCTGTTTGCATAATGACTTGTAAAGAAATACGAAAAAACATTTGCATAATGCCTGTACCATCTTATGCAGCGTCTGAGCCATCAGCTCCTCGTCCCTGTAGGCACAGCAGCAAACCGAAATGTAACAGCTGTGAGAAAGTGTATCACAAAGCAGCAGGCAACAACAATCTTTCTCCTCAGGCATGTAAAAATTCACTATTCAAAGGAATAGCAAGTCCTATCTGACCTCGTGTCCTTTAATCTCACTGCCATACCAATGGAGCTCAGGCTCCATCCAGGTATGGACAGCAGCATTTCATACAGCTCACAGCTGATGAGATGGAACATCTGATTGCTGCTCCCGAAAAATGTTTGGCGGTGAGAAGTGTGAAAATGTGTGTTGAATCTGCTGGGACTGATTTAATTGGTGTAAGATGACTGACAGCTGATGAATGTCATGTCACAAACAAGTGGCTCCACACTTGTCACACACACACACACACACACACACACACACACACACACACACACGTCTGCACTGAACAGTACACAAACGCTATCAAGTGACAACTTCCTCACTCACTTAAGTGTGTGTTTATATGTATATATATATATATATATATATATATATATTTGTGTGTGTGTGTGTGTGTACTGTATATATAATTGTTGTCAATATTGAAAAAAAAAAGTTAAATTCATGATCACAGTTTCACATTCACACTGGGAACTCACTGGGATATTGATTGTAGCCTATTATCTGCTGCTGAGACTTGAGAGTGGATTCGGGCCCCTTATCCAAGCCTCAACAAGGAAGTGAAAAAAAGCATACTTCTAAAATGTCAAACTACTCTAGATAGATAGATAGATAGATAGATAGATAGATAGATAGATAGATAGATAGATAGATAGATAGATAGATAGATAGATATTATCGAACGATCGATCGATCGATCGATAATATATAACCGAAAAGAGCAGAATATCTGTGTATGAGTGTCAGCCTTCTGAAACAGAAATATGGATTTTCACAATTGCAAAGTGAAATCATCTAACTAACACAGTAACACAACGGGTGACTAATAAAGCTACCTCATGCACATGGAGCATCTGTGGACTTGGCTATTGTCTAAATCCATTAATTTTCATAATGTGCAATCAGTGCAGCTCTCTGTCCCCCCCGACCCCATAGAAATACCACTCAGCGCTCCATGATGCAGTGACACCATGGTAACTGGATTAACGTGCGGCAGTGCGCTTACTATGGGATGTCTGGATGATAAATGACAGCCTGTCTGGCACCAAATCTGTCTCCTAATCTCAGCTGGAAAACAAAGGACACGGCTGGCAGACACAGAGATGAATGGATGTGTGAATGAGTGTCAAAGTGCGTGTGTGTGTGTGTGGGGGGGGGGATTGTGGATTGTGGGGGTCAATAACATAGAGTTAACAGTAAGAGAGAGAGAAGGATGAAAGGCAGCAGACTGATGTAAAACCATGCAGGTAAACTCTCTCATTGACACTGTTCTCTCACCTTGTCAGGTGCTTGGCTCTGGAGGGTGCCAACATCCAGGGGTGTGATGAGGGGCACGTTCTGAAAGCCATCCTCCACGCTCACAGGTTTGGCCCCTTTGTCTTGAAGATTACTTCCTAGTTTCACCATCTTTCACTGACCTGATATTTATGATATTTATGTCTTCCCTTATTTGGCTGCTCCTAAACAGAGATGTTTGAGAGAAGCATTTCAGTCACTCAGCCTCTCTGGTCAATGGAAACTGGCAGACACAGACACCTATAGGCTTTTATTGTGTTAAGATTAAATGAAATTCTGACTTTAATTGGTTTAATTAAAGAGAGACAACGCGTTTCAGAAAGCGATTTTTGTTCCCAAACATACTTTGGAGTAAAGCCCTCATCTGCAGCGGCTTAATCAATGACACAAAAACAAAAAGAGGTTTTTATCCAAACCGGGTAAAAAGCAGTTACTCACCGCGGTTCGTCCTTGTGCGTCCGCTCCCTCTGCGCTGCGGCACCGTTAGTGTCTGCACACAGGCGCAGCTGATGCTGATGCTGATGCTGCGGGAAGACAACGCTGCACCGGCGGTGACAGAGTGCAAGTGTGGCGGCAGGTTTCCGACCAGCAGGCAGCCCAACCCCCTAATCCAGACACAGCCTCCTCCTCTGCGCTGCTACACCCAGCCGCCGGAGCTGCCACTAGGGGCGAAACGATGGCTTTATTCCCCTCCACCCAGGAATCTCGTTTGTTTGGCCAAAGACGAAGCCGAATCAGTGTTGCCTTTATATGGTCATCGTAAATTAAATCGCCATTAGTAATAATATTTTGTATATATTTTATTTATGACAGCCAAGTGTAAACGTGTAGATTTAATTTGAATCATTAATGTTGAAGTTAAAAAGAGAGACATGATATTTTGTTGGAAAATATTGAATTGATATCAGTAGTCTTTTTTTTAACGCCACTTCCCGATGGATCAACAAGTTTAGGAAATTCGTTGTCATTAATTTTATACTGTCAAGATTGCAAGTGGGATAGGACAAATTTCCCATGGTCCGTGAACGCAGCGTAAAGCAAATGGGCCTTCAAAAGGGATTTTTTTTCCTACATCGCCATCTGCTGGGGAAAAGAGTAACACACAGGCAGATATGACAACGGTTGATAGTGTGGGTTTGTTTGTATGAAAAAATCTGTAATCCTAATAGGAATAACTGAAACCAGTAAAAAGGAAAAGAGAAACAATCAGTGATTCGTCATTTGTTTAATTTTGTAATTTGTCATTTAATTTTTCGTTTTTAGAAAAAAAAATGTAGGTATTTTTGACATTTTTGAAGAAAAAAATCATACTTTTTGAAAAAATCTTTATTCATTGTTTTTGATGTTGTTGTTGTTTTGAAAAAAATCATCAGTCAGTAATTTTCTACCGCTTATCCCTTTCAGGGTCATGGGGGAAGCTGGAGCCAATCCCAGCTGACTTTGGGCGAGAGGCAGGGAACATCCTGGACAGGTCGCCAGCCTATTGCAGGGCCAACATACAGTATAAAAAGACAGACAACCATTCACGCTCACATTCACACATATTGACAATTTTGAGTCACCAATCAACCAACCCCCACAGTGCATGTTTTTGGACGGTGGGATGAAGCCAGGGAACTTGGAGAGAGCCCATGGTGAGATCATGCAAAGTCCATACAGAAAAGACCTCTGGCAAGACTGAGATTCGAACCAGGGAGGTTCTTGCTGTGGGGCACGAGCACTAACCAATGCAACACGGTGCTGCCCTTAAAAAGCAACAATTTTTGAAAAAAAAAAATTGGTCATTGTTTGGTAAAACAAAGTTTTTTTTTTACTGAGTAAGGCACAGTCAAAAGCTTCTGGGTTTGAATCTCAGGTCAGCTGGACGTGAAAATTTTACAATGATAATTTGGTCATTCTTGACGACATACACTGCTATGATGTTTCTTTGGTAATTTTGATGACATGCTATACTATGACGTTCAAGTCGAATTTTTGATGTTTTTGAGAAAAGTAAAATTTTTGAGATATTTCGCCAAGACATACTACATCATACTATACTCTGATGTCAAATGTTTTACATTTTTGGCAAAAGTGAAAATTGAGATAAATTTCGTGACAACATGCTATACTATGGTGTTTTTGATGGGGTTTTTTTTACTTATTTTGAAATATTTTGTCAGAAAATGATGTTATGAGAAAATGATGTTCTCTGGGGTTTAATCAACAAAATATCATTATGGGTGCTCATTTCATGCTATTGTATGTCATTTTAGCGCATTATTTCAACTTTTTATTTTTTGTTTTTTTTTTTGCGGCATTTTCGACATATGTTTTTTTGCGATTTTTCGTCTATGAGGATATTAGGTTTTCTGGCATCTAAACAACAAAATATCATTCTCGGGGGCAATTTCAGGCTATCTTATGCCAATTTAGCGAGTCATTTTCACTTTTAAATTTTTTTACCGTTTTTACGCATTTTCGACAAACTAACCCCATATGTTTTTTTGAGATTTTCACCAATGAGAAAATTAGGTTTTCTGATACCTAATCAACAAAATATCTTCGTGGGGTGTGATTTTAAGCTATTTTATGCCATTCTAGCACGTTATTTCCACTTTTAATTTTTTGCCGTTTTTTGGCATTTTCGACATACTAACCCCTTAAGTTTTTTTGCGATTTTTGACTTATGAGAAGATGAGGTTTTCTGCTGTTTAATCAACAAAATATCATTCTCGGGGGTGATTTCACACTGTTTTATGTAATTTTAGTGTTATTTCCAACTTAAATTTTTTTGTGTTTTTGGGCATTTTTGACGCACCACCTTACGTTTTTTTTTTTTTGCATTTTTTGACCAATCAAAAATTTTTGTTTTCTAGTGTTTACTCACAAAAATCAAAATAACACTGGCGCTGCTTTAGCTCAATAGGTAGCGTGTCCATTTTTCACAGAGGAGACCTGTGTTCAAATCCCGCCAAGGCCAATATCAGCAATGGCTTCTGAATGAAAGGGTTCCGAATGCCAAGTCAATCACGATGAGGCTTATAAAAAAAAAAGAAATTCAATGTAATTTCACCATGGGTGGTGGTTTCATGCCATTTTTGAGCGTTATTTAAAGTTTTGTTTTTTTTTGCCATTTTAGGGCATTTTCAACATACTAATCCCTTAGGTTTTCTGGCGCCTAATCAACAAAATATCATTCTGGAGGGTGATTTCATGCTATTTTCGGCCAAACTGGCACGTTACTTCCACTTTTAATTTTTTGCCATTTTTGGGCATTTTCAACATACGTTTTTTAGTGATTTTTGACCCATGCGAACGTTAGGTTTTCTGGCGTCTAATCTACAAAATATCAGCCAGGTGGGTGATTTCATGCTATTTTCTGCCAATCTGGCACGTTACTTCCACTTTTAATTTTTTGCCATTTTGGGGAATTTTCAACATACTAACCCCTTATGTTTTTTTTTGCGGTTTTTGACCCATGCAAAAATGAAGTTTTCTGGTGTCTAATCAACAAAATATCACTGGGGACGCATTTCATGCTATTTTATGCCAATATAGAGCGTTATTTCCACTTTTAAAATGTGGCCATTTTGGGGAATTTTCGACATACTAACCCCTTACGTTTTTTTCGATTTTTGACCCATGCCAAAATGAGGTTTTCTGGCGTCTAATGGAGAAAATATCACCCTGGGGGATGATTTCACGCTATTTTCTGCCAATCTAGAGCTTTATTTCCACTTTTAAATGATGGCCATTTTTGGGAATTTTTCGACATACTAACCCCTTACGTTTTTTTTTCGATTTTATGACCCATGCGAAAATGAGGTTTTCTGGCGTCTA
>JAFBJQ010003872.1:0-183698 GCA_016785345.1 Trinectes maculatus | reverse complement strand
CTTTTTCGGGTTTGGCCATTTTTGGACATTTTCGACATACTAACCCCTTACGTGTCTTTGCGATTTTGGACCGATGAGAAAATGAGGTTTTCTGGCGTCTAATACACAAAATATCATTCTGGGGGGTGATTTCAGGCAATTTTCTGCCAATAGGGCGCGTTATTTCCCTTTTTCGGGTTTGGCCATTTTTGGACATTTTCGACATACTAACCCCTTACGTGTCTTTGCAATTTTGGACCGATGAGAAAATGAGGTTTTCTGGCGTCTAATACACAAAATATCATTCTGGGGGGTGATTTCAGGCAATTTTCTGCCAATAGGGCACGTTATTTCCCTTTTCCGGGTTTGGCCATTTTCAACATACTAACCCCTTACGTGTTTTTGCAATTTTGGACCGATGAGAAAATGAGGTTTTCTGGCGTCTAATCCACAAAATATAAGCTCATTTTCTGATAGGTAAAAAAATGCACAAAAAAAGAGTAAGTGGTTAGCATGACAAAAATGGCAAAAAATTTAAAAATGCAAATAACGCTCTAAAATGCCATAAAATAGCATGAAATTCCAGAAAAAAAAAATTCACAAAAATGTCCGAAATCATGAAAAAACATCATAGTATATTTTGTCGTTGCAACATTTCACAAAAAATTCAAAAAAAGGTCCTAAATCATGAAAAAACATCATAGTATATGAAAATAAATGAAAATGTTGTCAAAAATTATTTTCTGAAAAACGTCCGAAACGTTGAAAAAATAGTATAGTAAGCCGCTGAAAATGTTGTCAAATTTGTTTTGGTTTGAAGAACGTCGGAAAAACATCATAGTTGTTTTGTTAATCGTAAGGCGTCGAAAAATATTTTTGACGAAAAAATTTTGTCAAAAACATTTCAACATTTCTGATGTTTAACAAACAAAAACATTTTTACAAAAGTTTTGAAACCTTACTATAGTATAACATTTTTTCGATGTCAACGGTCCTAAACTGACATTCCTGTGTCAAGCAGCATTAGTTCTTAAATTCCAAACACAAAAAAACAAAAAACGTTTAAACGTAGTTAATGAATAGCATGTTGCATGTGCACAAATACAAATCCAAGAATCGGGTATCTTCATGTGCATATATCATTGATCTACACATTCAAACACAAAATAAAACAAAGTAAGATTAAGATTGTTTAATTTTACGACTGTTTATTTATTCAAAACTCAAAAGTTGATGGTTGTGTAGATGTTGACATGGTGCAGACGACTTATTACATGATTCCACTGGATGCTAAGCTTAGACAGCACAGATCTCCTAACACTGACTTTCCTCCATACAAGCCTTTACAGCAAATCAAAAGTGTAAACACAGTACGATTAGCAGTGACAGCATGACAAAATCTGTCATGTGAAAATCTGTGTGTATCTATTCACTGCCAGACTCTGTGTTTCAGATGAAAGACCTCAAGACTGCTATAATCTCTAACCATGTTGTCAGTCTGCAAGTGGTCGTCCACGCCCACCTTCCAAAATGCATTGACAAAATCTCCACACAGGTTACATTTACAAAAGATCACTCATTCACAGTCAGTGTGCAACATTCTCATGCTCAGATAAGCTGTTATTCAAAAATTAACAATTGCAGAGCACTGATCATGTGCCTTGTGTACTTCCGTCGTTCCCACATGCCACGACCCCACCATAACAGAAACACAAACCGTACCTCAAAACAACATACAGGGCCCTCACTTTTCAGTTCATATTCAGTAGGTTTCGCACCAATTTTGCTACAGGAAGTTAATCGAAATGTAACATAATTTAAATAAATACATGTTAATAAAAAGTCATTTTTGTTACAGTTTTAGTCGCTCTGGGAGTGTCCTGATGGCACATTGGAGCAGTCTTGGTCTGTGCTCTAATAGTAGTATTGACAGCGCAAGATAAATAAAGAGTCATAACTCTCAGAAATCAAAATGTCAATAATATTTACACACTACAATTCATGTGGCCGTCACAACCTACAATGCCTCCGTGACTCATGCGGAAATCACTGGGATATGTTGTACATGACTGTTATTGTTACCGTGTAAGTGGAGGCAGGGATGAGCAGTAAACATCGATGCAGCGTAGTTGTGTGTTGTGTGTAGATGGCCGGAGGGCAGGTGGGTACAAACAGAGGAGAAAGAAAAGAAAAGATGGACAGAGAGCAGGGACGGTGGAAAGTATTTCTAGAAAGCGTGCAGAGAGTAGAAAACACATGAGGGCAAAAGAAGAGAAAGGAAACGGGAGAGTGCAGATGTTGCAGAGGAAGGGAGGAAGGGTTCAGTATTCATCCTGGTCCAGGTGAGCTTGTTGATCGAGGTCTTCATCATCCGGAGGCGCAAAACCTTCCTGAGATAAAAATAAATAAATTAAAAATAAAAAACAACAATCAATTTTCCCAATCACGTCTGTTTGAAAAAACACAATTAATTTACCAGTGTAATTTTTTTTTTCTATAATTATGACATCCTTAGATACCCAATGCAGTGTTTGAATTCAGCCTTTTAGCAGTGTAACGCTAGTATTCAGTCGTCTCTGTGACTCTCTTTTTTTTACAGATATGAACAAATCGACCACGGAATCGAGACTGGCTTCGTCTGTTGAGCTGTGATATTTAACCGACAGTTACCTAAGACTTATGGGAAATGGTCTGTGTTAATGGCTGTGAAAAACAGAAATCCAGTTTTAAAAATACAGTTTGTTGAAAAAAAAACTGGATTTTTAAGTTTCACTGTGGCTACTCTGATTCACCCCGAGCAGAAAACATGGGATTGTGTTGACGCACTGCAGCCGATTTGTTGTCATTATTTCATACATACCTCTGTTGCGTAGAGAATGTCGATTATCCTGCTAAGGACGGGATTGTTTTCACTCTCATGCTCCTGGCAGATCAGCTCAATATCCCTTAGTTTGCTGAAGTAGAAGTCTCTCTCCTTCTCTAGTCCATCTACGGTCAACTTCAACTCCATCAACTTTGGGCAGAAGCAGAAAAATTGAGAAAAGACCTGGCAAAGTTTTATACTTTCACTTTTAACCTCATCCTTGTGGTTAATTGTCCGTTCGTTGCGTTTTGTTGCGGCAGCCTTTGATTTACAAAAGGAAACTGTACCTGTTGATTTAGTTCCATGAGCTCAGCATCACTGCCCCCGTTTCTAGACAAAGATGGATTCTTCCTCATGACTGGAGTGTTGTGTTGGACCCGCTGTGGTGTTGGCATGTTTTTGGGAACTGTTGGAGATGTCCTCTGTGGTCCTGGATTGGTTGGAGACGGTGACAGAGATGTCAAACATTAGGACTAAAACCAAATCACTGCATTTATTTTGCCATTGTAGCAACTGTGGCGATGGATGCAGCACATTATAGAGAGCTGATAATATCAGCTTGTAGCGCAATGTTGTCACTTTGACATGTTACTTTTGTAAATGAATTGCATAATGTTTTATGACAAAACAAGACTTAAATTTAGACTGTCACATTACAACTATGATAAATTATGGATTAAATTGACAAAAGATTTGAAAATCATAATAATTTTAGTCAAAATCTTTAAGTGCTTCAGTTGAGGTGTTTCAAATAAACTCAAAACATGCCAATACATATTATTGCATTTTTCATAATGCAGTCATTCTGCCCATGACAAAGTCACACGACAGGCTTATGACAAATTACCAATCGGCGTAGATTGATCGCCATGATAGTCAAGCAAAAAGCGAGGCTGGTCAGGCTGACGTTACTCTTGTTAGTAAAATGAGTCCCACTTCCACGTGTAACAGTCCAACTTTCAGATGCATCAGCGGCGTAACACAGTACACTGGGGAAAATAGCTGCCTTTGTCGTCTCTTTATGTCATTGATGTTCATGATCAATTCGAATTGGGGAAAAAACTTGGGTCTAAAAAAATTTCCCACTATGCACTGAGGCGATCATGACAATCACCCGTACCTACACGGTGCCATGTTGCTTGTGAATGCTGGGCAGTGAGATGGACCTACGAGGACAGCATCCATTCAGTGACTCGTGCTGCTCACACCACTTGCTTGCAGGGAGCGCCTTTGGGCCATCCAAAGCTCAGCAAGACGTGCAGCAAAGGCAAATCTGTTTGGTTTACCTGGGTTTCTCTTTGGTTTGTGGATAAAGTGATCACCTGGGTTGGGGGCAGGGGCCACGTCCTGCCCCTGTCTGGCTAGTAAAGGGTCATACTCCTTCCCGTCATAGTTGGCATCGAAGAACTTCTTGAACCACTGCACGAATTCAAAGTTGTCCTGGAACTTTCCTTTTACGAGCTTTTCTACAGGAATTATCTGGAGAGTGGGAACAGGTCATGCAAAAAAATGCCTCTCGGTTAGCATGACAGCATTAATCATCGTATGTGTTATCAAATGTATTGAGTCAAATATGGAATAATGTGGTACTGGAAGGATTCTGACTTTGTCAACACTCATCCTCTTAAAAGCTGCCTGAAGAACTTTGAAGTTGTGTATAAATTCATGCTCCAGCTTGGCTTGAAATTTGACCTTCTTCAGAAGGATGCAACCTGGAAACAACATGTCCATGAACTGGCAATATGCTGCTCCTGGAAGACACAAAGACGGGGTGACTCCATTTATTGTACTGTTTTTGACAGTGTTAAATGTAACTATAAAGGATGACAAATTCTGAGCTTTACCTGAACAGAGCTGTTCGATCTTGGTGTAAGTGAGATGCAAGGAGTCGTTGACCCATGCCAGCATGTCATGTCGGCTGAGGTTGTCAATGGAGACAGATGTGGCGTACACATTTACTGCCATCCCCTACCTGAAACAAACAGCAAACAAAGAAATCGACAAACATTCAGTTGGATCTCTGTGAAGTGGGAAGTAAGCTCAAAGGCCAAAGGCCTCACAACCTCGTCTTTGGGTTCATGTGCATTTCACTGCAGGGGTTTATTATCATAGTGTTACAGTCTGGTTACACACACACACACACAGACACAGGAGCTGTCAGATGTGTTAAAGCGTCAGGATGTTTCTGTCTTAATCCGGGGAGGATTACTCTCATCACACATCTGTAGATTAAAACGCACACTGAAGACCAACACGTCTCTGTGTTTACAGTCAGAAGTCCAGCGTTGTCCAACAGCGCCCACATGACTCAGGTTTCTCTGATGTGGCGATTTTTCTTTGGGACGTTTATAAAGATTTGTGTGTTGTTGTTGGGTTTTTTTTTTTTTTTGATTGTCTGTCACTAGTTATTTGTAGAAGATTGACTGAGAGACTAATCAAACATTAGTTGAGGTTAGAGGTGTATGATATATGGCGTTTACGATTGAGACTTAACAATATAACACAAAACAACCAACAGACCAAAAGATTCCAACTCTTAAAACCTGAACGTTACCTGTCAGTCACATTCAGCCTCTCTTTACTTTAGACTTAATGCTTTTTTTTTTTTAATTCGTTGGTTGGGTTCTATTGGTCAAACACAAGTTCCGAGGAGACTTTGTTGTGTGACTTGGTGGCGTAGTGGTGACGTTACTGGTCTGGGTATGCAGAGGTCGTGAGTTCATGTCCTGTGTCCATCCTCGATCTTTAATTCCATAAACACACACCCTGTTGAACTTAGATAGAACATTAATAATAATTAATGATAAATAACAATTTATTAGTTAGAAGATTAAATAATAGTAGTTACTTAAGTAACTAATTTGAAAAAGTAAGCATTGTAAAGTTCGTAGCAGTCCCAGAGCTCTGTGCTTAATGAGACTGATGTTGCTACAGGTGTGTAGAGCTGCAGAGAGAGAGAGATTTCTCCCTCTTTTTTAAGTCATCTGTCGGTTTCTATAGGTCAAATACAAGTTCCGAGCTAAGTTTATTGTGTGACTCTGTGGTGTAGCGGTCATGCTACTGGTCCCCGGATGCAGAGGTTGTGAGTTCACGTCCTGTGTCCGTCCTGGATTTTTAGTTCCATAAACACACACACTGTAGAACTTTAACAATAATTCAACAATTAGATAGAACATTAAATAATAATAGTAACTAATTACTTTAAGCAACTAAGTAAATATTTACTTAGTTACTTAAACTAACAATGGGTTAGGGTTACTTGGTAAGGGTTAGGGTTGGTTGGTTGGTTACTTACTTGGTTAGGGTTACTTACTTACTTACTTGGTTAGGGTTAGGGTTACTTACTTGGTTGGGGTTACTTACTTACTTACTTGGTTAGGGTTACTTACTTGGTTGGGGTTACTTACTTACTTGGTTAGGGTTACTTACTTGGTTAGGGTTACTTACTTACTTGGTTAGGGTTACTTACTTACTTACTTGGTTAGGGTTAGGGTTACTTACTTGGTTGGGGTTACTTACTTACTTGGTTAGGGTTAGGGTTACTTGCGTACATGGTTAGGGTTACTTACTTGGTTAGGGTTAGGGTTACTTACTTGCTTACTTGCTTGGTTAGGGTTAGGGTTACTTACTTATTTACTTGGTTAGGGTTACTTACTTACTTACTTGGTTAAGGTTACTTACTTAATTACTTATTTGGTTACTTGGTTAGGTTACTTACTTACTTACGTGGTTAGGGTTAGGGTTACTTACTTACTTACTTACTTGGTTAGAGGTTAGGGTTACTTCCTTAGTTACTTTAAGCAACTAAATAAGTGACATTGTACTTTTTTTTTTACAGTTAGTCCGCGGTGGTGGCAGAGGAAGTGGCCAGCTGGTTGTGGATGCTTTCAATCTTAGTGTGAAAAAATGATACAAAGTTATTGCAGCTTCTCCCTCCCTGTAAGTCCAGGCCCCATGGACCTTGGCAACATCTACAACAGGCTGTCTACTGCCCTCAACCAACTGGCCCCACTCAAACCCAGAACTGTCACTTTCACTCACTCAGCAACGCGGTTCACCCCAGAACTTCACAAACTCATAAAAAAGCTGCGACTGCTAGAATGGCTACACAAGAAAAGTGGTCTCACAGTACACGTCCTCGACTATAAAGATCACTTGCACCTGTACAAATCAGCATTTGCTCTGTCTACTACTCTGGCATTCTTCATTCTGGATCCTCCAGCCCATGCACTCTGTTTTCCACCATAAATAAACTCCTCAAACCCCACAACAATATTTCATCGTCATTCACTTCGGAGAAATACGATAACTTTTTATCATTTCCTCACACTAAGATCAAAAGCATCCACAACCAGCTTCCCACTTCCTCTGCCACCACCCCGGACTCCGAGCCTCCACTTCCCTCACCCCGGACTACCGGCTTTCCCTCTTCTCAACTATCTCAAAGTTGATCTATCTCAACTATCTCAAAGCGAGCATGAACTGATGAAGCCTCTTGGATGAGAGGTGAAACGTCTTCAAAAAGGCAAAAAACCAAAAATCCAGTTGCGTTCGATTCAATCTCCTTTGAGATAACTATGACCTGGATGAATGAGAATATTCACAGGCCTCTTCTCAACTAAGTAACTGATTTGTTACAAAGTAACTTTTAAAAAGTACGAAGTTACTTAGTTACTTAAAGAACCTAGGTAAGTAACCCTAACCCTAACCAAGTAAGTAAGCAAGTAAGTAACCCTAACCAAGTAAATAAGTAAGTAACCCTAACCAAGCAAGTAAGCAAGTAAGTAACCCTAACCCTAACCAAGTAAGCAACCCTAACCCTAACCCTAACCAAGTAAGCAAGTAAGTAACCCTAACCCTTACCAAGTAACCCTAACCCATTGTTACTTTAAGTAACTAAGTAAATATTTACTTAGTTGCTTAAAGTAATTAGTTACTATTATTATTTAATGTTCTATCTAATTGTTGAATTATTGTTAAAGTTCTACACTGTGTGTGTTTATGGAACTAAAAATCCAGGATGGACACAGGACGTGAACTCACAACCTCTGCATCTGGGGACCAGTAGCATGACCACTACACCATAGAGTCACACAATAAACTTTGCACAGAACTTGTATTTGACCTATAGAAACCAACAGATGACTTAAAAAAGAGGGTTAAATATCTCTCTCTCTGCAGTTCTACACACCTGTAGCAACATCAGTCTCATTAAGCACTGAGCTCTGGGACTGCTACGAACTTTACAATGCTTCCTTTTTTTAATTAGTTACTTAAGTAACCACTATTATTTAATCTTCTAACTAATAAATTGTTATTTATCATTAATTATTATCAATGTTCTATCTAAGTTCAACAGGGTGTGTGTTTATGGAACTAAAGATCGAGGATGGACACGGGACATGAACTCACGACCTCTGCATACCCAGACCAGTAACGTCACCACTACGCCACAAAGTCACACAACAAAGTCTCCTCGGAACTTGTGTTTGACCAATAGAACACAACCAACGAATTAAAAAAAAAAAAGCATTAAGTCTAAAGTAAAGAGAGGCTGAATGTGACTGACAGGTAAAGTTCAGGTTTTAAGAGTTGGAATCTTTTGGTCTGTTGGTTGTTTTGTGTTATATTGTTAAGTCTCAATTGTAAACGCCATATATCATACACCTCTAATCTCAACTAATGTGTGATTAGTCTCTCAGTCAATCTTCTACAAATAACCAGTGACAGACAATCAAAAAAAAAAAACCCAACAACAACACACAAATTTTTATAAACGTCCCAAAGAAAAATCGCCACATCAGAGACACCTGAGTCATGTGGGCGCTGTTGGACAACGCTGGACTTCTGACTGTAAACACAGAGACGTGTTGGTCTTCAGTGTGCGTTTTAATCCGCAGATGTGTGATGAGAGTAATCCTCCCCGGATTAAGACAGAAACATCCTGATGCAGCTTTAACACATCTGACAGCTCCTGTGTGTGTGTGTGTGTGTGTGTGTGTGTGTGTGTGTGTGTGTGTGTGTGTGTGTGTGTGTGTGTAACCAGACTGTAACACTATGATAATAAACCCCTGCAGTGAAATGCACATGAACCCACAGACGACACAGACTTGAAAATGATGTTTCTGAGGGTTCAGGCCTCTCTCTCTCTCTCTCTCTCTCTCTCTCTGTGTGTGTGTGTGTGTGTGTGTCTGCAGAGGACTGGCTGCACACCCCCCACCCCCCACCCCCCCTCCACATAGCACGGCAGTGATTTCTGGTGATAACAGTAACGTTGTGAATGCACATTACACCAGCTTCCTCCCAATGGGCCTCGACCATCACACAATGACACGATTAGAACCATTTGACCGACAATAGACCCCGGGCGCGCGCAGGTTCACGTGCGCGCTGAGGCGCAGAGGCTGCATGGGCGTGCGGTTCCTGATAAACCTGGATTATTACATCGAGGGCGGTGAAAGTCCATCTCCATTCTCCACACACACACACACACACACACACAAAACAACATGCCGGGCCTCGGCGCGGACACAGCTCGGGTAATGACTGCGCCAGAAGACGTCCCGGTGTAAATGGGCGGAGGTCTGATATTTCAAGCCCTCGAGCCGAGAACAATACCGGAGCCGAGTGGCCCGGGGCCTCGCGGGCTGAGAAGCCGCAGCAGCAGCAGCAGCGCAGGTCCCGGAGCGGGGCCCTTCCTCAGGCCTCCTCCTCCCCGGACACCGGCGCAGCGGCGCACAGGAATCAAACGCACATCATTTCCACAGAGAGCGTGAGAGAGGCGCAGTGTGTACTCACTGCGGTCAGACAAGAGTGTGTTGTTGTTGTTGCTGTTGTTGTTGTTGTCACGCTGCGACTCGTCCCTGTGTCACAACCCGGCGCTGCCGTCGCTGTCAGACCCTGCGCGCTGCACTGCTTGGTAACGGGCCGCCCTGTCTGGAGCTGCAACAATCCGCCTCCCAGCGCGCATGCGCCGGACTCCATGCTGCTCCGGGCTCCGTATAAATAGGACTCTGGGTTGTTCCTGCTAAGAAGAGACACATGATGTGAGCGGCTGGATGCGAGGTGAGGTCAGGATCAGGCGACACTAACAACGCCCTGTGTGTATCTGCACGTCCTGTAGTGTAACACACCCAGTGCTCATAGCAGAGGAAAGAGTCTGGTCTACAGTGTTATTGATTGATTTATAAATAATTTATAAATAAATATATTTAATAATTTATTTATTTATAAATAAATAATGTATAAATAAATAGACAGACAGACAGACAGACAGACAGACAGACAGACAGACAGACAGACAGATAGATAGATAGATAGATAGATAGATAGATAGATAGATAGACAGATAGATAGACAGATAGATAGATAGATCCAAACACAACTTCTTAAAAGTGAGGGTTTTTTTCAATGTGTTATAACTGTGTGTTATTTACATGAACACACACACACACACACATATATATATATATGTAGTTTATATAGTAGCATGAGGTGTAAAATATTCTTAGTCATAGTACCTGGGTAAATGTAGTGATCAGATAAGCTGAGTCAGCAGAGGATTTGCTTGTGGTTTATTTGCACTCAAATCATGTGGTAAAGAGCTGCAAGGGAAAAAAAGACTCAGTCATGTGACAACACATTATTCAGCACCAGTGGGGGGGGGGGGGGGGGGGGGGGGGGTAAATACTGTGTGCATCCCTGCTTACACAAAAAATACAACAAAATTAGTTACCAAGACAATTCTACACATGTTTCTGTACCTAAAAGAAACAACATAAGTCAGTGGATGAGAACATGACAGAGTATCAGTGTTTTTTTCTGAACGTGCCTTCCAGTGATGATGTGTTGCTTTCACTGGCATGTTGACGCCACCTGATCCCCTGAAGACACAGCATCCACTGACTAACATCAATGATGTGAATGTTCAGGAGGATCACGTCACCTTCTCTCACGCCACACAGTGATATGTAACATTGGAAGTGTCGTTCGGAGGAACATATACATTATAAACGCTGCGGTTTTGCACCACAACCAATCAAACAAAAAACAGGAGACATATATATATATACATACAGTCATTTCAGAGGTCATGACCTGTGGGTGTGTTTGAGGGTGTCGGTGTTCTCAGTTGAGACAAAGGCAGTTTGGGTGAAAGAAATCTGCAATATGAGTGTGTACTACAGTAGATCAAACTATGCTAACATACACACAGCATCGCTTCATTCACATTCAGTAGGGGTGGAACAGAAGCATGTAAACATCATCTGAAACACTAATCCGACAGTGGTGAACTAGTGACCGATGGCTTTTTCTCTACGGAAATAAATTTAGTGCAGTAGCATCAAAATGAAAGTATGAAAAAAGAATGAAATACGTGTAAACGTTACAATTGAAATACAGTGCTTTTTATCAATTGGTCAATTGAAAAATTGTATTAACTGACATATTTATGTCGTGCCAACACCCCTGAAATAATTTATTACAGTTCATTCACCATGACTCGCAGGTAAAAAAAAAAAGACATTTGTGACATTAAATCATGTAAAAAAAAAAGGCATCTACATGATACAAGTGCAAAATCGTATTTTACAGTGAGGTAACACACAGTCGCGTCATAAAAACCATGACTCACCTTCATTTCCTCAAAACTATTAGTAAGTTACAGTATTTCCCCAACAGCCAAACAAATTCACTGGCAAGTTTTGTTTGTTTTTATTTTACTGCTTGTATTTGGTTATCCTTCACTTACGCCATATTGTTACGGTGATGTCATACAGTTGAATGTATTACAGCCCTAAATAACTCTGCTGAGTTCAAAATGAAAACATGACTCCATTACCCCACAAATATCTTAAGCCTTCAGAGATAAAAAAAACAAACAAAACAAAACAAAAACAAGTCGTCTTGCTCGGCCGTACGTTTCCCTCAGGTATCGTTCTTCTCTCCGTGTGACGAGTTCTTGATTAGTTACCAGATCCCGCTGGACCTCCCTCCAGGAGGAGCCAGGATCCTGGCCGAGGATCTCTTTGGAATCTTGTCATCTATCTGGGCACCTGAAAGAGCAGGAAGCGGGATCAATCGGATTGAGTTGAATACAAAGTGGTGTTCATGAGATGTGATGTAAGATTCATGATACGGCAAAACAGTTCCAGTCAGATTTAAGGATTACGACATACTTTAAAAGTTCAAAGTAATTCTTAACATTCCTTATTCTCTCTATAATATCTCTAAACAAAATCGTTTAGTAAATTGTATATAAATATATATATAAATATACTATCAATTGACTAAATTATTAAGGATCAAGCTACAATAACTATAGCATGATAAATGGAATAAATGCACATTAAAATGTGTCATGTAAATATACTGTATAGTACAGAATGTTTGTGCGGTAAAGCGCCCTCATCAGGCCAATCTATGGATTTCTCTAAGAGCGAGTCCTTGCAAAAACACATCACTTCAGTTTGGTAAATAAACACAGCCTGAAAACCTGAAGCCATGAAGAAAAACACATTTCCAAATATATCTGATATGATTTTGTATGAATCCGGCGTTCCTGACCAGACAGGCTGAAGCTGGACTCGTGCAGGTCCCTCATGCCACCATGCCTGGTGCAGGGGCGTGTCGGAGTGTCCAGATCCGAAGACCCGATGTCCCTCTTTCCTGAGTTGACCACCGCGACAACGTCACCTGTGTACGGCTCCCGCTCCACAGCTTTCACGGCCTGCCGCTGGTGAACCAACGCACCATCACACAGACACAGAGAGACATGAACAAACATCATCCATCCATCCATCTTTACGTATGTAGAAGATTATTTTGATATATTTTATGTAGGTCACCTTTTCCCTCTGAACCATCTTCTTGTAGAGATAATCTGGGAAGGTCCTCAGGGGGCAAAACTTTCCCGAGCCTTCAGCGCACGTGAACATGCCGTTTTCATAGACCAGCCGACCGCGGCTGATGGTGACCAGGGGGACGCCGTGACAGCGGAGGCCTTCATACAGATTGATGTCTCCTCCCTGGACCTGGCTGTCCACAGATATGGTCCTGCAGGCGGAGATGGAGGAAAAAGTGATGATCCAGTTTATTGAGACAAAAATCTAATCAGCCTCTGAGATATGGCATGAGAGCGGTGGTGAGAAAGGGAAATCGATGGATGGATGGATCCGGTTTCATACTTGGATCCCTCGGGGTCCCAGACCACAACATCAGCATCTGCTCCGGGGATGATCCTGCCTTTGCGGGGGTAGAGGTTGTAGATCTTGGCTGCATTTGAGCTTGTGACTGCTACGAAGCGATTTTCATCCATTTTACCTCCAATCTATGAACGATAACGACCACAAAAACAAAAATTAGTTAAAAAGAAAAAAATTGTACATCATTTCATACACTAATCTGAATGAGTCATACGAGAACCTAAAAGCAAAAACAGATTTGTTTTGTGCCTCATTCCGTCTCCATGTATGGTTTTTTTTCTTTTGCAGTTCAAATCGATAACCTGAAAGGCGAAACAGATGTCCTACTTGTTGAGGTTCTCTGTCGGCCCGACGAGAACAAAAGAGCAACACATACCACTCCTCTCTCCCAGATGACGCTCATGCGGTCCTGAATGCCAGGGAGCCCGTGGGGGATCTTTGTGAAGTCGTCCTTACCCATGGCTTTCTGTTTGATGGTAAATGGACGGTGATCCGACCCCACAACGTTCAGCGTGTCACTGCAGAGAGGACAGAGTCAAAGAGAAGGTTCTATTTACATTTATATACAGGGGGTCCTCGAGTTACGACGGTCGCGAGATACGGCTTAAGCGGTTTGCCCCGTAAATATGTACAGACTTCGCACGGGAACTAGTTGGTGAGCGTTCTCTCTGTCTCTCAGCGCGCCTGCCGGCTCTCCAGCACCTCCACAGCACAGCTAGACTACTCTGCCTTGTGTTTACTTATGTGAACAACACAAGGTCTACACGGTTGATATCAGAAATCTAAAGGAAATGCTCAGTACATTCGCGATATCAACCCTTACGGTGTGTCAAGAGGGTCAAGAGGGACAAAAGGCAATGTAGGTTGGTGTTATAGCGACATCTAGTGGCACAACTTTGTAACTACCTTACCTATGAATGTATGTTCTGACTTACGTCAAAATTCGGTTACGACACATTCTCAGGAATGGATCTCCTTCGTAACTTGAGGACCCCCTGTAGATATATATATAAATGTGTTTGTGTGTATATTAAAACTGTATAGTCTTGTACATACTTTCCCAAAAGGCTCATGAGGTAATTAGGAGTATTGGGGTCCAGGCGGAGAGGAGGCACAGTAACATGGGCGGCGGCATGGACCCAGTCCTGATGGTAGTACTGCATACCATTCAGCGCGGCGTGGGCCGTGGTCGTTTCCCCGTGGACCACCTTACCTACGGACAAGACCGTACAACGTGAACATACATCAAACGTCAGTGAGAAGAATGTTTCGAGTACAAATGAAACATGGAGGTATTTTCAGATACTTAAATACCCATAAGCAGCCATTGTAAAACAGAAATCTACGCTTCACCTTGCATCTTGGCTGCAGCCACGACGTCTCCTGCAGACATGCTGGACACATTGACCAGATAGATGGGACAGTGGGCCTATGAGAACACACGCATGAAAGGCTTAATGATGCTTTGTTTTTTTTCTTAATGAGAAAGCATAAAGCCACACTTGCAGCTGTCGGGCTGCAGTGGGCGCTGTGGGCTTTAAGCTACATGTGCACAAATGTCTGAATCAATTTTCAATGAAGAAGCTGTTACAGTTGTTGAAACTGTAAGTTTACAGTTTTACTACAGTACATTCTGTACAATAGAGAATATTTACATTATAATGTGTAATGTGTAGCATTCCCTCACCCTGTTGGCTATAGTTATTGCCCTGTGTGTGGCCTCTGCTTCCAGCTGTAGAGAAACATGAGAGTATTATTGTGTGATGTGATTGGTTGAGACAGAGATGAGATTTATTTCATTACACACACAACATTAACACTGAAGACAGGAGTGTGTGTGTGATGGAAGTCATTTAGTTTGACAGCGAGAACTTATGGGAAACCTGAGAGATTCCGACCATCATACCTCCTCAGGCCTGCTGATTTCAATCCCCTCAGGACCACTGATGCCCAGGTCCAGTGCCTCCTTTGCCCCCTGAACAGCGTGAAGAGGAAGATCAGTTATGAAGACCTTCACAGGTAGGTGGAGAAATGGTCCTGAAATAGTTCTCCCTCACCTCTGCCACCAGTTCCCCGTTCTCGGCGTGGACTCTGGCTATGGCGCCGATGTCCTTACAGTGCTGCAGCGCCTGGAAAAGCTCGCCGTCTCTCAGCATGATCGTCTCCTTATACGCCATGGACATCTGGAAGGAGTTGACGCCTTCTTCTCTCACCAGCTTCTCCATCTCGGCTTGCACCTGCAGCAGCGGAGGGTGGAAATGAATCGTGTCCTTGCACAAACCCAGTGAACACGCCACGCAGTTTGTTTTGAATGCAGCCTTTATGTTTCTAAAAAAAAACAACTCTCAGGAAGCTGTAAAAAAACAGGTCAGGAAACAGTAGGAAGCTACAGTCAGTTAGTGTGAAAGCACTGTGTTGCTGTACCTTGGGTCCCCACCAGGTAACTCCCACGTGCAGGGCATAGTCACAGCAGGCTTTGGAGTCAGCCGAGCTGCGACACTTCTCATAGGCCTCCAGCAAAGACTCGTTTCTCTCGGGCAGGACGTGTCCAATCACCATTGTTGTGCCTCCAGCGAGCGCCGCCTGGGAGGGACACAGAGACACATCACTCCACCACTTACTAAAGCTGAATGGTAGTGATGCTGTAGCGGGATGCTGATTATGCATGTTTGCAGAGACTGAACTGAACAATGAAAAAAAAAGATGAAACAACTGGGGATGCTGATTCAAAAGTCTATAAAACACTGGAGACCTTTATCTACAGGTAAAAGCAGTTACTGCTGTAAAGTCCAACATTAACGCTCAGCTTCATGGTTATTTGCATGTGAAATGTGAGTCTCACATTTTTTTTCTTTACACTATCAGCACTTCTTTTCGTTACACAAAATATGTAACCAAATAAGTGAAGGCAGGGTGTTGTTTGTGTTTAAGATCGTGCCTCACTGAGCATCTGTCAGCTGACCCCAGAGAGTCGAGTAGCGTCCAGCGGGAGGGAAGACGAGGGGAGTGGGGTGGAGGGGGGTGGCGGTTTGTGTGTCTGACAACCATTGTCTCCAAGCACAATGGCACGAGTGAAAAGGCTTTGCGGCAGGCTTTGCAGCAGCTCCCCGGTTTCCATGGAAACAGATACTCATCTGCATTTGGAGATGCAGATGGACTGGAGTCGGTTTGGGAGGGGCAGGGGAAAGATGGAGAAAGCAATGAGGGGCGGGCGGATATAAAACGGTGGCGAATAGTGTCCGTCACCGCTGTCCTATGACCTGTCCACCGGCCTGTCCACCGGCCTGTCCACTCACTAAGACATCAGGATCCCAGCAGACGTCACCTCTCAGGACCCATCATCATAAAGTGATGAGTCACTGTGGGGCTCTAAAGCAAAATGGGGCATCCCAGATTTATCACACAACCATGACGAGCAGTTTCTCTGGCAGCTGTTAGCTAACTGCTGAATCTTCTCTGTGTGATGGTGAATGTTGAAACTTAAATAAATGTAAAAAAAAAAAGTTTGGCTGCAACTAATTCCTTCTATCATCTTTTATGTCTACTGGTTATTTCCATCAATAAACAATGAATGATTCTTGCTATGACATCAACATCAGTCGCTGGGAAAGATGATCTTTACATTGTGCATTACTTTTGCACATGATGGTTTGTGCGACATTTGAGTTGTGTAATATTGTTTTTATCATTGCTGTTGCGTTTTACTTCTTTACGTCTTACTTTGTGAAAATATTTCCAACTAAAATAACAACAACGCATTTGATTCCAGGATATAAATACAGAGATAAATCGAACAGCAGTGGAAAGTTTTTGTTTGACAGATGAAACACAAAGTAACAAAACACAAACGGGAAAAAAAAAGTAAAAACCCAAAGCAAAACTTTTTAACTTTTTTTTTTAAATTCATCTGTATTCAGATCAGTGACATTTGCTCTACTTTCCATCTAAACCCTGTCTTCTTCTTCTACCTCCCCATTTCTAGCAGGACGTTACCTTGGTGCCGCTGTAGTAGTCGTCTGCCGTGGTGGCGTTCATGAAGGTCTCCTCCAGGTGCACGCTGGTGTCGATGCCCCCGGGGAGGACCAGTTTTCCCGAGGCATCGATCACCTTGGCTCCACCTGGGATCATCAGCTCCTTCCCCACCTGCTGGATGATGCCGTTCTCGATGTAGACGTCAGCCTCCTGGGTGCAGTCGTCGTTCACCACCTTGCCGCCCTTTATCAGGATCCGCACCATGGCTGAGCTGGAAGACATGGCTATAGCTCTGTAAGGCAGACGGGGGGGGGGGGGGGGGGGGGGGGGGGGGGGGGGGGGGGGGGGGGACATTAGACAATAAAGATTAAAATCAGTACGTTAACATTTTCCGGTACCTCATTCTGAGACGGTGCAGTGAGACGGGGAGAAGATCCAGTGTTGCTGCTCTGAGACCAGCGAGTCAGGCTGTGACTGACATCAGCTGTGAGGGAGACTGTGGCTGTGTCAGTCACCGCCTGTGACCTCACGTCCCACAGTGGTAAACACAGAGACGCTGAGGCCTGTTGTACATCACAATATAAGGCAAACAAGAGTTTTAATAAAAGCCCATTCTTCTGCTTACAATGAACTCCTCTCATGATGAAGCCACGTGGAAAGAATCACTGAGTCAAAAGTAAGAATGAAGTAACTTGAAGTACTTCACATACTCTACTCCAATGGATTGTTGGTATGGGATTTGTTTTAATATCTTATTTCCTATTTGCAAATATGAGATGAAATAACTTTTGTTTACCTGAACTGCTCACTTACATTTTAACCAACAATTCAGCAATGGGCATTTAGACAATGGATAAATGGATCCATTTTCCAGAAGCATGTTCCTCATGTGGGCAAATACTGTATCTCTGGCTTATAATAGTAATAATCAAGACTTTCTGATAAACTCAATGGAAGTGTCAAATCCACTAACCTCATCACATCCATGGCAGATGTTCCTGTATTATTCTTTTCTGTTCTCTCATAATGAATTTTAATAGAGAAAAAAATCTGTAAAAAATGCCAACCTTATCTTCTACACATCAGGTCTTGGATGATCTAAAAGCAGTTACCAGCAGATATTAATAATTCATCAGCAGAAAAAACCCTCCATGGACCTGGATCCAGTCTTATCACACAGCTGTTTTAATGGTGTGATGTATATTACAAGTGTGTGTGTGTGTGTGTGTGTGTGCGTGCGTCCATCTTGCGTGCACGATGAGGGTGCGGCAACTTGACTGCATGGGCTCCCTCACACATCCAGATGGATGATACTGTGCATCGGTGCAAACACAAGGCTACAAGTTAGAAGCAAAACACACAAAACACTATATTCTCTTAAAGCCATTCAGACAGGTACAGGCCACAGTAAAGTCATAATTATTATTATTATTATTATTATTATTATTAATATGTTCTAGAGCCTGCAGCTCTCTTACAGGTGAGGTTTCATCACCTGTCTTAATACTTTCACAATAAATGAGGCGTTAAAAAAATGTTTTACAACAACAAATTAAAAAAAAAACCCACACTGTAAACCACAGTTTCATCACGTGTCCTGAGTGCAGGCCTTTGTAAATGTGTGTATATGTCTACATTGGTTTGTCTATTGACATATAAAATCCAATGTAAAACAAAAAGAAAAAAAAAGGAAACGCACGCGATCTGCAGTAATAGTGAATTAAGATCGAGCAGCGTGATTAATCCGGTAATTAGGCTGCAGGTTGAGCGTGAATCGGACTGATGACACTTGCACTTGTGCGACGTGACACAAAGGAACCGGTCTCCATCCGGACACACAGCCTTCATTACCCGCCACCTATAAACCACCTCCCTGCTCTTCATCACCACCATCCTCATCCTCATCCTCCATCCCCATCACACCCACACCCACACCAGGTGATGTGGAAGACACCCGGACCTGGTGTCAGCCAGCCACAAGCTTTGGAAACAAAGTCCCCCGCAGGAGGAGGACTTCCGCCCGGACACAGGCCACCGCGATCAGCCGGCCTGAAGAAAGCCGCGGGTGTGCATCACGTACCTGCTCTATGGGCCTGATGATACTGCTGCTGATGCTGATGCTGCTCCACTCGGCTCTCTGGTTACTTTGTAACAGGAACAGAACGCAGCACAATCCGTGGATGGCACTTCACAATCAGCTACACACACACGCAGACACACACACACACACGCTCACACACAGACACACACACACACCAGATGGATGCCTTCCTGGCCGGTCTGGGACCAGCAGACCACGGCATCATCACCGTCAAGTCACTGAGAAGATACAACGATGTTTTCCGGTTATTTTTTTCCAAAATAAAAACTAACATTGTCTTTGTTATTTTTCTATTTTAGTGATATTAAATCTAGATGATATTTATGCCACAATTATGATGATATTAAATATAATATATTTATACGTAAATAAATATTTTGTCGGTAATCTAAAATTAATGTCTTCTTAATAACTACAGAAACTTAAATGTGTACTATTTGCTTTCAACAATTGTGATGCAGGAAAAATAAAACACTTTGCTGCACTGTCAGTGGTTTTAATACAAAAAAAATCCACTCTTTACCGCTCTCATTTATTGTTGAATAAGAACTGCAGCCACTGAGGTTCAGTGGCAGACTCGCATTTATTTTGCTTTTATTTTCATAGTTCAATCACCTGTTTTCCGGTACCACTCAGCCTGTCTGCAGTTAGCTTGACGCGGCTCGCAGCATCCGGGCAGTGACACGGCGCAACGCTCCAATCAGCAGCGGCGAGTGGAGGCTCGGTCGCCTTAGCAACCAATTACTTTGGACTTTGGGCGTGTCCACTACGGGTGGGACGTACCACTGTCAGGAAGAGAGGGTGGCATGAAAACAAACAGAGAAGCTTGACAACAGAACAGACTGACGTAATGTATAATTATGATGATTTCACAAACACTGGTGTATTAATGTATACGTTTATTCTACGACCCAGGTCTGATCTGTTATATTTATGAATCAAAATAAATTAAAACAGATAAATTAAACATTGATGAGCACAAAGCATTTGTTTGGCTCAGTAAAGGTCCGATCATTGCAGGGGGTTTACTGAAGGTGGGGAAGACCCAGGGGGGAAAAACATGCTGCAAGGCATGATGGGAGTTCTACATCAAAATGAGGACTTACCTGTCAAAATTAGAAAGAAACAGGAGGGGATGGATTTTCATTTTCACATATGGTGATTAATACTGGAGGCGGACAGACGGAGTTCAAAATTAAATTTCAATGTGAAAAGAAGTACAAGAGTTGTTTCTCTCTTTTTTTTTGCACAAAACAATACATTTATTCAAGTGTTCTCCAGCACAAGTACATACGGAGCCTTTATCTTCTCTCTGGACACTAAACATAAGTATGAGGGGTTCAAAGTGGAGAATGACTGCTACATTTGCTGTACGAACTGTAAGGAAAAGCCATACGAGTTGATGACGGAAAGGTTGGGAAACAGTATCACTGAATATCATATTATTGACCTGCCTTGAACAGTAAAAACAAAATGTTGTTTCTGATTTACAAAAAAATAAAAAAAATAATAAAAAAAAATTAAAAAGCATCAGTTCAAAACAACATTTTGAAAACAGACATGGAGAATATCACGGCGTGGAATGTGGGATTAAGAAGCGATGCGTATTAAGCGTACGTTATGCTACAGTAAAAGTTACCATTTTTTTTTCTCACACGATTTTCCCACAGATAAGCACCAACTACAGCAATCTCTAGTCTAAAACAATATAGGAAACCTTTCATTATTTGTTATCCTTATTTTTTTTTTCAAGTACAAAGTTAAAATGCCTTTGTTAATATATTTATATGAGTGAAATAATAGTTCTTTTCCATTACTACAAGGAACTTAAAAATAGTCATTGTCAAGACGTGTTTATTTCTCTTCCAATCAAATATATGTTTCTTGATTAGATAAAATGTTTAGCACCATTGGAAAACACCTACAGTCCCTCTTTTTTTTTAAAACCTTACAAAAGAAACAAAAGCAAAAAAAACAAACACACCACTGTGTAGGGCTGTGCTGTGAAGTGGAGACGTTCATCTTAAAGCTGTCCGTAGGCCACTATTACGATCACATGACCTTAAATCTGGATTCAATCGAAAAACAAATCGGTATGGAAAAAAATATGCTGACTTGGAGTCTCCCTATATATAATGCTCAAAGCAAGTTTTGAATCAAATTTGCCACTTGATTTTTTATTCTTAACCTAAGATTTTCTTTCCTAATTTGATGATATATATTAGCAAAGAATTATATTTGTACATCTCATACGTTTAAAAAAGAGAGGAAAAAACAGCAACCGTAAAACTCTATGTACAAAATGTACAAACGGGAGGGGGTGTTACAGTAAGTACTACAGAAGGCAGGAGGGGAATAACATCTGGTTAAAATATCACAAAGCGCACAAGCTCACACTGAGCCCAGTGTGCGTGGACAAAATTTATATCAATAAGGACACTTAAGAAATTAATTACATTAAGAAATTAAATTTCAATTATTCTGAACCTTAAATATGATATAGATAAGCGATATCATCTGTTTTCGCTCTCTCCCCTCTTTTCTTTAAGTGCCGACGTCTTCGCCAAACACTGTGTCAGTTTTTCGTTTTGACAAACCGTAGCCTAAATCCTCCATATTTAGCTTAACGGGTTACAATCAAGAGAATTTAGAACGCAATCCAAATTTGGATCAGCAATTAAAATTTGCCAACATGACGACTACGATTAATCGGGGAAATGGCAGAGGCCGACTGTCCTTTATAATGGACAAATTACTACACAACGCAGACGACATAGTTCCACGACTGTGTCTTTACAATCGCGACAGAAGTAGACATTCTCTGAATATGGGTATTAGCATACTGCATCGCCGCTATGAAGCAGTTCACAATATGGATGATGGAAGAAAGGAAAAGGGGTTCGGGGGTTACAAATGTCAATCCATCTACAATACACCGAGTCCAATAACATGGGTTTCACATATCAAAATCCATTCGTTCACTTCTATTGGCACAGCCCTACTGTATACAAAAAGTATTACACGAGGGTAGATCAGTTCACATCATAAAACAGAACAAACAAACAAAAAAAACCAACAAAAAAAAAAACAATAACAATTCACAAGAACCAATATCCTTTTTTTTTAAAAAAAAAGTCAAGGAAAAAAAAAGAAAGTATACATATAAAAGTGCTTTATAATGTTGATAAAACAGCACAAAATTGCTATAAAAAAGGTAGAAGAACTTTGTGAAGCCGCACCATTGTGTTGAGGATTTGCACCTGACAGTTGTTTTTTTTTTTTTCTTCAGTTTGGAACGATGGAAGTCGAGGAGGAGGTGGAGGGAGAGTCGTCGCCCGGTCGGGCCCCCCTCCCTCCCTGCCTCCCCTCCAGCCACCTCCCTTACTAACAGTTGTACAGTAACGTCATCGGTCAGGATGAAACTAGAAAAAAGTAGCTCACCACAGACTTTGATCTTAAGTTGTTGTTTTGTTTTTTTTTTCCCGTTTTTTTGTTTTTTTTTTTGAATGAATGACAGAAAACATCATTTCCCATGTGGCTAGCTTCACTCTCTGTTTGTGCAGATCCAGGCAGTGACCTCGAGCGTGGCGAGGCTGAGAGATTAAACGAGCACCAGTACGAACGGTATAAAAGCTGGAAAATGCAGAATAACAGCCAGACGCCAGATTCCGTCAACTCTCCTACTCCTGAAGTGAACAAAAGGGCAGAGAACTTTTTTCTTTTTTTCCCACTAAAGTGTAAAAACATCAAACAGCAACAGGTTAAATAGCTCTGTATTGTCTACAGTTGTAGTGCCACATGGGTTATGATGTTTCTCATCATTTTTGGAGCACCATGGTATTGTAACCATATTACAGTAGTACCTTTTATTACCTTCAGTTGTGTATAGAAACTGTAAACAAAGAGGTATATGTGATCTGGTGTTTTGGATTCTCAGAGACACAGCTCACCTGACACTGAGGGGGGAAAAAAAAAAATCGCCTTTCCCTTCACATCTCTGCGAGGCTCAATTTTTGGAGCACCATGGTATTGTAACCATATTACAGTAGTACCTTTTATTACCTTCAGTTGTGTATAGAAACTGTAAACAAAGAGGTATATGTGATCTGGTGTTTTGGATTCTCAGAGACACAGCTCACCTGACACTGAGGGGGGGAAAAAAAAAAATCGCCTTTCCCTTCACATCTCTGCGAGGCTCAGTAGCTGGAAGCATGGCTGCACCGCAGGTGGGAATCTCGCAGCCCCCCCTCCCCCCCCGACCCACAGTAACGCTGACACAGCAGAAACGTTTCACATCGTCCCCAAATCGCTCTCGGCCGTCCCGGTGTCTCTTTTTAAAAACACACGTTTAGCACTTTCCTGTCTCAGTGTCGTGAGAAGAAAGCATAGTCTCAAGTATAGCTTGCACAAAACAAAAATCAACAATACTTGATAACACTGCTAAAAAGGTAAAATGACATATCAAAAATTAAATAAGAATTTAAAAATTCAAATACAAGAAATAATGTGGAATCTACGTCAATGTGTCGCTCGCAAATTATACCGGCGTATAATTTGGGGGATCAAGGCTCCTTATTTCTAATCACAACATACGGTTGTAGTTCTAAATGGTTCTGAGTGAGTTTCCTCGCCGCTCAAACACAGGCAAAGTAATCTTTGAGTGGTGCAAACAGGTGGCGGATAACAGGGACGCTCCAGGATCGGCCCAGGAGCCTCTGCCTCGCCAGCCGGCTCATGTTGGACACGTCCGTATAGTGGACCGGGAAGCCAAAGACCCTGGTGAAAGCAACCAAAGGGTGAAACACCAACCAGCGTGGGAAACGGAGAAAGACAGACAGGGAGCAAAGCAGAAGAAAGAGAAGGATGGTGTCGAGATTTCCATCTCGGAGGTCATTCTAAGCTTGACGAGCTTAACGTTTACCCACCTCTCCATCTCAGTGCACCAGAGGATGTCCTCCTTCTCGTTCATGTAGACGGGGAAGTGCTGGTCCTTGCCCTGCTTGATGGAGTTAGACCTGGTGGTGATGGTTCTCACCTTCCCAAACTGAAGGAGACGGGAGGAGAGAACATCCATCATTCAGCTGCCTGAATTCTCCGTGGTGAGGAATCCTCCAAAGTCAGGTCATGTAATTTGTTTGTGATTGTTTTTTGGACCAACATCATATAACACTCGTTATAGATGTTTTACAAAAAAAGAAAAAAAAGTAATATACAAGAGTCAAACTAAACGTTTCTTCCTATGAAACATATGAACGTAACACAAATGTAAATTTTTTTTCTCATCAGTATTAGATAAAGTACCTTCGCTGTCCTGCCGTGTTCTAAACAGTCCTGGAGGTCCAGCCTGTCACTGCACATAGCAGTCAAGGGCCTGAAGAAGAGACAGAAAAACAGTGTCTTCACAAGCGTCTCAGAAAGAAATGAGCGGTGAGACCAATAGTTCAGGAACATGCATTCAAATATTATAATTAAAACTGAGTTGAAATAACATCGGAATAAAAACAACGACTTGGAAATGTATTTCTTCAGTGATTATGTTGAAGTGGAGACCATGGGTCATGGAGGTTGGCTGTTTTTGTCCACTGTGTAGGTCAAAGGCTGCTGCTTCCCTCACCATTCACACACCAACCTGTTCATGCCAGGAAGGTTACCCCAGAAGTAGCGGGCGCGGTGGGCAGCAGACACCTCCTTGGCGTCGATCATCACTGGGTTACACTGAGAGAAAAGTGGGCAGAAATGTGGAAGATGCTTTACATATATGACAAACCTGTGTATTTATCAACTATTAGCACAGTATGACCAACATCTAACCAAAAAAAAAATATATATATATATAACTGCTTTGCCTTTATTGCATATTTAATCCCATTAAAGCACAATAGATATCAATATTTTTAAAAAATCCTTTCTAACGGTCTGCGTCTAGCGATAATGAACTGTTGCCACAAGGGGGCATTCATGACCCAACCAAAACGCCCACTTTCGGTGACGATGCTGACCTCTAAAAAGCGAGAGATGTCCCTCTTATCGCTGACGCCCATGGCGACGACGTTTTCAAAGAGCCAGAAGAAAGGCCGGTCGTCGCCCTGCTTCGGCCGAGCCTCGTGGAGCAGCCTGTAAAACTCAAAGAACAAGCGGCCGGTGCCCTCTGCAGGACACAGGCGGCCATGAAAAAAACACTGTGGGTCGGTAAAGTGATGATGATTTGAGTGATGATTAGAGTTCTTGAATTTGATTGATAACGTTACAGAGTAGAAAGGGAACGCGACCGTTTGTTGACCTACCATACAGACCTTTCCTCGCCGGATTGACTATAGAAAGGTCATTGCACGGACTTCCTCCAATGACGAGGTCAAAAGGACCCCATTCCTGTATCTGGATACAGATAAGAGACCGTGAGATAACAACAGACACCGCACCTTCAGCTACACATGAGGCCCGACACCAGCACAACAACAACGTTTACGATTGTGAACGTTAGACTCACATGTTTGCGCGTGACGTTCCTCACATCGCCAACATACATGATGCGACCCTGATGTCGGACGATGCCCACAGTGATGGAGTCTTCGCACACTTCAGAAGCTACGTAGCGGTCGACATGGATGCCAAGTTCTCTCAGCACCAGCAGCCCTGCAGGCGCCGCGTAAACATGTTAACACACAGCAATTAAATGTGCTGGTTCTGGTTCTGGTTCTGGAGAAGGTTCTGGTCTAACCTGTTGCTATGCCGTCAAATAGCGACAGGACGCGAATTGGCTTCCTCTTCTCTACCATGACTGGGGCGTAAAGCTTTGGTGGATCCTGAGGTGCAACACAGAGAGATGGGAGTTGGACACATGGAGAAAGTGAGTACTGGGATATATCAGCTAAAGGTGCATTACTCACAAAATCCTGGTCGTGATTATTTGCAAAGAAGTGCTGGAGGCGGCTGGGCCAGTCAGAGCGGCGTTCCAGCAGACCAAACACGCCCTTCTGGCCGCACATGTAGCAGTTCCACGGGTCCTCTTTAATGGCTGCGTGCGCTGCTCCCTGTCCAACGAGGAGGTCGACACACTCCACGCAGAAACACCTGCACACAGGAAAAGGACAGGTCAGGAGTCCACTGTTCCCAAAATAAAATCACCCTGTTACACTGTTGATCATAACCAATAAATGAACATCAACACATTTCACAATAAAAGACCTTTTATTGTGAAGTGCAGAGACATTTGTTTTTATTTTAAAAACAGCTTTGGTATGCACATTTTTCTGGTACATCAATCAAAAAAAAAAAACAGCTTTTTTTGACGATTTGAATTCAAATGTTTTACATAATTCCCATAATGCAGCGGGAGCCAGTAGGAACCTCACCGACAACAGTTGTTGTTTCCACACATGAGCACCTCTCGTCCTCCGCAGCAGATAGTGCAGTACGACTGGTAACCGTCGTCATCATATTGATACGCACATTCTAGGAAGCAGTTCTGTGAAAAAAAAAGTTCCGAAATCAGATTTTTTTTTTCTCCCAACAACACTGTAGTCGGAGTTGACCTTTGATGACCTGTATCACGGCTCACCTTACAGCTCTGGCACATCCCTCCAGCGAACAGTGGGTGCTCGAGACTAACATTCAGACTTCCACAGGAGATACAGATGTCTGGAGAGAGAGAGAGAGAGAGAGAAGTGCGTCGTGTCAGAGTTTAACCATCAGAGAGATTATTATTCTAATTATTCTAATTATTCTAATTATTCTAATTATTATGATGATGATGATTATTATTTTGATTTGAGAAAACATAATTGCGTCTTCTTGACTCTTATAGTTGGATTAATAAGACAGAGGAACACAGTTCTTGTCAACAACAAGGCCAAGTGTAAAGAGTCTGGGTGTTGGTCCCCTGAGAGGCCCCGCAGTGTCGCTACAAGCTACAGCACACACACAGAGGACACACACACACACACACACACACAGAGGACACACACACACACACACACAGAGGACACACACACACACACACACCACTTACCCTCTATGCTGCGGCACTTCTGTCGCACTTCATAAACAAGCCGCTCTGGAAAAAAAAAACAAACAAACACAAAACAGGATGAGAAACAGCAGAAGTGCGGATGAATGACGTCACATTTTATTATTCAGTTTCAAATTTCTATTTTATGTTTTTTTTTAGCTTCATCAAAAAAAAACCAACAAAAAAACAAAATGACAAAACCAAAGATACATGATCGTCTCAATATGAGTAATGGTCACGTGTGAAATTAAATTAAAACAAAATTGAACTTTAACATCTTGCAGTAATTTCGTTGAAGCACATTTGGGAACAGACTCTGCATTGACTGAGGCCTTTGGTTCTCTGATGGACCCTCAACCATCCTCTGCTGCAGGTACGATGACCCCTGCTGAACCTGCCTTACCTCGTGTCCTCTCGTCGATGATGTCCTTGACCTTGGGCTTCTCCGCTGTGCTTTTGCGAGGCTTTTTGGCTGGAGGAGGCGTGTAGGCCGCTGCTTCTGGCTCCACCCACATCTCGGGGTAGACCTCTTTGTACGGGTTACGCTCCTCTGGGGTCCACAGCATACAATATCATATTATTATTAATTATTAAATGATTAAACGTGGGAGAAAACTGTGTGAGATGTTGGTGATATCCTCGTACCCTCTGGTGGCTCTAAGGCCTTTGGTCCAGTGGGTTGAAATCCCGTCATAGCCCAGTCAATCATCTGCTTGTTCAGCATTTCCACTGATTTGGAGGTTTCTGTCTCGTCGCTGTCGGGGCAGGCCATGAAGGCTTTGCCTGCCCGGCTGCTGGCCGCCTATCAAAACAGTTACCATTATCTCCAGACAGAACCCTCAGCTACAGTAACTACAGACTGTGAATGCATGCACTGCTCTCGCACTCACCTGTAGCACCTCGTAGATGGCTTTCTTGTACATGGGCTGCTTGTTGTAAGTTGGTTGGTGAAAGGCATTGTTAAAGGAACTTAAAGGTAAGAGCTTTTCTACACACACCTGGAAACATGCAGAGAAGACGTCATGAAACAAAAAACCAAAACACCAAAATAAAGCCCGTCAAGGCAATGTCAACATTGGCTTTGCGCACACACACACACACCACTGAGAATTTTCCGTCTCCAAACCACATGACCCATCTGGTTCCCTCAGCAGCCCGGCTCCGGCCCGTCATATACCACGATACGATGCGGCCTGGCCACCACGAGAACCCTCGCAGCTTCCCCCAGACCAGCTCACCGATGCCAAAGCCACGGGCGTCCTGCAGCCAAAATAACACACAACTCATCTGCTCTGTTTGAACATCTGGGCACAGCTGTGAAACCTTTCTAAACACTGTCTCAATCTTACACAATGTATGACAACAATAATTATTAACTAATGATTGTGTTTATTATCTACTGAGCATCCAAATTCCTTTCTTTGTTTTGGCCTTTAAAATGATGGACAAATATTAAGATATATGATATATATATATAAATATAAGTTTAATACAAATAATATCTAAAATCATTTTTAAACGCAGTGCAAAAAAAGCTAATTTAAACCATTTCCCCCCCTAAAATGTCCCGCTGAAGGCAAATGTATGAAAACATAGTCCATATGTGAGGACGTATAAATGCGTGTATAAAGCCAGTGCAAATTTTGTATGAGAGCAGCTATAAATTCTTTCTACGAGGAGAAATGAACAACTAGTAGACACCAGATTCTCATGCTGCAGTGCCTTACATCAAATGTAATGTACTGCAGATGTCCTCTGCATCACATTATATCCAGTGCCCCAGAATACAATGGGATACATTTGGCATCTTTGCACGTTCTGGCTGAGAGCTGCATCACAGCCGAGGTGTGAGACAGCTACATGAACGGCTACTGGACTCGGCGAGGATTAACCCCGGCTTTAGGCCCAATCCCTTTTCCAATAAAGATCTTTGCATTAAAATCCCGTTAGTCTACAAGCGCAATTTAATCAGTGTCAATCACCTTCACAGACAGAAAGCTGCCAACTGCCCACCGCATTGTATTTAGTTTTTGCTACTACAAAAATATATACACAAAACACAAAATTATCACATGATCAACACCGTACTGTATCAAATCATAAATATCTCTAATTCCCATATACCAAGTCTGGCACTATCGGCCCCGTCCAATTTATTTCACTCCTGCAGACACACAAACAAATATGGCTGAACACCATGACCCCACCTCGTATTCGGGCTCAGTGTCTGCAGACTTGGGGCACGTCTTGTCGCCACCTTCGATGGCGACAGGCTCAGGGGTCGTGGCCACAGTGGGGGAAGCTGGGTCAGTGGGCTGCTGCTGTTGCTGCTGTGGCTGCTGCTGAGGCAGCTGCTGCTGTTGCTGTTGCTGTTGTTGCTGTTGTTGCTGAGGCAGCAACAGCTGTGATTGCTGTTGATACTGAGGCTGAGACTGACACTGAGTGTGCAACTGAGGCGGCGGCGGCGGCGTTGGCTGTTGCTGCTGCTTTGAAGGCTGTGGGTGCTTTATTATTGAGACCTCCTCTTTCTGGCTCTCCGTTTCATTCTCCTCGTGATCATGGTCGTTCATCGCGTTCATCGCCGACATCAGCTTGGCCTTCTTCTCTGCCTGAAACACAGCGCAGTGACAGGAGTGAGGGGGATGCAGACAAACATGTGCAGCCACTGACCTCAACACGGAGTTTGGTTCCAGTTGGACAATGTTGCTTTTCTAAATATAAATCTGAGGTGTCAACAGTCGCCGGATGCTGCAGGAAACAACAAACACGAGAGCAGTGAGACTGAGCCACAGGAGCTGATGTAGAGAAACGAGACAATGAGCGGTAAGACGCTACGATGCTGCTCGCGTCAAACAACCTATTCCTCGCCACTCACAGTCATCCACACCCTCTGTTTACATCCACATCTTGATTCCCGCAGAGACTATATTAAACCGCACAACAAGCGGCGCATTGCATCTATGCTGCATATGTGCAAAGCCTTGATTGTGGGAGTCTAAAGTGCTTTGTAAAAGGCGTCTTTATCTAGCAGCCATATACAGTAACGCTATAGTGTCCATCAGCTGCAGCAGAGGAGAGTTCACCGGGTTTGTGGTACCTGACACTGGAGCGCTGGGTCGATCAGAGAGTACGAGACGCACAGCCTCTCGCAGCAAATCCCCAACAGCTGCACTCATTCTGATCTCTTTCTCACACACACACACACACACACACGCACACACACACACGGAACATAGCTGCAGTCCCATATGTAAACACGTGTTAGTCATACTATAGGCTCCACGTGAGAGCAGTGCTGCCCAGCTGTGCTTACTTTCCTCTCAGGTTCTCAGGTCTCACCGTACGTGCAGAAAAAAAAAAAAAGGAAAAAAAAGAAAAAAGAAATGGAGTGAGTGTACTGGGGAGGGGGGAAAAAAAAGGGAAAGCAGGAGAAAGGCCGAGAGACGGTATATAGTGCGATCCTCCGCGCTCGCTCCCGGAGTGACTCGTAAACAATAGCGCCTTTAAGGGGAGGAGGTGCCTCGACAGCGTGGGGAGGGGTATCTGCACAGAAGAGTAGAAACATGTGCTGTTCAATCAAGAGGCTCTGCTGTGGTTTATAAATATCTGTACCGTCGCGCTGGATGGATGGTTCAAAGCCCTCGGCCATATGTGTTAGGCCTCCTCACTGGAGTGAGTGTTGGACAGGCTGCGCGGATGTGTGGCTCCAGATGGCAAACTGCAAAAACGAACAAATGTCAACGACGCTGCTAAATGTGTTACGGGTCTGTAATGGTATCGGCGAGTCGTGAGAGCAGCCGCCGGCGCAGTCACGAATAAACGAGGTGATGAGAGCAAGCGCCAATCACGACTTTATGAACCCGTGCACGCCGACCCATTAATCACGCGGAGATCGGTTCACGCCGACGAGGCGGCCGAGCTACTGCTGCTGGGTCAGACTGGTCTCCAGGGTTCCTCCTCTGCCCAGCCAATGGGAAAGTGACGCTGGAAATGCCAGCGGGGGGAGGAGGAAAGTACAGTGGCTATAGGGAACCAGATATTTGTCTCTGGACGGCTTCCCGGTTGTAAATGCCCCCTTTTGGGGGCCTCACAGTGTGTGAGCAGCTCCACCAGCGACACAGCGCCTCTGAGGGGTCTGAAGGGGGAGAATAGGAGAGGAGGCAGCGGAGACACAATGCCGTCTTTATCATTTACGCACGCCTGCCTGTCACTGACAGCACAGAAATACCTCCACTACTATCTGCCGCCACACCACGCCGCGCCACGCCACGCCAAAAAATGACAGCAGGCACAGACTGAAGAGCAAACGTAAACAACCACACAGGGAAAACATCATCTTGTTTTTTTTGCCCCCTCTTGGAAAAAGTATGTAACGTGATGAATGCAGTTGCGTTGCTGTGCTTACAGTCATCGTGGGTGAGGTGTAAACAGGAGCTCGACAGGCTGCTGGCAAAGTGCAGAGACATGTTGGGTGCATAATGAGGGATAATCTGAATCTGCAGCCTGACACCCTGAGGGCTGGCGGGGTGACGGAGTGCACGAGGAGGCAGGGCAGATATTGGTCTCCGGGGTGTGCAGATGATACTTTAATGTCCAAGCTGCGCTGCACTTGCTAAGGAAAAGGTCGCGTTTCACCGTGAAGGCTCAGTTTATTTATAAGACAACAAACGCCCGCTGTAAAGTTGTTAACTTTATGAGAGACGTTTCATGGTCTCACAGGGCCGGAGAAGCAACAGGGCAAGCGGTGAAGGCCCTGAATGTAACACATGCACACACGTCAACAAGCCTCACGCACATCAGACACCGAGGGTGAGATGTTACAGGCGCAGGAAAGGTGCAAAGAGAGAAAAAAAAATCAAAACAAACTGTTTGCGTTCTGCCAACTCGGCTCAAAAGTAAAGCGTTAAATGAAATATACCGTCAGCGAACGCCGCTTCCACGCACAACGTGACAGCGAGCCTTTGAAGCAGCACAAAAGAGTTTGACCTTTGAATGCAGCGGTTTCTTGGGTGCAACAGGCAGGAGAGACGCAGCGGGGACCGGTTTGTGCAAGAGTCTGGCGGATTATATACAGGGACGTATGTCTTCAGTGCAAAGACCGGGGCTTATCTGCCGAGCCGGACAAATAGCCCAAACCTCCATAAGTCACGAATGGTGCGGCTGACTCACAACGCATCAGATCAACAACCGCTGAAAACGCACAAGTGGCAGGTTCTGTTGTGCGGCGATGTGGCTTCTGCATTCATTAGCCTGATTTTAGCACACATCCCCACAAAGGCAGCGGCGTATTTCACGAGTGGCCTTGGGGGGTGGGGTGGGGTGGGGTGGGGGGGTCACACCAAAAGGGGCCATCTGGTCCTCATTGTATTGCGTCCTTTTTGGAGATAATTAGGAATATTACAGAGTCAGCAGCGAATACATAAACAAAATTCCCCATAAATCCACAAGTGGGCTTGTTAAGAAATGCCCCCCCCCCTCATCTTTTCAAGTTATCAAATGACCGTTCTGATAGTATATTTACGTTCCCAGTCAAGAAGAACAAAGTGCACGATGACAGGAAGGAAAGGGCCGTGGGGCCTGCAACAACAACTTCACCTTTCTCCCACTCGAGTATTATGCACAGCTAAAAACATGCATGGCCTGAAAACCAAAAAACAACAGCTTTTACAAAGGTGCATGCGTTTGACCTAAAAAGAAAGAAGGGTACGCTGACATTTCTAGGCACTGCTACGAAACAGGAAATAGTTTCAGCACACACTCAACCCAAGGGAAAACTTTTTTTTTTTCATGCAAACTAACTTTGTCCCAAACACGGCTAAAGCCTGTTCACCCTTCCTTCCTTTAAAGAGACGGTTTCCCTTTAAGCTGTGCGGAGCAGATGGTCCACGACAACTCTCGTGGAAATACCTGAAGTCAGCATATTCCCCCCTCGCTGTAAGCTGGCTAATCAGACACGCAAGCTATCCCCCTGTGTTATCAAACAAACAAAGCGGTGCACATACCCATACACGCCAGCGCGCAACCCTCATAATCCAGTGTGGGGCTTGTGCTTTTTTTTTTTCACCCCCACTCTCGGGGCAGAAGAGATCGCTTTAAAAAAAAAAAAAAGAAAGCATGAACATTTCTTTGTCTGGGAATTCAGGGTCAGGTGATTGCCGACAGGAATCCTGGTTGGCTAGAAAGGACTTGCAAAATCTTGGCAGTGAGCCAAGAGGCTGTCTTGCAAGCAGGGCTGGAAATTTGCTGCAAACCTCATTTTCACTCTCATATCCATAGCACGAGTTCATTTCCATAGCTGGGGGAGGGGTCGGCGGGAGAATAGGGGAGGGGAAGAGAGAGGGAGAAGTCCACTGTAACACAAGGCACATGAAAAGAGAGATCCTGGAGAAAGTGCACGATGGCAGTAACCCATTCAGCCTCCGTGTCCTCCTCCTCCCCCCTGCTGCAGGAGCATGCAACAGCAACATGCAACAGCAACATGCAACCAAATGCAGCCAATGCTGACGAGATCAAAGCCTGAATCCCTTTAAAACTCTGCTCTGTAAAGTCACTTGTTCCAGGAAACCCACCTCGGTTTGGAAAAGGTAAACAACCTGCTTGCCTCATATTTTACGACAGTTCCCTCGTGGAACTCCAGCATGTCCTGCTAATTTGGCAATATTTCCTCCCCGGGGACATTTTTATGGCCGCTCCCTGGGCCTTCTCCAGAGGACAGCCCAGGGGGGCGGGGGGCGGGAGAAATGGGAGACCCCGTGTTGATACTACGGCGGCTCCTCATTATGCAAGAGATGAACCATATTACATTGCTAGCAGAGGTCATACGACTCGGTAACGTGCGATTTGGTGAACTTGACATTTGGACGCATGAATCCCATGCTGCATAAATGTTCCAGAGCAGAAATCACAGTTTGGATACAACGTTTATATTTGCTGAGATGAAAGAAGGAATGCAAGATCAATCTGGATGCAGTAAAAACACCAGCATACAACAAAATGACCAACAAATCAGTCTCACCACAAGGCCCACGAGCTACTTCTACTACAGAGGAAGTTTACATTTTCCAGATGTGGTGTAAATGTCAAAATTCCACTATTACTGTCTTAAAGCTTTCATCAGATCAGGTTTGGATCAAACTCTGTCTGATGATAATTTGAGACAATGGAAAGATACAAAATGGACTTTGTGGCGATGAGTTTGTTTGGTTAACTCCTGTTTCCAAGGTTAAGAATACACTTAAGGTTTCATTGTTTGAAACTATTGTGGATTATAAGTCCCTGAAGTGCTACAATTCCATTGCAACTAGGCAATCTCCATTTGCAGAGGAAGCCCATGTGACACAAGCAAAGCCCTGGGGTCGCTACAAAACAGAACGGAAAGCATCATTGAAATTATTTCCAAGAACCAATTCCTTGTTTGTTACTTCATGTTGTTAAAACTGACTGACTGTCCACCACGCAGCTGACTGAAGACAAAACGACTGCTGTCACGACAACAATCAGGAGCAGTTAAAATCAAAATCAAGTCACAACCATCCAACTGTTTGGTAGAATCTGCTGAACAGCAACAATATCTACAATAACAACAATCTACAATAACAAATACTTTCAAAAACTTCCAAAAAAAACCTTGTTAGCGCTTCCATTATAGGGTAAAAGAGAAGTTACGGGGGTGGGGGGTTGCCCCGGTAACCGAAAGGTTAAGGCGCATGCCATATAATCACAGTGTCACCACTTAAATTCTAGCCGAGAAGAGTTAGTCATAGGTCCATTTCTCTCCCCCTGCTTCCTGTCTCCCGACACAAATATCAAATTAAGTTTAAAAACAAAAAAAGGTGAAGATGCCAGAAACCAAAATATGTAAGTTAATGTTTCGGGCTGGGGGGCATTTGGCCGAACCGATCTTTTAAACCAGAATCATTTAATCTCAGCTTCAAGACATCAAAAGCTCTCCGAATTATGCAAACATAAATTAGCAGCTTTTTCATCTAGGAAGCATTAATCATGTAAAGGCATCGCGCAGATGTGTTCGCCACAGCTGCATGTGATTTCTGCTCTGCTAATACAATAGACAAGAACAAAGGCAGGAAATGCAGGAGCCGGACCGAACCAATGGCCCTGGAAAGCCACTGAAATAAATGGTACCTCCATGAGATATCAAATGATCCATCAAATACACTTGGCCTGCGTGACCCTGGCAGCCATGGGCGACACCTGTCATTCACTCTGCTGTCTATGGTGGCTGGGGTACTCACCTCCATCTTCCACTTGGCCAGCCACTCCTCTCTGGTCCGCTTGCTAATGTAATAAGGGTCACCAGCCTGGAAGGTTATTCTGGGCATGGGCCTCTGACGAAGGCTGATCTCCCAACCAACTCCCCTTCGCGGCCTGCCTCGACCTCCCTGTTTAAGGTGTATAAAGAAAATTAAAGTTAGCTACTTCTTTTTGGTCCTTCCCATTCGAGTTTGACTAATGAGGAAGCCTCCAGATTTACCGCAAATCTGTGTGTCCCATCTGTCACGAGAGCCTGCGCGACAAACTCTCCTTAACCAGGGAGTCGTTTGAAGTCGAGGAGATGGGATTGTCTAATTTCTAAAAAAGGTGATGACGCACACGTTTGTGCAATTATCTGGTGATTGGTCAGGCAGCAAGAAGTGATGCCACAGTGTGTACTCGTAACTCCCTGGCAACAGCCTCAAGGTCGCCGGCACCCACTGATACGAGGAGCTCCCAAGTGTATTTGATATTTCAGTTCTATACACCACTAGGTACCATTTCTTTCACTGCAATACCAAGCCTCGGCTCTGGCATCGGTGCGGATACAGTTTGCGGTTTGGCCGAACCCAGAAAGAAACTAAAGGTGCTGTACACTATGCAGGATTTTCTCTGGTCTCTTCCTGCCCGCTGTGGCCTCTCTCACATACACACACACACACACACACACATCTATGACACACACATGGCGCACAGGAGAGTTGCGATGTAACCTGCATGCTATGATCCTATAAAGTCCCACCCTCACACCCTGCACACTGGTATTGGCTGTGGGCCGCACACCCATTGCCCAAAGGTTGCAGTCCAGAAACATCCTGGACACAGCAAGATAAGAAGAAGCTAAGAAAAATACAGGCAGAAGGGAAAGGGCCTCTGCAGATAAACAACACCACGCACTTACAGAGGTTCACAAGTGATGAGTAGTGGACAAAAACGTTGTTGTCCGGTGGAAAATCCTGCATAGTGCACCTTCAAGGTTTAGTTTGATCTGTGTGAGGTGTCACATCAGCAATTCACTGGTCACAGAAAAGAAATAGTCCATCATATATATACAGTATATATATGTATATATATATATATATATATATACACACACACACACATATACATTTATCTACATATATATCTACATATAGTTAAGTTAAGTTATAATCCTGAGTGAAATCTCTAAAACAAAGCTAACTAGACTTTTGACCCAAATACATAAATCATTTTCTACCCAGCTACAGTCGAAAACGTTGTGTCCAATAATAAAAAATAAGACAAAAGTTGGACAATGTTGGTGTGTCCAATTATTTCTGGTAAAAACGTGCCGAGTGGACTGGCACGCGGGGGATTCGCGGTTCGTGACAGGAAAGACAGTTCACCAGCAGAAAGGAAGCGACAGCCCTGGAAAAGTTTGAAAGACACATCAAGAGTTACATCAGCCGGAGAACAAAGACGAGAACGGAGCAGGAGCCTTACCTCAGTCTTGACTGCATCACCCCCGTCCTCCTCCTTGTGCTCCACATCTAGAGAGAAGACACAACGGATGGCCTGGATCATTCACAGCAGAGTGGGAATTGGCCACATCGCTTATCCAAGTATCTGTGTTCAACTTAAGTGGCCTCTCATCCATCACATTTATGAACCCAGATTGTCGAGCGCGCCCCCCATATCATCCCATTAACCCAATGTTTGATCAAATCAAAGTCAAACGAATAAATCCGCCCAGAGATAACGCCGCTGGAGAGCGCCTCGCTCACGCCTCGCTCACACCTCGTCCTGGGATCGCTTGAGGAGCTTGTGCGCTCACGTGCCATAGCAGGGTTTGATGCAACCCAGAGGTTCTGGAACAGCCACATTTATTTTGGCAATCGTCAAACTTCTGACCTTATATCCCCCCCTTCATGAGATGCACAGCCGGTTGCCATTAACACGACCCCTCCCATCGCGCCGACACTGAGCCGTAAAGGCAACAGCGCGCCGCTCCACTCCTGTGACTCTGGCCCAGGATATAATCGCTCTGCCAATCAGCAAAGACTCAACTGCACCAAGACGTGGACCTTCTCAGCCTGCTGTTGAGTTGTGTGAAAGTGTAGAAAGTCACACTCACACACACACATTGCATTGTGTTTACGCGACAGCTCTGTTTAGTACTTAATTTAGCAGAGAGAAACAACATGATGAATTTGCTCTAATAATGAATGTTTTCACTGCTGAAGCTATGTTGTGTTTACGCAGGCAGGACGTTGACTTGTACTTGAGTGAGCTTAATTAGACGCACTGTACCTTTTAATCAATGAGAGCCAATGCACAAACCGACGGTGTATTATGATAACGACTCGTAACTTAAATACTTTGAACCACTTTGAGAGAGACGTAGTTTGCACGAGAGAGAAAACAGTTGCGAAACCAAAGCGCGGGCGGGGGAGGGGGTTGGGGGTTAGGGGGTGGGGGGGCAGCGGCAGGGTAAAGATTGTCAAAATAGCACAGAAAACATTTGGTGGAAGATGCACTGAAACCGCAGCCCAATAAAAATGTCTTAAACACAATAAAAGCCGCAGTTGGGATTTCCCATTAAATCGGCCATGATTTAAGATGTGGAGGGCTACAACAACACGGGCATGTTATTCATTCTTAAACAGCTTTGTTTGCCTGAGTTCAGCGGAGCAGCGCGGGGTGAGCCAGGGAGCATGGATACCACCCAACCGAAACATGATTCATGAAAACCTTTTCGCTGGCAGCGGCGGGGAAACAGATAAAAGGCCAAAACCCACCCCCGGTCACACAATCGCCACCGCCGGTGTCACTTTCGAAACCACCGATTTTCTGCGTTCGCCCAGACGAGGTGATATGACACCGGCGGCGTCAACGCACGTCGTTCAAGCAGCTGTGGCCTAAATGAACACGATGGCGCAGCCTGAGTAAACACGGCGATCGGCTGAGTCCGAGCCTGAACGCTATCATAACACTTGAGAGCGGAGAGGCTCAGGATAACTTCTGATGGCGTGTTTTCTGCGCCGCCAACACCAGCTTGTCGGTGAAGAGCCCTACAGACCTGTCCAAACAATAGTCCGCCCTCTCAGCAGCCTCTTCAAGTTTGTTCCATGTGTTGCTGAGGCCCCCGTTCCTCCCTCCCTCCCCGCTCTTTTCTTTTCCATCACTCCCTCCTGGTCTCTACGTCCTCATCAGGAATAAGCGACCGTGTAACAAACCGGTGAGGCGGCGCCGACCGCCAAGGTCACTGGGTTTGTGAGGGGAGCTGGCTAATGTTGCCCGTAGAGAGTTACACCCTGCCAGTTCGAGCGGGTTGCAGCTCTCGTGTTGCTCGAGCTCAGCCGGAGATCAGGTCCTTCCTGTGCCCTCCGGATGGATAACACAAACCCTGTGGCGCCGAGCGTCGATCCGCCACACTGACCCACACCAAGGTCTCTCTATCCACAGCTAATCTATACCAACACTGGCTCCGGTCGATTTAGCCACGCCAATCATTTCTCCATGCATGTAGATCTCTGACATCTTTGCCATTAGCACTGATATAGAAAAGATATAGATAGAAAAGATATACATCATGCAGGTTCATCCTGCTGCGGCCTTGAGGAGGGCCGAGGAGGAAGTGTCACCGCCATCTGCTGCAGCTCTGGAGGGACCCGAGGACTCGGCGCCGACCTGCAAGCTGAATATTTGTACGCAGGACTCTGAGGCTCGGTACCTGGTTCCTCTTTCGCTTCACTCCAGCCAGCTCCGTTTATTGCTGCTGCTGAAACCCGCGAAGTCACTTTTTCCATAAAAGATCTGACGCTCGCAGTAAGATTTAATGTAGCGTTTTCTTACAGCGGGGGAACTGCAGAGAGACGAATATAAAAGTGAACATTAAATTACAAGAGGGTAAGAAAATACTGATTCCTGCTTTTCGGATTTCTGTGTTAGACGCTAAATAAACTCCATCCATGTCATTATGACTTATTATCACTACAGGAAGCCGCCCTTTTAACAGCTTTTAGCACTTGTACCCTAAAAACGGAATTATCGCCGAGCCACAATTTCCTGCATATTCCCATATCAAATCACGTGACACAGATTTTGTCATGTCATGCCTCTGCGTTCACCTGTATTAGATTACAGCAGCGTTGGGTGTCACGGGCGAACGGGGTTATCCCCTCCTTCCGCTTTGGAAGCGAGGTAACAGATCGGAGTTGCACAGACCAGGTGAAGACAGAAATCAGAGCCAGTTTGTAAAGACTTCTGGGCACCACGCCATCCACCTGGCAGGGCCCCGCACGGGGAGGCGGCCACAACAGAGACCTGCCAGCTCCCAACAGAGGCTCGTTGCCAGGAGACAAGTGGCTCCGCCCCTGGTTTTATTCACTGCACCCCTCATCAAGGTCATAGCCGGTGTCTCTGCGGCTGAGAGAGGAGCGAGGGAGACACGTGGCTGAGCGAGCGAGAGACAGGACTGGGGGGGAGGGGGGAGGGTAAGGGGGGCCTATGTGATATGGTTAATCTCCATCCTGGACTAAAAAGTACCTGTCAGCACCAGACGCTCCCAGCGACGCACCTCTGATTTATATCAGCTTTATATGCTAATTTTATCTGCAGCTGCTACAGCTTCACTTCTGTGGGACCAAAATATACTTTAATGTAGTACATCGTATTATATTAGCAAAACCATAGGAGAATCATTTCAGTTTCCAGTTAGGTTCAATTACTTTTAGAGGAAAAACATTGCTACTGATTTTTTTCGCATTATTGGGCCAAACTGTGGTTGTTGATTTGACATTTAATTTTTCATTTTTTTTCATGAAATGTGAATAAAAATGATAATTTCTTGCAGCCTCTAAACTCTTCATTATAACTCATGTATAAACATTTACCAGGCTGAAACTAGAGAACGTCTTTCTGTTTAAGTTCGATCGATCGTATGCTTTAAAAAAAAAAAACAGTTGGACATTAATCAATGAATCAATCAAGTATTCATAGTAGCTTAATGGAAAAATAATTGCTTCCTCCATACGGTGATAAACTGTGACAATAAACAACGATGTATATTTACTCTGCAGACTGAATATCAGCTGGTGCTTTTTCTTCCCAGCTTTGTGCAAAAGCCTGAATGCAACATTCAGATTTACTAATCCCAGCAGTGTCAGTGCTGTGTGTGTGTGTGTGTGTGTGTGTGTGTGTGTGTGTGTAGCTGCACAGACCCACTCAATCTGACATCCATTTACAGTTCATTACACAACATCTTGTACAAGTCACACACACACACACACACACACACACACACACACACACACACGACTTTTTCCTGCCGAGAGCAGATCAAACGATAGCAAAGCTCAACAGGCAGCAGCCAAAAAAACAAAACAAACCAAAACTCACATTTCGTTGGCCGTTCCAGTTTCCGCCTCCCTCTCTTCTTGCGCGGCGTCATCAGGCTGCAGTCCGTGTCTTTCTCCGAGTCCTGATCTTCCCGACCGGTCGGGAATCCGTTCTCCGGGGAGGGGCTCGGGCTCGGGCTCTGACCCTGGGAGCTGTCCTCTGCACGGCAGGAGGAAGGGCCTCGGGGGATCCCGTTCTCCGCTTCCCTCTTCTCCTGTTTGGGGAAGCAGGCGTCGGACGTCCTGTCTCTGTGCCCGCCCATGTCTCCGTTGTGGACCTGTGCCATGGACGGCCTACCCACCCCAGCGTAGCTTTTGCCCGCTCCCTCTTTGAGAGAGCCACAGCTTTCAACCTGCCGGCAGGGGAAGACATTGTTGAAATGTTAACAATCTACCAGCGCCATAGTTCCGCTATTGCTGCGGCGGAATGTCACAGCTCCATGTTACCATGGTGAACAGCAGTCACGACATATGTAACGTATATGTCTGAGCAGTAAACAACTCCTGTCAGGACGCCGACAAATCACACATCCGAGTGATGGTACGCAGCTTTCATCCGTTTCATTTTGGAAAAATCTAATTTCCTCCCCTAAGCCTCGCCGGCCGCATCTGGACAGCATCAAACGCCCAGGTCAACTTCTACACGTGTTAGTCAGTGAATTGTGGTTATTTCCCATTCAGCTCTGTTCGAGTTGTAAAGTTCAAAGCATTGCCACTAAATCTGCTGCACAGCCATCATTAACTTGGCGAGAGAGCGAGAGAGAGAGAGAGAGAGAGAGGAAGGGATTGCATTACAGCTCATCAGGTACATGACTGGAGCTCTCTGTAGTCATGCACTCATCATTACAGCAGCACGGAGGTATGTGAAGAATGTTGGCCGTTTGACAACAGGGGAGTTTTTCTCTCCGTCCACTTCGAGACGCCCAGTTGAACTATTTCATTCTGAGCGAAGCTGCAGTTTCAGTTCCAGCTCGACCGACGATCTCCGAGGGCCCGAGAGGAGATTAGATTTCAGATTGAGGAAATGTGGTGCTGTTTCTGCTCGGGCCTAAATATAGTCATTTAAAAAAAAAAAAAAAAAGAAGAAGAGGAAGAAACACACTTTCTCAGATCGTCCCATTCCTGGTTTTGGTGGGAGCAGAAAGTGGAGCATGTCAGATTGTTGATCTCACAGTGATGAGAGCAGCGCTGAGGCTTTTCATCATCAGTTTGCGTCGTGTCAGCAAACACGAGGTCCGGCGCTGCAGGCCAAAAAGGTCAAATGCAATTGATTTGTGCAGGACCGGCGAGACAATCGTGATGTAAACTAGCATTCATGTGACCCAGACACATGAAACGCAAACAGAGACACAACAGCTAATCTTAGTTTGAGTCATGAAACAAAGGTCATCAAGCCAAAAACGATTTTTAACCAAAGTGGTGCTGTTTTTAAAAAAAACAAAAAAAATCTGGACCGACTCATTGCTCAGGAAAAAGAAAAAACTGTGAGTGTGAGTGTAGGCTGATGCACAAACAGTGTGCACAACTGTCGCTGCAATTATTACGCAACAGACTTAGTGACCCAGTGAACTCCACGAGGCCCCTGCCAGAGGTCAGAGGTCGCAGTCAGTAAACCAGGCAGCTCAGACAGGCAGACAGAGGTCAGAGCAAAAACACTAACTGCCTAATCCAAATTACTGCTGCTGCTGCACCACAACTGACACCGCCGACAACCCGAGGTGACACAACGCCACACACTTTACACACACTGTCACTAATGAGTAAACTCACGACGAACTAATGTCACATATTTCTTTCATGTGAAAACCACTGGGCTAAGAAGCTAAAGTACAACTTGCAGCAGGTTTCACGACGAGACGCTTTATTGATCCCGAGGTGGGAATGTGTTCATATTTGATCAGGAATTCCGAGCAGACGAGGGAATAATTTGACCTGTGGAGCATTTTGCAACCTGAAGACTGAAGGAACTGGATTTTCTCTGGAGCCGGGATAATAAAGATCAGTTAACAGAAGTTAATATTTAAATGTTAAACCTGGGATATGGGGGGGGGGGGGGGGGGGGGGGGGGGGGGGGGGGGGTAGTTAATACTTAGACTTGTTCCTGTTTTTGAACCACTGACGCCTGACAGAGAACCTCCATTGTTTTTTTAAAGGTATTTTAATTTGGCGAGCGCATATTTTAATTTAAACATCATCATTAGCACAGACATACGCAAACGATATCATCTCAAAAAAAAAAAAACAACAACAACACGCAGGTACGAGCTGGCCCAGGAGTCGTTGACACCAACACCAACAGATTACAAATGTTGTTAGTGTAGTGTTTGTTTGTGTCTTGGAAAACCGTGTTATGTTTATTCATGAGTACAACGAGGTACATGAAGGCCGAGACGACACCGAGGTGCAGTATCTCCTCTACGCGATGATTATTTTGTCATATTCTTTCCGTCCTACAGCAGTTGCAGTTCAACCCGCGTCGGACTCTCTCGCCGCCTAACGCCCCCTCTCTGTGTCCGATGGATTTTCAGCCCATCCTCGAGCGTGAACGTTGAAAACAGCTGCCTTTAGACGTGCGTTGACGTGACGCTGTGTGAACATGAAGTGGAAAAAAACAACCGGGAACTGTGGACGCACAAACGGAAACATGACAGACGATACTCACTGGAAACTGCTTGCGTTTTCTTCCGGGTTTGCCAACTTTGCAGGACGCACTACTTTTAGCCGCCACTTTCTCCTCCGTCATCGGGTCCATGTCCAGTATTGTGCTCTCACCCTGTGAACAAACACACACACGCGATGAATTGGACACAGCTTCCTGGAACAACAACAACAACAGCGCACTTCTCTTTTTTTTGGGGGGGGGGAGGTCGGGATTGACCTTTAAGGCCTGGAGGCATAAACGCTCCATCTTTCCAGGTTATGAGAAACTATATTTGTGCTTTCACTTCAAGATGCAACAGGAGCAATGCTAGACCTAGAAGGGACCCACAACCCCGACCCCCCCCCCCAATAAAACACTCCAACATTTTTTTTGGGGGGGGGTAGCGGCTCCTTCAGGGGGGGGGGTAGCGGCTCCTTCAGTGTCTTTGACTGAGTGGACAATGAGACAGATAGGAACTGAATGATCAAAGCTCCGTGAACACAGCGCTGACCTTCTGCAGACAATTCCCTCTTGACACCCCGACAAAGACGTTGCCCCCCCCCCGCCTCCCCTTCTCTGCAATTTCTTCTTGATTAATAAAACTGTGTTGACCCCCGTGGACAAAGACCCATGTCCGCCACCACCGAGTGACCCTCCTGGGGGCTGATGAAGGAAAAGATGATCCTAATGTAGATGCGTTCAGGGTCAATATTGACAGAAAGGGACCACTAGCAACAAGTCTGAATGCAAATGAGAGTGCGAGGCCCTTCGTGACAGCTGCAGTGGGGGCCCGAGGGCCAGGTCCTTATTAAATTCCTACAGTGGTGAATGGGAGATTCCCTCCAAGATAAATTCAGATATTTTAAGCCAAGTCCCTTTAACGCAGGACAACATGGGACGACGTTGCTGTAAGATACTGCAGGACTTTGTGTGTCGGTGTTAGACGTGTGTGTGTGTGCGTATGTATATTTATCCCTTTAATTTATGTCTGCGAGTTCGTTTTGGGTCCTGGTTTGTGACGTGAAAATATTTGCACAGTTTATTTCGGCACAGGTTTACGGCTCAGTCTGGATCATGAAAACGGCCGTCGAGACCACAGGGTCCATTTAGTAGGTGGTCACATCACCTCGGCTGAGGCGAGGCAGAAATAAGGACTCTGTTAATTTTGCACCATTTTTATTTCAACATCCCGGTTTTCCCGCTGTGCCTTCCTGTTCCCGCTCCGAGCCTGGCCGACTCTGCTGCTGGATCTGACAGATCCTTGTTCAGCTTTCCCATTAAGGAACGCTTTTCTGGCTTTTTCTGTGGAAAGCTCCTTTTATTCTGCTCTCCCACCTGAACTGTACCTTAGAACAGCTTGGAACGCCTCATCTATAACAAGCGGGAACTCCGAGAACAACCTCCGAGCGGATTCAGTCGCTCTGTTCCAGAACTTTTGCATTACGCCCGTTAAACCTACTCATGTCTCCTGGCTCTTTTGTTCTACACTCAGCTCAGCCACGACCGCAAATCCAAACAGTCTGCACTTTAAAGACTTATCATGTCCATATTAGATTACTGGCAAGCCCTTTGGCAAAGTCCATATGCTGATGAAGATCATGTGACATCTTCAAAAGACCAAGAGGAGCTAATGAATGGGCCACACACACACACACAAACACACACACACGCAAAAACTGAGGATGTAATTTCATGACTATCGGGCAGATTCACTTCATGATGAAGATCTTCCAAACTAAATGGACCTGCGGTGGTCCTGGAGGGGATATGGGATGAGCTCCTCACATATTGACAGGTTGGAGAAACGCATCACTCACTACTGTCAGATTAGAACCTGTGATCTTTGATGAATGTTCAGATTCGGTCAGACACCAGTCGTTAGATCATGCAATAGGTGGAGAATGTGCATGAATTTTAAAGGTCATGCGGCGTGACACCCTGAGTGTGTTCCTTCCTCCAATGGAACTAATCCATCAAGCATTAGTGTCCCGGGGTGGGAAAAAAAAAGAAAAAAAAAGAAAGAGCGATAATGTGATAATGAATGTTGTGATTATATCTGAGTTTTGAAAAAAGATCACAGACTATTCGTCAATGCTTTCCTGAATAAAAATATGGCGGTTGCTAGGAAGCCTTCATTGTATTGAATGGGGATATTTTTCCGATGGTGGCGGCTCATTGTGTAAACGAACCGGGAGCCTGCTGCTCATTGGTGGCAGAATTAGCATGGATAATGGCACGTTCCTGAATGCAGTCTGGTGCGCCGGCTCATTTGGGAACCACTTATGGAGGATGACACAATTCAGCGGTGCCGGGCTGTGTCTACGCAGGGAGTAAGCACCCCCACACACACACACACACCCACACACAACATCCACTTCTCCTGAGCCTGAGAGCGTGGACGCACTGACGGAAAACAGCACGCCATTTTCCCACACAGCTTCACCCTGACACGAAACAACAGAAACGCCTGAAATACGATTTGTTGTAGCCTGGAGTGAACCCGACCGCACTGTCAATATCGCTGCACTATTTCCGTCTGAGTAGCCGGTTATTTAAGGCAATGTCTGTTGCCAGGCAACAAGAGTAAGGGCAGTACAGTGTAATGGGAACACAGAGGAAGAGGACCGATCCCCCCCTCCCACACCCCCCAGTAAAAGGAGCTCCAGCTCAACCAACGCCAGCCAACGCCCACGTCACCAACCACCATTACAACCGCAAATGTCACAGAACACAGCTTCACCTCGCAGCGGCCGCCTCAGAGATGCTGCTCCCCACCGCCACCGCCGCCGCCATGGCTGTAATCACAGCATCACGAAAGGTGACATGGCCATCCCCACTAACAATCAGGCTCTCAGCGCTAATCAATACATCTGAGTCTGCCTCAGTCGGCCTCTGGATTACAGAGATCAATAAGGCATCAGGTTGACTGACTGATTAACTCCATTCATAAAAGCGGGGGCAGATTTGAAACGGCTCTGACATCCATTAACTCCAGGAACCATGTTACTTCTTATTCGGAGGCTGTATCCAGGCATCAGCAGGACAATAACACTGTCAAACTGCAGCGTTAAAGGACAATTTCAAATAAATTCACTGTATAGATCTTATTTTTTAGAGAATTACATAAAAAACATGGCACAGCAGCATCGCTGTGTGCGCACAGGAGAAACTCATCTCCCCTTTAAAGGTCATCTCTGGTGAGTTTAAGGCCTTTGACCTTTGCGGTGACATCCAGTTAAATGAGCCACTGAACTCGGTGAACTCGTTCACCATATAGATATATAGATATAGATATATAGATATAGATATATACACATACACTCACACACACACACACACACACACACACACATACACATATATTTATATATATATATCACAGACTGGTTTAATTCTCTACAGGTATAAAGCAGGTCTGATATCATTGACATGATTGGTTGTGAGGCCGGATGTGATGTGATGTTGCACATCACGTTACAGTGAATCGACCCACTTGTGTTTCTGTGCGTTAAAAAAGGGGGGGGGGGCAAAGTTGGAGTGGTGTGTTTGCGGCAGGTCCGCAGTCAGAGCCGGGGACTGTGGCTGCTTTACAGGCCACAACCCCCCCCCCCCCCCCCCCCCCCCCCCCCCCCCCCCATCCGCGTCATTCGTTAACGCGCCCGGTGTTTCCACGCGCCTCGATCCCGCTCCCCGTGCGCTACACTCGGCCACAGCTCCAGTGCGCGTCGCGGTGTCCGAATGGCACATCTGTAAAAACAGCGACACCCCCCCCCCCCCCCCCCCCCCCCCCTCCCCCCGCGTGCGCACCGCGCGTCTTCCGCCGTGTGGCCCCGCACAGGAAGGTCTCCCTCCCCGTCAGGGTCACGCGGATCGACGCGAGCGGGACGGTTGTGTGATCGTTACCCGATTTTCCCGAGTCCCAGGCCTGGCCCTCTTCGTCTCGCTTGCTCCCGGAGCCTCCTTCCTCTTCTCTCCCCGTCCTCCACCTCCCCAGCCGGCCAGCTCTCCTCCAGATGCGCCGCTCTCACTGCAGGGGCCTGCGGGCAGCCTGCGCGGCTGCCGCCGGGTCCTAGAGCCCGCCGACTCCGGAGCCTGTCCGTGAACGTCACAGTGTGCAAAGGGGTGGGGTGGGGTGGGGGGTCAGACTCATAAAACCTCCACCCAATACAAACACATCCAGATCTATATCAAGACTTACCCTGTGTCCTGAACGCCACACTGCAATGCCCCCACCACCACACCCCCTTAAAAAAACAAAACAAAAATATTTGTTAATTATTAATACACAGGTCAACAAAAAGTGTTGTTTGTTGTTGTTGCTACAGAAACAATTAAATTAATTAAAAGATTCCAAATCTGAATTCAGGTCCGGTCGAATTTTTACAAAGCAATCCAATAATACATATGTCTGTATTTTCTCCCTTTTGATGGGGTATTAAAATAATAATAATAAAAAGATCGAATATATCATTAAACTGGGTTGGATGTTGCCTTATCTGCTAAACTTTGTACCAGCTGGGCTTCTATGGTTCAAAGGTCAAAGGCCCCTGAGATTCCCGACCCCGTTATTTAAAGTTGAAGTTATAAATATAAGAGTCCTGTTTTTACATTCCCATGCTTTATTTCTGAACGGGACAATTTAATGGCCCAAATGTCCCCTAATGACCGCTCTGGTGGGCCTCAGTGCCCCTTTGGGGACAGAGGGGTGGGGTGGGGGTGCCCTTTACTAATTGAAACCACAGACTGTGTAAATGGCTGTTTGGACCCACACACAATTATTATCTTGATTTAATAGCATAGGTGCCACCGTTAAGACCACAAGGCCAAAAGGCCAAATCCAAAACTGGTTAAGTGAGAGGTGTAAATTATTAACATAAAGTGTTTTTTTTTTAATATTGTTTTTGAGACATGATACTGCAAAATAAATAAACCTGACTGCAACAGAAAAGTATAATTAATGAAATGAAAAAAAAAATTAACGACTTGAACTAAAAAGGCAGAAAACGTATCAAACAAATTCACAATTAACAGACTAATATTCTTCAAACGAGGACAAAATGAACACAGGAGCCTGGGGAGACTTACCCGTTTTAATTTGGTTCATTTATGGGCCCCCTGGTGGTTGTGGGGCCTTCAGCAGCCATGCAGCTCCTCTGTGCCTCAGGCACGTCCTCAGCCTGGTGAAGTGAAACACGTGCCCCATAGTTATTAGACGTCTTGGCATTGAAGTACTCCGAGTATTATGTCTCACTTTACACATATTCATACAGTTCATATAAATCTCTGTTCAGTACATACTCACTTTACGTTTTTCGTGTGGGTGCAGCTGTGCGAGTGTATAAAGTGTGGTTTTGTGGTAGGAGCTACATACACACACACACATATATATATATATATTGATATATATATATATTGTGGTCGCCACTGACATTTGCAAACTTGGCACATTCCATTTTACAGACCTCAGCTATTACACCATATATGGGCTCTTCATACCAGTGCATGTGCAACAGTTACACTTTTTTTTTTACATCCTCCACGAGAGCTAATGCTAAACCCATATTTATTATTTATTTTATTCCTATTGTTGTCTGTGTTGTTGTAGAGTTAATATTGCGTTTAGTGTTGAATACAGTTACAACCGTGTCCACTCTCAGTTCAGATACATTTCTTTTTTTACAGCAGACATTTCGACTCGTTAAGGGTTTTTAATTGCGTTGCGTTTCATTAATCGCCGGGGCACAGCACCATTAATGTTATTAGTTCCACCTGTGCGTCTGGTGCAGCAACACGAGACGTCTGCAGTGCCGGTTAGAAAAATTGGATTCATTTGGGAGCAATAAACAAACCGGAGTGGCTGTAACGCTACAAGGCTATCAAAATTTATGTTTGTGAGATTTTTTTTTTTTTTTTTGAGAAGGAAAACCAACATGGAGCCTGTCAGGTGGATACATCTCTGACAGCATATGAGTCTTTTATGTGGAAATCCTCTGGAAGTTTGCCCCACTTTTATCCTCAACTCTTCCTGTGCACAACAAAAACTAATGAGAAACACGCACAGAAGAGAAACCTAATAAAAAGGTCAATTTGGCTTAGTTGCTTCAAGTTCCCTCAGTTTTTTTTTCAAACCTTTTGGGGAAACCACAGTTCTCCCAAATGAAACATTCCCTCATAGCTGACATTAATGTTTCCACTCTGGTATGATTACTATATTTATGGAATCATTTGATATCTCCCGTCTGATCCATTTTGGCTAAGCAAGCAGCAGAAGTCACATGCTGGCTGTGGTAGTTATTAATATATGAATAAATATAATTATATAAATATATATGTATATCTAAATGGATGTGGGAGTACGTACTTTAGTCCAAATGTCCTATCACTTTCATTCAGTGAATCCCACCACATCTATCCCATGTTTGCCCACTAGACGGAGACACAGTGGAGGTTAAAGTTAGTTTCCCTGTGAAGAAATCCCTGTGGAGAAAACAGAGGAAGAGCAGGTGCAGTGAGAGTGAGGGTGTGTGTGTGTGTGTGTGTGTTTGTGTGTGTGTGTGCAGCAGCGAATGTGTTTCACCGATCTGGAAGCAGACGCGTCTCCTCTTTTGGCACAGTGTGGTTCACCTGAGGACAGCAGCTGCATCAGAAGAAGACGATGCCTGCTGACCTCCAGACAGCAGCAGCCGTGGTGGTGGTGGTGGTGGTGGTGTGGTACCCACCCAGAGGCAGCTCTTCCCAGAACACAGGAGGAGGAGGAGGAGGAGGAGGATGAAGATGCTGATGGATCAATGTTTTTCTGTGCTTGAAGCTACAATGAAAAATTATGTTTGTTGGTTGGTGGTTGAAAACAGAAAAAGGGATTTTTATTGACCACTTGAATTAAACCACTTAATCTGAAGGTGAACACATTCTTTAGGTAGATAGACAGATAGACAGACAGACAGATAGATACTTACCCCCTGACATCACACAAAATCATGTTTTTCCCCCCGATATCCTGCTTTGTATTATTATTATAATAAAAAAAAGCATGATGGCGTCACATGACTATCCATACACATACTTCAAATTGTTTTAATATATCTCACATTTGATTTATTTACAAAAGACAGGTGCTTTAAGACATAAAACTATGTTGTCGTGAACTCAACATGAGAAACAGGTATGTACCAGAAGCATAACCATACAGAACACATACATAGATAAATCACATCAGGGGGTGGTGGAGGGAGTCCTCTTTGTTCTTTAGGTAGATAGACAGATAGACAGATAGACAGATAGACAGATAGATACTTACCCCCTGACATCACACAAAATCATGTTTTCCCCCGATATCCTGCTTTGCATTATTATTATAATAAAAAAAAGCATGATGGCATCACATGACTATCCATACACATACTTCAAATTGTTTTAATATATCTCACATTTGATTTATTTACAAAAGACAGGTGCTTTAAGACATAAAACTATGTTGTCGTGAACTCAACATGAGAAACAGGTATGTACCAGAAGCATAACCATACAGAACACATACATAGATAAATCACATCAGGGGGTGGTGGAGGGAGTCCTCTTTGCACATTGTCTCTCTGCAAACAGTTAAAGGATCACAATATACGTACGCCTGTGTGTTATTTGTGTTGCGCCCCATTGTTTTGGTCTGGGTTGCACAGTATTGCCTCTGCATTGGTTAAAATGACATCAGTGACTGTCTATCAGCAGGTCTGGAATGTGTTTTTTATCCATATCGGCTATTAACCGCGAGTTTCTCCTGCAGATTCCGGCAGTGGAAAACCATTAACGTGAACATCTCCACTCATTCGGTGAACAAACTATGAGCAACAACAACACACTAATGCAGACATACTTCGATATACACCTGCGACGCGTAAGACACACAACGTCCGCACACAGTTTGGCACAAATGTAAAGGCTGAGCGTTATTTTACCCGCGGAACATTAAATAAATGAACAGAACCTCGAGTCACAGACAGAAAAACGCCGACATAAACGCTGATAGATCATCTTATTTGCTGAATGGTGACTTTTTACAGCACTTTACAGAACAGCTACAGGCACAAACTGAGAGAACCAAAAAAAAAAAAATCCAAGGTTTGCATTTAAATGTATGGCCTGAAGCGAAGGGGAAGACAGCGACTCCTTACATTTTATAAACTCTGAACCTTTTCGGCTGAATAAAATAAACGCGTTGACAGCAGTGGTCATGTAAACTGTGGTACGTCAGGTTGTACACTCCGCGTTTGACAAAACCCATGACAGTGACGATACTCCACATATGCTGCAAACCAGGATAAGATCTATAAGCAGAACAGAGAACTAGATGAAACCATCACATTTAGAACGACAAATAGCAAAAGGAGCCTCTTTTTTGTTATTGTTCTTCACACGGTGTAACAGGTTAGTGAAACCTTTTACTTTTAGCTTATAGGATCGGCCGACTGCACGAGTACCCCACACCTTTACCACACCGCATTCCGTCACCTTTCGTTTGAGACATGATGTCCGCACCGAGGGGACAAAGGACACTGGACCGGAAGACAGGAATGTAAAGGTAACTCAGACCTGAGTCTAAAGAAACCTCTCTGGTTGACAGCTCCCTCTGCAACAGACGGATCACTACTTCACACGTGGACAAACTTACAGCCAACAACATGCTTCACCAGACAGCACTCCAGAAGAAAAACATCTCCCCTGCTCCCCAACCACTTTCTTCACCTCCCCCTTAATCACTTGCTGTTCTTTTCTTCCCAAACTGAGACACAATGATCCTGTAACAATTCACATTTTACATCTTACATCATCAAAACCAAACAGGTTTTGAGGAAGGACTAGTTTTGAATGAAACCCTTCATTTAACCCTTAAACCACCTCTAACCTTCTCGCTCTATGGCAACAAGTTCCTTAAATTAAAGGACAATACCAACACATTTCACCAAGGGGAGCTCTTTAGTCCCTGAGCGCCTGCCGTCATTGCACATAAACATTTTCATTTATTCCTTTAATTAACTAAATAAAGCTATTATAGCATTTCCTACTTTCTTTACAGCTACCTTGCATCCTCACAGACTGTACAAGTGTTCACGTTGCAACCCACAACTAAACCTCAGTGCCTAATTTATCACGATCAAACGCCCTGAGGTGCTTCCCCAAACCATAAATAAGGAGGCTACCAGCTCTGGTCAGTGTATTTTGAAAGGGAGGCGCCACAATGCGATGAGCGTCACGAATTTGGCGTCGTTCCTTTTCGGGAAACTCTGAGATCACAGCAGCAGCAGAGCAGTGTGGGATTCAGCGAGTGTGCTTACATGCATCAGACCAGCTCATCTGGGGATCAGCTGTTATCTGCATCTTATCATGGATTCAGCTGGATGCGAGGATGAACTAAATATGACTTTGATTTTTTTTTCCCCAATTCAATATTACTTAATCTGCCAATTCATTTTCTAGATGATTACACGAATAGATCAACTGGATACAGCTGGAGATGGACTCAGGCCTATATGACAGCCTGCAGCCGGTTATCTTAGCTTAGCATTAAAGCTGAAAGCAGGAGCTGGCTATATTTTTTTACTATATGTTCATAAAATGAAGTGTAGAAACCACATGTTGTGGTTTCACAGGGAGTTTATGTTGTCTACGCTGCCTTAAGGCATTGTGCAGGGCCAAGGAACAATCCAGCACAGAACCTCCTCAAGCCACAACCTGTTGTTTTTACACTTTCTGTTACTGTACAGATTATAAATAACATGTTAATTACTAAGCTTTGTCTGGTGCTGGTAGGTCAATGTTATTGCCATTGGACAGAGCCAGATCCCCCTGACTTTCATCTTTTGTGCTAAACCAAGCTACTGGATAACTAACTGGATACAGTTGTATGCAATTTCATAAGTGGACTATCTCCAAAAGATGGGCAGATGGGCAGATGGATACTCGGTAACAGACAGGGCAACGGTATTGGTCTCCTCATCCAGAGCGAATCATATATTTCTGCAGCACGCCCTCACACCGTGCAGTAAAACACACTCGGCGTGAATTCCGAGGCAGGACACTTCTGACACTCCGGCTGTCATCATACACCCACAAAGAGCTGGCACACCGTGGTATACAGTACTACCAAAATCCATGACATGAGTGCAACTTCATGCAAAAATAACAACAATAACTAAAAAAAAAAAGGAGAGAGAGAGAGAGAAAAGATCTACTGGCACTAATTATACAAAAGCAGTGACAGGGGACCATGTTGTGAATGGAGGTCGTTTCCATGCCTGGTCTCTCACAAGGTCATGTGTGTTTACAGTATTTTATATACAGAATGACCTGCTGCGATGGAACAGTTGGGTTTGAGAAAGCTCAGCAAGCCATTCCTTAGCATCATGAGGGAAATCGTTGGGTAATTACACCAGTTTCTGTTTATAGGACAACACACACACCCACACCCACACCCACACATACACATACTCACTAATTAGACACGTCTTGCTACCTGCAAGGTGTGAAGAAACTTTTTTTTTTTTTCACATAGTGAAATCCTGTTAGATTACAGCATGCATTACTCTACGTGCTAATGCCAGGGTCATCGTTGTTGTTGTTGTTGTTGTTGTTGGGATGGCGTTTTCTTTCCCTCAGTGCTTCTGTACTCTCACTGTGCCTGCATACACAAACATAAACAGACATGTTGGTATCTTTGGCAGCCTGTACAGTCTGGGCGCATTAGTTTAAAATGAGTTATAAATATCTATATGACTCTCTGTCTTTGCAACTCTTTTATGCTGAGGTTTCCAAAAACCAAGTTACTGGAAGTTAAGATGGCAAATATTTTTGAATTTTGCATCGACCTCTTCCAAACCAAATAATGAAAAAGAAACAAAACAATGCAGTCAATATTTGAAGTAACTGCCATTTTTGTTGTTTGTAGAGAATATATGTACTTTAGGAAACTTGTTTCTGTTAAATTATTATAAGCTAAAAATGACATTACTCATAATATTATCTGAAGTGCATAAATTAATTGTCATGTAATCTCGAATCAATCAATTATCTAAAATTCTGGAGATTAAATTGTTGTATTAAGTGAAATATGCTTAAGACAATTGTAATTATTAATTGTTCCTACTTTTTGTTCTTCAGTCGGCTTCAGCTGAAAAAAGAAAGGAAACGTAGCATGTTTACGTTTCAGCACTTTGTTTTGTTGTTCGTCTTAATGTATGAACTATCTTTATTATGATCGGTTTTGATTATTCCCATGTACCTGAACTCACCTCTGCCCCCGCCGTTCCTCATGTTGGTCTCCTCTTCGTCTCCCCCGTCATCGACTTTAAAACAAACACACACACACACCCCAGATTTCAGTGCTTTTGTACAGAGGTAAACAAAGTACCATTAACAATGGCAACGATTCAGAGGAGGATCGGCTCTTTAGAAAAAGACTCAAACCCAGGAAGCAAAGAGAAAATAAAATCCAGATGGTGGATCGGGTTTATAATCGTAAAACACTAACCTGAGTGGAGCTCTTTCACCAGAGACGACATGGTGTTTGTGATTGAATCAGCAGCAACTAATAAATCGTTCCGAAGATTTCGAGGTACACCTGGGTAACAGACATCGCACAAGCAGAATTAAAAACATGTGCAGTTCCTGTGAAGTTTCCACAACTTTCACTTCCATTCCTCCTTTAATTACTCAGATTGTTCCACGTTTTGCATGAGTTTGCAGTGAGTGCTCTTTGTTTCAGGTGTTGGTTTGGACTCACCCTGAGCAAAGGCCTCCAGCACGTCCCCTCCCACCCCTGCCAGGCAGTCCTGTGGGGTGTGAGTTGGGGTGGACCCAGCTGAGGTGGAGCGTATGGGCATTGGCATGGAGCAGCCTGCACCGTGACTGGGGGAGGAATGAGGGGAGCCTCCGGACTGGGACTGCAAGATTATAGAATCACCAGCTATATTACAGCATCGTCAGCAAACTGTTTAATCAGTACTGTGCATTCATCTATTTCGTTTCAGCTCAAAATGCAGGTTTGTTTTCCTTCTTCCGAAGGGAAGTGAAAAGAAAATCTGGATGTACTTATTTTTTAACACATCTGGGATTTTGACAAATGGGAGAAGGACAACTCGTGTCCAATTAATCGCTCCATCGTCAGTGCGGGTTCGGGAACAGCTGCCTTCCAGCGGATATCGCCGTGTCTGAGTCGCAGATTGCGGCTGCTGAGAAGCTGTGACCTTCTCGCTTTTATACGTGACTTAATTAAAACAAACACAGATGTGACCGAAAGATTTTAATCTTTTAAGGGAGAACAAACAGAAACAAAGCAATAAAGGCCAGAAGATCTTCTCGTAATCCCATACAGACTCCCTGGGTCTCTATAGTGCACCTTCACTGCGTCGAGGGGGCAATGTGAACCATGTGTGGGAGAGCGACTGAGGCTTATGCTGAGTTGGGAGCTGTATCTCACAGAGAAACGATGACTGTGTGACTCTGGGACTACTGCAGGCCCAGGTTGATGGCTCGGAGCCAGGCAGCAGATGGCCAGCCAGACTGCAGTCACATTGGAAGTGGGTCCCTGACATTCAGACTGAGAAAAACACAGTTCTCGCAACTTATTTGGACCGAGGACATCAGGAACCTGGTTTTAAAGCCTGACTCTCAGTCTGCGGTTGGAGTTTTCCCTCATTACTGACAAAGACGTGATGAGGTATCCTGGTTGGGAAGTGTAACTTCTTAATACTGGAATTCTACCATCTTCCCTTACATCCTTCAATCACATCCGTGTGAAGGGGGAATATGGAGGCATTAAACTAACTGAGTGCTGTGACTGAAGTCAGGTATTACAATTAAGGGCAACTTACAGCCTGCTTCTGCTCCTCATCCTATCAGCCAGCATAGGTGAGCAAAGAGAGAGAGAGAGCAAGAAGAGTGAGAGCAACAAAGTTAACACATTGGAGTAAGATGCATATGGTACATAATAAATTACGGTTGCTGCAATCTTCAGTCTTGGTTTTCATCTTCATCTTTCATCAAACGCAAATTGTGTACATTACATGAAAAAAAACACCCTGTAAAATGCTTACGAATAACAGCAAATCTCATTTTAAGTGTGTAGGCACAGATCTATAGTGAGTCAGAGGCACTCACTGTCCCTTTAAAGAGATAAATCTCTTCAGAGGTAGGTGATGATCTTACCTTTAGCAGCCTCATCAGTCCCTCCAGCTGCACCATCAGCTCCCGTCTGCTCTCCTGCAGGGCTGACATGCGCCTCTCCAGCTCGTCCTTCCTGTGTCTGCAGCAGAGGGGGCGAGTTCAGCGATACAGTATTTTTTTTTAAAAGGGGGGGGGGTACTGCATGAAAATGACCATAATGAAACATAAAGCAGGTCGTCATGATGCCCAGGTTGATGAAAACATCTGACAGTTTGTTTACAAAATATGACCTAAACTATTTCCTGTGAATCTTTTTGCAACTAGCTAAAGATAAGGATGTTTACCTTTAGCAAGGGTCCCGTCATTCAATAACCAGTCTTCTAGTATGTTAGCGTAAAAGTACAATTATGTTTTTCTGCAATATTACAGCATAAAATTTGACTTTTTTTCCTACTTTTAAAATTCAACCAGCTACAAATTAAACTGAGTCCTCTGAAAAGACGCGTCCGCAGCTCATCTGAGTTTAGGACCCCGTTTAAGTGATGCTGCATGAGACCATCTCTTTATGGCGCCGATGTGTTGTCACCCTCTAGTGTTCACAGTGTGTAACGCCTCAAAGAGCTGCAGCAGCCATCGTTATGACTTAAGTTGTCCAATCAGAAACTCAGAAAGTCGAGTTTCAACTTGACACCTGGCCTAAAACCTGAATTATATTATATATAATTACATCGCTCATTGACGATGCCAGATGTCACGTCAGCATCAGGATTTTTTAAAAAAAAGAATAAATATTCAAATACTTCTGCTGTAACTGTGTAGGAACGTTGGCCTGTCCTTCATTTCATAAACGATTAGACAAAAAGCTTTGTCACAACCGTTGGCTTCTGGCCTAACTGCCGATTCATTATTTAAGATCAGATAAAGGAGGAGTCATTCGGGGGAACAGGAGCTGTGACACGTCCCCGCAGGATGGGTCTCGTCCAAGAACTGAACCCAAGGGTCTCAGCATCCTGCCAGAGTGATGAATGCCCACGCTGGAAATTAAAAAAGACACCCTCCTGATTTAGAAAGACATTACTTCTCCCTGACAAACGAGTTCAGCCAACGTAAACACATCAGCCCTGCAGTGGCTTTACTGCTTCATTTTGGTAATATATCGCTCGCTCTTCCTTCCAAAGGGAAGAAGATGCTCCTCTGAGTGGTGTAACAGTGGGAGGCGATGATACCTGAGGAGCCGCAGTTCAGTCAGGAGCGTGGGGTTCTGCTGGGCCTTCTCGGGGGTTGGTTGAGACGCCTGCTCGTGCTCCAAACGCAGCCTCTGGATCTCCTGGAGGATCTCCCTGTTTGAGTCAGACAACAGGTGACACATTAAAATAACACTTCAAGGGAGCGTTCGATATTTAAGAGCAGAAGCATGATGAGCAAAACGAAAACACAGAAGAAACACTTTTATAGAGTTTTACAATACTGGATCATTATTTTCATCATTCAGCACATGAAGGATGCTTAAGTAATGACTGGACCTGTTTTTGTTCTCCAGCTCTGCGATCAGCTGTCTCTGCTGCTTGTTGGCATCGAAGTTGAAACTCAGATCTGTCGGAGGACACTGTTGCTGGAAAGGGAAAAGCGATCATCACCTTCAGACAGTAGCAGTTCCTCAGTGTTTATGATGGAGTACAGAACAATAACTTGTCGGGGCACTGAACGTGAAAACGCAGGTTGACTGCAGCCCACCTCAGGGCTGCAGTGTGCCAGACACTCACTGTGGAGTTGCCCGCCTCGGCTGCCAGGCGGGCAGCGTAGCGAGCGATGAGGCGATGCTCTTCATCCAGTCGGCTGGGACTCTCCAAGACACTGTCCAAAGTCAGACACACAGAGAAACATCAAACACGTACTAGCATGTACGCCATCGCTGTAAGTAGAAGTAAAAGTTACTTGAGTCAAAGCGATCACGTCAAAGTATTTTTCACGGACAACAGAAACTTTATAATGGAGGTGACCTGAAAGACGGGACGCTGGGCTTTGACAGGCAGTCGGAGATAATTGTCCGTAACAGTGACCTGAGATGGATCAGAGACGATGCGGCATGTGTGCAGCCAAAATGCGTTTTGTGAGCGCGCCAGTGGCCGTGCTGGCCGTTTCATCGCGGGCTGGAAATGCCACATACAGCATGGGACTTTTAATGATCAGGGGCGTGGCATATGTCGTGGACAAATGACAGAACATATGCTGTCCTCTTCCAGGCAGCCGGCCCGCAGTGAGGAGTGAAGCTGTAATGAAATGGTGCTGGGTGTTATCGGAGTTGATTAAGATCATTAAACACAATCTGGTTTCAAGCGCACTGCATCAACAACCACAGTCCCTGCTGCTGCACGGACAGATAGATAGATATCGATATGTACACACACACACACATACAAACACACACACACACACACACACACACATAGGACCAGCTCGGAGCGAGCGATTGTCTGTGAGAGAGGGAGTGAGGTGGGGTGAGAGGGGTTGGGGGGGGGGGGGCGCAGATGCCATGTCAGCAGAGCAGACAGCATCAGAGGGCCGACTGTGATGCAGGCTGGAGGCACGGCGCATGCGCCGACGCACAACGGCGAATCGTGTTCACGTGAATCCTTCTTCCTCTTACAGAGTGGAAGTCGAAAGGGTCAGTGAACAAAGGCGGCTCTGGAGCTGGAGCGGAGCCACAAAGGTCTGGGCATCACTCAGAGGTGACATCTTTGACTCATGGGCCCTTCATGTGTAAGGAGGCAATTCTCAGACAACAGATTAACATGTACACACCAGATGTGACACAACGACAACCAGGTAGCAACTGGCTTTTTGTTTACTGCAGCAAAACACAAGTGAAACCTGCTTCTCCCCCTCATGGTTCAACACCTTGTTTGTTAGTATTCAACACGATGCTCTACACAACCTATTTTGGAAGCGTCACAATGGCTTAACGCGCAGCTCCTGCCCTAAATATGGCAGCTTTGTAGTTGTGGTGCCCCCCTAAGGCAACAGCATCTTCGGTGTGTGACATCTTCCCACAGCAGCTCTGACTCACAGAGCAAAATGTCAAGACAAAGGTTAGCAGGATCCCTCCTTACTGCCACGGTGAAACCGTCCTCGGGAGAGCGCCGCCCTGCACTTGTACCCACCTCAGCACGTGATGTCTCCCACTGACCTCCACGGGTCTGGATGCAAAGCATCCTTTACCGCCTCGGGTCCTTGCCCCCTCCCATCTCGTCAGCTTCCCTCAAACCCGCTCTCATCTCGCTTGGTGCGTGTCGCCCCACAGAGACATGACCGAACTGCACAAAACGCTCATCTCGGCAAGAACCTTAATCCAGTATCGATTGCCGGCATCTCATTTTTCCGAACGCAGACAGGAAATCTTCCGGCAGCATCAGATGATCACTCTCTCCTCATAACGCAACGTTGAATATCAAGCTCGAGGGAAGCGGGTAAATCACCTTCTGGGTGATTTACGGGACTAAAACTACACAATTTAAAGCTCAATCTTGGTGCATTGGACGTTTTCTTTCGCAACGTGCATGCTGCCCTTAAGCTGCTTGGGTCCTCGGTGTAGTTTTATGTGATAACCCTGCCCAGAGGTGCAAGTACAAGTAGCTGTGTTATTTCTGAAAAGTGGATTTCTGATGTCTCGTGCCTTCTAAAGTGCTGTGGGACGTCCCGAGTCTCTGAGCGGCCCCATATTGCACACACATATTGGAGGTCGACAGATACTGTACACAAAAGGAAAATTCGCCCGGCCCGGACTTGCAGGACAGAGCGCGGATACATCACAGCTACCTCAGCACAGCTCCCTCAGCACGTTCTCCGCGATCAAATTCAGAATCCCGTTGGTTCATTACCACTCTGAGTACATGATGATGGAAGTGGCCTTTAACTGAGAGGGGCTGAAATGAGAGGACAATTAGGCGACAGTCTCCGAGGCCGTCGCTTGGTATCTGCCAACGCGACGAGGCTCCGGTTCTATCATCATCATCATCTATTTGTCAAATCAGCCCTTTTATGTGGGAGAGCTCGCACACCCGCCACGACAGCGTAACTAATCTTCCTCTAAAAATACACTCACAAGGGCACGCTGCGAAAATGTGTGTCAAGTGAGGGAGTCGAGTCGAACAACGTGGAACAAACAACATCTGTAGTCCGATTTGTTGCACTGCTCTTACCCCCCCCCCACCCCCACCCATGAGAGAAGATACGTCGAGGATCTCTGAGGACAAACTTGAATTGCGTTGTAAAAATGCTCCGTCTGTAATATTCAGAACAGTTAACCCAATCTTAATGTGGAATAATCTTAACAATGAGACATGGTGCCTGGGCGTGCTTACCTTTTGGTGGGAGTAGGCGGCCCAGAGGACATGAGAATTGTGTCGTTCATGTTGTTGGCCACTGGTTTCAGCTGACTAAAAGACAAGATTAGAGGTCTTTAATGCTACACTGCAGAGGCCCGTGGTGCTCGTCACCGGGGAATGAAGGGAAGGGCGTTTGCATTTGATTAATCTTCATAAATCAGGGATCCTGACTTCAATCTCATTTAGTACGAAGGAGGTGAGGGTCATAACAAACTCCTCAGCGTGGCACACAAAACAGGTAACATGCTTGTACTCGAGGTGACGTGAAATTGTAATTGACTTTTCAGGGAAAACATTGTATTTGCTTTTAGGCAATTCGCTCAAGCCAAATTAACACGAGCGAAAGCAACAGCAGCAGACAAGAAATCTAATTAAACTGGAAATCTGTGGGAAACTCGGAAAGGTGACATTGTGGGAGGCAATTTGGGAGAGTAAACAAAGCGATGGGGTCCATCTGGCGGCTGAGTCAGTGGCCCCCGACGAGCTCATCCAAAGCCCGGACTACAGAGTCTCATTAACGGATCAAAACATCTCCCTGTGCGTCTCAGGTGCTCTCGGCGTCACACTTCACCCAACACAGACAAAAGCAGCCGCTCGCGACGGCACTTTGTTTTCATATCTCCTCGAGCTGCACGAAGTGATCGTCAGCCTTGATTCCACTGTAACTGTTTACGACTTTATTTAGAGCTCTCATTATCACATAAAAGGCAGAGCGCCATAAGGCACCGCGTCCAATAACGCTAATTCGTACAATCAGCTCTTTTTTCTTCTTCTTCTTTTTTTTCGACAAAACTAACTATTTATATCCATGTTGTGCATTGAACTATTATCAGCACAATGCACAGAGACTTCTATTTGTATGGTGCCATAAATAGTGCAAACAATCCTCTCTGTATAAGACTAAACAGAAATTGGAGCATTTCATTGGACCTGTAATGGATCTGAGATCATTTGTTGACAAAGTTAGGTCCATATTCCTCTGCAATAAAGAGGAAGCTCGGGGGCGGTGGGGGTTAGTACGTCCTGTTTTTAAAGACATGCTGCAACTATTGCTTTCTTACATTTACATTTCCCTTACAGGTTGAAAAGAAAAACTGTGGCTGGTTTGAAAAGACAAGGTCAACAATTCCTATTCTTTCAGAGGCAATTTGCACAAAACAGTCTTGTGCTTTGTGCAATATTATATAGACATAGGGGGGGAAAAAAGACAGAAAAGCAACAGTCACTACTTAAACCAGAACTTCAAAAGAAAAGAGAATTCTTTAAGTAAAATCCCAGAGCCATATGAAAAAGGCAATCTAACGTTCATTCTGCTGCTGACTTTCAGTCTGAAGGTGTGAAGAGACCCGAGGCATCGCACACTTACCTCTGTGGGGAGAGAGAGCACCTGCCCGGCTGACAAAATACATCCAACTGATGCTGCCGCCGCTGCTGCTGCTGCTGCCAGATGCCTAACCTGTCCTCCACTGAGAAGGCGAGCATCTCAATGTACTACACTGCTGCTGTCTCCTAGGAAACTCGCTGGTCATGTGATTCAATGACGGCGTAGATGTTCTCTCTCTCTCTCTCTCTCTCTCTCCCTCACTGCTCTGACTCTGTCTTTTCACCTCTCTCTAACAAGTGGACATTAGGGAAATGCCACTATTTTCAAATGACATCATAGGCAACCTTTAAACAAAACAACAACAAAAAAGAAGCACACCTCATCCATTCAGGGGAAAATGTGCAATTAAGCGGCCCCTGTCTATTACTGCATTTACATAGTTTATCTCCATCTTCACCTTTAATGTCACTGAAGTCAAAGCTCTTCACGGCGATCCTACTATAAATAATCATTAGTCCCTTTCTGGTGCGCACACGCTCCTATTTGGATGAATCATGACAGGAGTCTGTGGCACATCCAGACAGCCGGCACGGTGAGACGTTCAGCCGATGCCTAGAGGTCAAACAGGAGTGACCTGACAAAACATTCAGGAAGTAAGAGATCAAAGTCTGCAATGCGCTAAGCCTCCTTCTACCTGTGTGCAGTGAATGACAACACAGCATCCTTCCCCTGCGCTGGGACCACAGGTTCTGGGAACATTAAATCCGGTGGTCCACGCATTCACTTTATTCCTGACAGTTGCACGGCCGTCTTCAGTTACCCTCAGCCGGCTAAAAATAATACACTAACATGTATTACAAACCCCTCCTGCTGGCAGCCGGGCTTGTATTACCCCGGCGAGGCTGCCAGTACCTTGGCCATAAAAAAAAACAAACAAAAAAAATCCAATGGCTCACGCTCACAGAAAAGTGAATTACATGGCTGCTCTCTCCCGTTTTAACAACCCTGATGGGATTTGCATTGACCCAAAGAATAAAAAAAAAGCGGAGGATGTAAAACAGTGGAAGATAATTTAAAAATATTGAGGGATTTCTGGGGATTATATGGAGGCTGGAAAATTGGTTGCTGTGGCACTGAGAATCTAAAGCTAAAGCGTGTTTTTCATGTTAATGCAAAGTAAGGTAAGATGCTTATTTTTTTTTTATTTGAAACTATTTCTGGGTTTTGGGCAAAATTCATCTGAAGGTAAGAAGCTGTACTGTAGATTTAAAGTTCCTAAGACACACAGTGAATCCCAAAACTATAACTCCTCTCCAAGACACAAATCCATCCCAAATCCTGCCGACAGTTTGAGTGGAAGGAAAAAAAAAAAAAAATCACAGTCGCTGTTAGTCTTGGCTTTCAGATGCCAGTAAATATTTCAGAACAGTATCAGAAAATAGCTACACTTTGTCTGAGAGACGACGCAGAGGGCCGGACAACTGGGAGACGTCATGTCCGTTCGATTTCTGAGTTTTGATCAAACCCGACGCTCTACCCTGATTCTGCCATTACTATTCACTCACACTCACACACACACACACACACGCACCTGATGGATGTCTCGTGGTGCACAACATGAAATAACACAGTCAGCCTGTGTAAAAAAAAAAAAAAAAACAGGAGTTCTTTATCTGCGACTAAATATCCAAGAGGCTCATGTTCGAGGGAAGATTTCTGTAGCCAGCAGGGAAATCAACATGAGAATGGTAGGCAGATAATTACTGGATTCACCCATAATTTCTGAAAAATCAAGCGTTAACAAATGGGAATTTGTCCATTATTCCTTCTACCTTATGGTAGAAGAGTGCAGATTTTTTTTTTTTTAATAAGTGTTTGGCTTTTTGGGAAACGTTTGCTTTCTTGCTGAGAGTCAGATGAGAAGATCAATGGCGCTCTCATAAATAAATTAAATATGAAGCCTCAGCCAGCATCCAATTATCCCGGCTGAGGGTAAAGCCTGGAAACAGGAGGAAACTTTGAGCCAGGTTCTGTCTGAAAGAACCAACGTTGACATAGCAGCTCACATTTTATATGTTGGTTTATTAAACTCTTCAAAGTCCATCGTGTAAAAACACTGGACTATACCATAATTATTGTTTAGGTATATGTAAACACGTGTATAGTAAAACATGCTGGTGGCTTCGTGAGGTGGTTATAGGTGGATTTAGTTTGAAGACTTGATGCTAAATTAACCAGCTACTGACTGAAGCTTCATATTTAACAAATAGATGAGAGTATCAATCCTGTTATCATATATGACGTTACAGTCAAAACAAAAACAAATATGACAAATACACATCTCTATTTGTGCACTCCGCAGATATATGCATTACCTTCAAAAATGACTTAATAAATAAACTGTCACCTGTCTGTTTGAAGAATATACAGTTAAATATGGAACAAGTAGCAGAATTTAATCCTAGTATAGAAATAAAGGCCTGAATGCACCTGGAGCCACAGACAGCCTTTTTCTTTCCTTCCCCGCGTCACACATAACCGAGACAGACGGACATACAGGGGAGTCGAAGTGGTCAACAGTCACAACCGTTATCCTAAAAGTCAGTGAACACACACACACACACACGCACACACACACTGCCACTAACCTTGAAATGCTATTTGCAAAAGCATGAAAATGCACTTTATCCATTTAGGTCTTAAAGGAACACATAGAAATAAACCGTCCTGGATCTTCTCCACATAGATGTACAGCTGTGAGACATATTATCTGATAGATCAGGATGTATTACAGTTTTAAAATTTTAAAAATACCGGTACTATTTTATAGTACTCATCTGTTATCTCTGATCTTTTGTTTCTTACTGGATCATTTGGACTTTTAAAAACAGAAGTTAGAGATGGTTCCCAACCACTGGGCCGAAATATGAAACAGACTAAAACTCTAAATGCTTTTACAAGTAAAAAAATGCTCAAATAGTAAAATAGGAAAGATCCAATAAAAATAAAAAACAACTGAAAGATTTTCTGCTACAAAATCAAATATAGCCAAAGAACTCAAATGGACAGAACTCAATATTCTCTGGGCCTGCATCATCTGAAATAATCAACAAAGGGAAAAAATGACAGAATATGACACGGATTACCGGTTGCCGAGGGCACTGGAGAGACATAATCCAAAACAGTTTACCCACAAATTTTATTTTAATCAATATTAATCTACTTCTGTGATGTAATTTCACGGTAGACGGGCTATAACGTGTGGGCTAATCCAATCAGTTTCTCTCTCAGTGGGAAGAAACATCCGGGGCAACAGCCGATTCCCAACATTGCGATGAATTATAAATGTATGGAAATGTAAAGTTCATCTTAAATGCATACGTTTGGGTATGGAGGAAAGAAAACATCCCCCTGTTAGTGGGCAGAGTCTGGATGTGAGAAGTGATTCAGAGATGACAACATCCATCACGCAGTAAAACAGGAAATCGTGACGATGTATTTACACTGTGTCTGTTTTTCTTGGCATTTACTGAGCTACTTTCTCCCCCGTGATGTAGCTCACTATCAGTTACTCACTGACACTTGCCAGCAGCCAACGCATGCATCCAGACAGCTCAGATTGATGGTTGTGACTGGAATATGAAACAGGACTTTTGTTGTGGAAACGCGCCACGAGAAACGCTGTGAGCTGCGATGAGAAAGCGGGAGACGTTTCCTCCTGCGGACGTATGAACGTCGTGATCAACTGAAATCATAAATCACTTTTTTTTTTTAACATCTGAAACATTATTAGACGTTGTCATGGTGGAGGCCAGAAGTGTCAGAGTTTCAGCACAACAATGATGTGGGAAAATATAAAGTGACCGTAGCGACAAGGAGCGCAGTGTGATGGAACTGATTATAGAAATTGTACTATTTTTCAGTGGAAATGTAAATGAATGTGCCGCGTTTAAGGCAGCAGGAGAATATAATGCATTTCCTATAATGACTTCCAGGAGCTTCAAAGCCTCGGGTGTGAGATTTATACCATCGTCCCCGTTTCATTGCCAACAGACTGATGAGGACGACTGCCCTGTTAATGGCTGCGGCATTTCAACCTGCGCAGTATATCAGCATTCCAGCGCTGGCAAATAATCAGGGGCTTGACATCTTCGCGAGATGGCACGCCATCCGTCATGTCGGGACGGCCAAATGGAAAAGATGGAGGCAGTTACATGACAAGAACAGACGATAGATCATGAGAACGCTGCGCCTGGCTGTGGCTGTGGCTGTTAATCACCAAATTGGTTGGGAATCCCTTGTTAATGACACAAACAGTGGCAACAAACACCTTGGGAGTGACACTTACACAGTATGGGTGAGTTCCTGCGGCCTCTCCGCCTGCTCGGGGAAAACGGGATGTGGTGGCTCTCCGATGGGGACGCAGCCGAGAGATTTACTGATCGCGTGGCTCAGCTTTTTGGCCGGAGACTTCTATGTTGAGGGCAGGAGAAACAAAAGTGTTGTCACCTTGTCGGATGGAGGATAGTATTATGTAACATCAATGCAGGATGATCCGTGTAGGTCGGTTTGAGTTTTACAAGTCTGATATGAAGGGAAAACATCTTTATGAATTTAATGGACATTTGGTATTTCAACAAAGACAATTTTCTAAAAACGTTTTTTTTTTATTTTTCATGCTTTTGTGGGAGTATCTGCATTTTCTTGTAATTTATTTCATCATCATTCATTCTATTCATCTATACATCTTACGGCATATTTAATTTACTTGTTCTAATATCTGCAACAGAAATTAATATGCATACATTGTAACCCGATGTAAAAAAGAAAGAGTGATTTTGGTAGCAGATAGTAAATGACAGGACTCATTAAATGAGGAGTTATATTTTCTTTCACAGGATGGGACGTGGCCCGTGATTCTGCCAGCTAATCAGAGCAGGGGTGAATTAGAAATGCTGCCAAAACCAAACACTGCAGATGGCTTCAAGAACTGGAAACCAAATTAACCATGTCAGAGATCTGTCATGAAATGTAGGGAAACGCTCATGATAAATGCCCTCATTCATTCCTAATATATTTCGGACAATGTTTTGTCTTTCATTAACTCAAGAAAGTCATTCACAACTCAGGGCCATAGCAATCGGATGTGGGATCCACCTATTAATTCCCCTGTTTGGATTTATAGCATAATGACCGAGCGTTGCGGGAATGTGGCAGCACGGTGAAGTCAATCAATACGACTTAATTTGCCCAAAATAAGCAAAACCCCATCAAATCACTCTGGAGCAGGAAGGCTGACCAGTCTGATTTGTTGCAAAATCATTCCGCACTTGCAGAGATATTGACTTCTAAATTGTTTGTACCAGGGAACAACACAATGTAAAAAATAAAGAGCAACCAGGGTTTTTGTCTTACCCAGGATGAGTGCTCCTTCATCTGGTGCTGGTTGCTATGGGGACCATTGGCATGGCCACGCCAGAAGCAGCTCTGACAAAGCTGGTAGCCATGGCACTGTTGGCACCGATACCGGAAACCCATCATGCTCTCGCTCCGGCAATATGAACATTCCACCGGATGGAAGACTGAGCAGTGAGAAACAGGGTTTTCATTTAAGCTTTTGTAGTACAAATTAATATTGTTTATTTAATTTATTGCAACAATTTTTATAATGCTCACAGTACTATAAGTTGATATAGTATCATAAAAGGTTAGATCATTTTATATTACTGTTTATAAAATGCATCTACCGCTATCGTAAGAGAAGTCTAATATGAATGTACAGCCGAGACATAAATAATTGTCCAGCTCTTACCATTTTCGACATTAGCAAGTCGGTGCATGAGTGGGAGCCATACGAGACACTGAGGAGGAGGATCTGCCATTAACACATCCAAAAACGTGTTCAGCATGATCTTCTTCTGGACACAAACACAAGCACACGTTGCATCCAGTGAGACGTGCACAATTTCAAAACAGAAGACAGAGAGGACGCAGCAGAGGAGAGCGTGTCCAAATGTCCCACCTGCTGAGGGAAGCACGTCCGGACCGAATGCTCCGTGTAGCCGAACGAAGGCCCCTCGAACACGGCTGTGGGCAGTTTCAGCACCTCTCGAAGAAACTGGTCAAACTTTGCAAACACCATGACGCCACTCGAGTCCGAGATCTGTGAGAAGATATCTGAGGGGACAATGTCAGATTCAGACCAGCAAAACAAACACACTCATCCACAGTACATAATATACACTACTCTGAGTTGATGCATAAATGAATTTTGATGGTGTGTTACTACAGCGCACTCTTGTGTTTGATTTGAGCAACTGCAGCAAGACTACTGGACTGAAAAAAAAAAATCATGTACAGTATGTCCGAAAAAGATATTTTGAAAAGAAATGTACTAAATTTAAATCTAAATCATCTGACCTGTTATATGAAATAGGATCATATATGTACTCACAACGTAGCTTGTCCACAATTTTCCCTCCGCACATTGTCGCCAGCATTGCTTTCATTGAGAAAACAGTCAACTTTCCATGACTTTCACTGTGGGGGGGGAGACAGAAAAGTGACATCTCATTAGTGCTTTAAAATGAGAATATGAGACCTCTGATGAAAGCAATGACACAATCTTACTCCTGGAAATAAGCTTCATTTAGAGGCAACAGACTGTAGCATGGTTCAGGAACTCCAGCCTTACCTCATCTGCTACGACTACTACTTTCATTATTGTCGCAGAAGACAATGTATTGTTTATTGCAAACAAAAATTAGGTTACAGGGAAAAGTAGGATGTATTTTTAGTTTAGTCTGTTTAACTTTAACTGAGAATAGTGCTGAGATTGCAGATGAACCTAATAAACCTAATGTACAGTATGAGCCTGTAACAGTATATCTGTGTGCAGTTAAGGTTGTATCCACAAATCATACAGTGAGCTTTAAATCACGTCTTAACACTGTATATACAGGTCATTATTAGTCTGCCTCTGGACCCCTTACAATCTAAATCGGGTTATTCAACTTGACAGGAGAGAGCATCCCTTTCATTTCAGATTCATTAAGCTCTGGCTTCCGAGCAGAGGTAACAGAGTACATGAAAGCTCTTCTGCCTAATTCGGTTTGGACCTCGGGGACGGATAGCGAGCGCACTTCCTGTGATCGCAGACAGTCATTTCCACCAACTTTCCCAGCGATATGCGGGAGCATGAATAATAAGAGAGTGGGACCAGAGTGGCCTTTCAGATACAAGTAAACCAACCGAATGGGCCCGTGAATGGACGGGGCAAGCTGCCAATCAATTTGAACACACAAGGTAGGATAATGAAAGAGAGCTTTACGGTCAATAATAAACCTCTGTGCTCCAGGATGCACAGTGTCCGGAGGAGACATTAAGAGGGGGATGTACAGTAAAACATCACCAGGGATACTTCAGCTGTTTTTTAACATGCTATTCCATCTGTGGCGTGATGGAGAGAGCTCAAAGATCTGCATCAGTCATCACCTTATTCCCAACAAAGCCAGATTTGATAGCCAGGCTGGGTTGTATGTGATTTACTATACGTAAATTCCCAAACAAGAAATAATCATGGAATTTATTATTTATAATATAAATTAACAGAAAGAAAAAAATAATAATTTTACTCAATATTATGGTAATAGCATGAAAACTCCAAATAAAGAGAAAAGAGCAGCGCCACTGCCTCATACCTGTCATAGGTGGCCACCATGAAGTTGAGCAGCAGCCCGATGGACTGTTCCACATTGATCTGGTGGGTGGTGGGCAACCGCTTGTTGAGCTGGTAGTAGATGGAAGACAGGATCGTCTCCAGCCGCGACACATTGATTTCAGCATTGTGGTCGAGTGTGTTGAGCCCATTGTCACGAAAGGCTTCGATCATGTTCCAGACATCCACCAGGTGAACTGTGAGGGCGGGCGAAGGGACAGACTGTGATCAATCGTGTCCGAATTCACGTCGGAGCAAACGCTTTGATTGGTGACACGTGTCATGGAGGATGAGAAATGAGGAAAGGCGCTCTTACGGTTGCATCGCTTCTGCACAAAGCGCAGTTTGCAGGCCGTTCTGTAGGTCGACAGTCTGATGACGTCAAAGTTTTGAGCCCCTAAAAAAAAAAAGACACACACAAAAAAGAAAAATCACAAAAACATGTTATATTCACCCCCTAAAAAATGAATGCGGAGCCGGTCCACTTTAATTCAAACAAAACCCAACAGCGTACAAATGTAATCAGGGTTACTAAAGGAACATTCAAACACTATCTCTGTCTTTGTGTGGGAGCACGTGTAAGAGCCCACGCATCTCCTGTCCAACTCCGAGACAGTCAAAGAGTTCCACGAGCCGGCGCTGACTGTGAATAGTGAAAAGAGATTTCTCTCAGTCGACTCCACTCACTCATTTCCATGAAGAGCTGTCTCTTCTCCACCGTGGCCTTGCCTCGTTTACTGCCTTCCTCGATCATCCTGTGGCACATCAAACAGCAGAGCATGCAGCGCTTACTGCGGCGCAGTAATAAATGCAACGCACAGCTCCTTTTATCACCAATCCAAAAAAAAAAAAAAATCATTTCCAAACCATGCGTCCAGGCCAGGATTTACATGCCGTACACATCATCCATGCAAATTAGGTGAATGTCTCCAGAAAATAAGATTTGTTTCTTCTTTGTTTTTCTAAAACTAACATTACAGGGTTTGATCTTTATGTGCGTGGATGCGCACGCACACACACACACAGATTAGTGATTTGCTACATGGTAAAAGGCTGAAATGCACAGATGAGCTCCTGAACACCGGTGCACAAAAGAGGTTTCATTATGTTCTTTCATCTTTATGACTCACCTTGACCATCAAGGACTGTGTTAGTCATGTTAGTCTGTAAATACAGCTTCAGGTGACTTGATGGAACCCGTTATGGAAATTAAAATATCAGTTTTTACGACTCGCACAATTTCATTTAATCACATAACCCAAATGTTTAGTCTGCATTGCCATTTAGTTTAATTGGGGGGAATTATAACTTCTTAAAGTCTCTTGCAAATGTACAAAGAGACACTTGAAATGTGTGGCACTTGGGTGCAACTAAGATCCTGAGATTTTTTTTTTTAATTTTGGGGGAAAGAGGATTCATCTGTGTAATGTTGGGAATTAGATGATTATAATAATCTCACATCTTTATAGTAAATCTGACATGACACACATGCAGGCTGCATGTGTGTAAGAAAAGACTTTAGTCTATTTAGTTTCAACTTGTTACAATGTGATGACACATCACTCAACTACTGTGTTGGCTCAGTGGAGTCACTTCAAAACAATTATTCATTGTAGGGGCTTTTCCCATGTTTGAAATTCCACATGCATATTTTGTGGAAGAGAAATTCCCTTTGAAACAATACAGGTTTCATGATTTCATTCATTTCACTCACATGTATTCCAGTAGAGTCAAGACATCAGTGATATTTATAATCTTACATATAGAGAGATTATATTTTTGCTTGCCAATAATGGCTTTAGCCGCGTTTATCTTATTTATAAAATTATTTACCTGTCGCTGGCTGAATGTCAAACGTCAAAACGGCCTGAACGTTGAGCCTGTGTGGAAAACCAAACAAACAACAAATTAGTGAAGGTGTCTCTGGACTTGATATTAGCATTACTATCAGAGATCATCTCCTCCTCGCTGACAAAATCTGGAAGACTTTTAAAGAAGTAATTAACACCTCCCCCCTCTCCATCCTTCAAGGACTTCATTAACTCCCAATTTGTGCTTTTGTCTCCTCTGTCTCCTCCTGTGGAAGTATCGGTGGGCCAGCTGGGGAACACTCCAGTGCTCCTGGTGTGTGCAAATGATAACTCTCCATGACATCCCGCTCAGCAGCGACTGCATCCTGTGGCCTAATGACACCAACTGAGCTGCAAGGGAACCGCTTAATGATAATGGACACAGGGCACATTACGGCTGGCCAGTGACTGATGAGCACCTGGTGGACTGAGCTCCCAAAATATGTCTGGATCACTGACCAATAGGGCTTCACCTGAGGAGCCATGGGTTCCTCTTCCCTTCTTCTTCTTCGTGCATTGGTTTACAGACACAGTGTTACAGCCTCTGTACAGCCTCGAACTAAGACTGAGAGTCGAAGACGTTTGGAAAAACCATATAATCCTCATTACATATTGAAGTGGCAAATAATGGCGTGTTACGCTTTGGAGGAAAATGCAGAAAACATTTGCTCAGTGGGAGACGCAACAGACGCATGTCAGCAAAAATAACACAATGGTTCATTGTAAATATTCAGCCTATGAAGTAACTGCAGAAATTCATGAGTAGGCAACTCAGGGCTGGCTTTGGCAGAGAGCTGTGAGCACTGCATGACGGCTAATGACAATCTCATTGATTCCCTTATTTATTCCCTTACATGAGGAAAGGGAAGAATAACAACTTCTTCATTATTCACAGACAAAATGAATTCACACATGAGAGCACATTCCAGAATCGCTGTGCTGATTGGCTGAATTAACTGGATTTCTTTTTGTCTTTTTTTTTTTTTTTTTGGAGCCAGTTAGATTCACCTGCTTGTACATAAACAACAAATCACCTCAAACTCATCTCCAGCATCTCCATCATCATCATCTTCATCAGCAGCAAAGGCCCATAAAGGTGATTTGACTGTAACCGCACCTTGGGCTTCGTAGGTAATGACAACATCCTTTGACTCGGTTACTGCAGTGTCTTCCCTTCCGCTGACATCATTCACTTCCCCGCTTCTACAAGTCTCAATTCTCACGCTCAGCAACGCTGCAACACTTAACAATTCACTTCTGGGGCGCAGGCAGAGCACAGGCGCAGCCATGTTGCTGATCTGACCGCATCTTTACCTGATTTCCGCAACGGATGTGGTGTCGAGATGCCCATGATGTTGTTGTGTGTGTTTTTTTTCTCTCTCGGCTAAGAAACAAAGGCAAACCTGTATCTGTTCACAGCAGACGAGGAGAGGAAATATCACGCAGGTTGCGTTTAGAGCAGCATCAGCATCAGCATCGGCAGAGGCAGCAGCATCAGCATCAGATGGGGAGGATGAGTGGTCCGGCGTGAATAACGAGGAGATTTCCTCACCTTTGATGAATCCGCGCGCGCGCGCCCTCCCGCCGACGTTCCAGCTACAGTCCAAACGATGAGACGCGGCTCAGACCTCCATCCGTCACCATCACGCCTCAGCCTCCTCTCCCGTCTCATCCGACCTCAGCGCTGGGGGCTGCGGTTGTAACGTGCGAGCGCCGCGCTCGGCTCGGCATCATCAGCGACCCAGAGGCGGAGGACGGCGGAGGAGAGCGCGCGCAGGCTCCGAGATGCCATGCGCAACCGCCTACTACACTTTACGCATGTGCGCACGCACGTTGGTGACGGACGCGTCTTCTACTACCGCTGCTGTTACACTGATCATCACTGACACAGTGGAGTGGACATAAACACTAAAAAACAAACACTGATTTTTTACTGCTGCGCTATTATGACGCAACAAACATACATATACACACACACACACGTGTGGAATTGTAGGATCTATGTTTTGTTGGAGCAGGACAATCGGGATAAATTTGTGTATATTTGTATGTGTGTGTGTGTACAATTCCCATAATGCAACACACTCTAGTCATTCACATAGCCATAGGGGAGGATTTCCCCCATTCTGTGTGATGTTAGTTAACAAATGCGAACAATAAGCAATATACTAGAAATAAGTATATGCACGAGTTGATTTGGAATCGTGGTGAAATTAGAAAAGGTAAAAAAAGGCAAGCGAATTAAAATGGGAAAAGAGTGGGCAGAGATAGCAACAGAGAATGCCACTAAAGCTAAAGTGATTAATTTAATTTACCTCACGAGTTATGTTTTTTTTAATGTAAAAAGGCCGCAAACATTCCGAAATGATTCAATTGATTTATTCCAGCTCGGAGGGTGGCGCTATTGCGCCAATTGGTTGTATGCCAATCGCCAGAAAAAACATCGAGAGAAGAAGAATGCTAGCCAACTTTAGCTTCTTTGACATCGGTTGTCAAACAACTTTAAGACGTGTTACCGCCAATTATTTTTACGTTACATCACGGTACATCACACACAAACATACATACATACATAGACACACACACACGTGTGTATATCTATCTATCTATCTATCTATCTATCTATCTATCTATATATATATAAACACACACACACACACACACACACATACAAATATACACAAATTTATCCCGATTGTCCTGCTCCAACAAAACATAGATCCTACAATTCCCATAATGCAACACACTCTAGTCATTCACACAACCATAGGGGAGGATTTCCCCCGTTCTGTATGATGTTAGTTAACAAATGTGAACAATAAGCAATATACTAGAAATAAGTATATGCACAAGTTGATTTGGAATCGTGGTGAAATTAGAAAAGGTAAAAAAAAGGCAAGAGAATTAAAACGGGAAAAGAGTGGGCAGAGATAGCAACAGAGAATGCCACTCAAGCTAAAGTGATTAATTTAATTTAACTCACGAGTTATGTTCTTTTTCATGTAAAAAGGCCGCAAACATTCCGAAATGATTCAATTGATTTATTCCAGCTCGGAGGGTGGCGCTAATGCGCCAATTGGTTGTATGCCAATCGCCAGAAAACATCGAGAGAAGAAGAATGCTAGCCAACTTTAGCTTCTTTGACATCGGTTGTCAAACAACTTTAAGACGTGTTACCGCCAATTCTCTTTACGTTACATCACGGTACATCACAACACATGACTTTACAATTCATTACATCACATTCACGCTCATTACGGACGCTCACCTCTGTAGAGCCTCGGTTTCCTCCTCGGAGATGTACCTGCACCGGGTACATCTCCGCGTGCAGTCCGGTCATTCTTCATCACACCGGCGTCCAAACCACTCGGGGTATTGTCAAGTTAGAAAACTTTCCCCAGACTATTGAATCCCGTAGAAACAGTGAAAAGTGCCGGCAACTGTTCACGCGATTCTGTTTACTTCCGCATCAAAGATCCTATCCGGATTTGTTTGGGAAGAGGCGTCACTCCGCACGATAGTATTTTCAAATTCGCCATCTTGGAATTTTGCCGCCAGAAGGTGACCATATTTGAAAAAGGGGCGTTGCGTGGGAGGAACAAGAGGCGGGGTCTACACTACACCGACTGTACCGGTAGCCTCATCCAGAGAGTGGGTGGTGTCAACCTCACGAAAACCACGCCTCTAATGAGAAACTTAAATGCCGCTATCGTTTTAAATAAACATAAAATTTCAGATGGACCACCAGCTCATAAAAGTTCTTACGATTATGTACAGAATGAGACCAGAATGATCCGCTGACAATTTTAGTTATACATATAACTGGTAGAGTTTTCTGGCTTTAGTTTTCAACAGCAAACATTAGACAACAAACTATCACCACATGCATAAAAGCTTTCTGATGGCTAAACCTCTCCCATGTGTTCACCTTTCGGGACCTTTGCAAATGTATCACTACTGTCACAGACTGTTCAGTGAACTGGACCAGAAAAAAATATGGAGACAAGATTAATAGCAAAGGTTTGGATAACCGCTTAGATATTTATAACCACTTTTATTAATTTAGAGCATCGGTGGTTAAGTGGTCTTTGCACGCTTCTGTGTGATACTGGCACAAAAAGACAAAAGACATGCACAAAACCCTTCTTTTCATTTTTTTTATTCATAATAGTCTATAACTTTTGATAAAATACACTTTGTTTTACGAGTGCTGATTACTATATTACATTCACCCAGAGTTTCAATGGAGACAAAAATGACAGAGGTGTTAGACAAATTCAACTAGTGAGAAAACGTGACATTATAAAACTGGTGGTGATTGTCCATGAACATTTTTTTCCATAGCCAATTCTATGTGAACTGTTATCTTTTAAGTGCACACAGAGAACATGTGATGTCAGTGACAGTGGGATCTGCTGCCTCATTCACATTTCAGTCAAATCAACAGAGAGTTCAGCTGCCTTTCATCTGAGACTGAATGTTAACTTTTTTGCAATGCAGTCTAGTCCCCAACAGTATGTACATAATTTTCTATCATCATATTCGTCATCACATTCAGCTAAGGTAAGGCTTAAATTGAGAGGTAAATCAAATCTGTGATAACAGAATCAACCAGTTTTAGTGAGATGACTATACTAAGACACAACAACCCTTCTTTATAGCAAACACATTAAAATTCAACTTGGGATAAATCCACTGACTAAAACTTGTAATTTTTCTGAGTTTTTGTTTTCAGATTGCAATGACACAAATGACTATAAAGAAACACAAATTGGACAACATCTCTGTGGAACAATGTGTAAATGAACGGATGCTCTGAAAAATGTGGGCCGTACAGAGTACGAGATACCAGGGCAATTTGAATTACAAAAGTAAAGTTATTCTCTGGTGGTCAGTCCAGTCTGAACAACATAGGAAAAAACGGACACCTAATATATTATAGTAAATACCCTGTTGATTTGTCACAGACAATTAGCAAATAGATTTTTTTATATTAAAATATATTAATTAAAATATATTACTTTGATTAACTAGTCAGACATTAAAAACAAGTTCTGATTATTTTGTTTTTTTAAGGTGACTTTGGCATATTACCTCAGAAATAATTGCTATAAAACAGGTGCATTACTTTGCACCTCCAGGAGATTTTAAAATATAAATGAAACATCCTCATTTGCAATCAGTGTGAGCATCTGAAAAACCTGCAATGGCAACACTTCACCCTGGCCTTTTTGCATATTAATGTGTTGAAGTAAGCATTAATATTATGTTAACATCATCATATAGCACTGACAAGGTTTTAACAAACGTGATCACACCATCATACACCACAAACGTACAATGTACATTACACACAGACACAATAAAATATCATTTTGTGCTCACAGTATTTCATACCACATTAATACAGAAGAGTTCTTGTTTTGTTTACTGGAAAAAGGCCATTTTAAAGTGTCACATCTGCCTGTTAATCAGTACCTCACTGTACCTCCAAATCATTTTAAAACTTGTAGAGAGAAACGCTAAATCATTATTTGATTAAGCATTTAGCGTTAAGCACAATTTACTGTCCTCCTCTGTTTCTCCAGAGTAAAAAAAAATCATTTTGTTATTAACAGCAGGATATGCTCAAGCAAAGTGTACTGCAGAAATAAAATTATATTCTACAACAAGGCATATATCATACAAGCAAATATTTACAGTGAAATAAGACACTGCCTTGGGTGTTTTTTTTTTATTTGCCACCACTGGTCAGTGTATACAGATGCACAAGCAGATGTAAATCTACTTCAAAAGGAGACAATATCTACAAACCAGCTTTTGGGAGAAAATGCATGTTCACAAAGTATGAAATGATTATAGACCTTAGCTGGGATTGAGAAAGAACTCAATTTAAAAGAATTCTGTTTTTCCCCGTGTTTGAATTTAAGTGCTGTACACAGGTACTACCTTATTTCCAGGTGGTTTTCAAGTGCTTCACTCGTTAACTGTCAAAAAACAACGTGTTGTTGTGCATTCCTCACCATTAAATTTTTATAAAGTCATGATCAAAGATCCTTTAATATTCTCCATCTAAAACTATACATATTTTCTACATACTATACTTTGTAGTTCTGAGTGTTCATTAATAAATGTACAGTTTATATATAAAATATTTTCTGTAAGTTGCACGTCCCTGCCATGTGTGCATAAATGCCAAATAGGAGGTACTCTACAACCAATGATTATCAATAGCGCCCATTTTTTGGCCTGTGAACCGTGACTGATTAGGCCCAAGAATATAAAGTGTATGTCTAAAACACAACAGTCTTCATGTGCTACAAAAATAGCAACATTAAATTTTCCCTCCTGTTTTAAAAACTACACACACACAAACATATTTATATATTTATAAAAATATATAACACTAATCCTAGCAGAGTGCAAACGTTGCCAGATTAAGTCTTTGTCACACATCTGACAGTCTACTGATTGATTGAAAACTGATATTTCTGCCAAAACAATTGCACAAAACAATATCTTTGACATTGGTGAAACAAAAGACCATCCAGTGTTAAGTCTCGCCTTTCCAACGGCGACCACATGCATGCTGGCTGTTTTTCTCTGAAGCATTGCTAACATGCTTCATCGCTTTCCACAGTGATCTCGAATGATCTGCTTCTGCTCTGTGCCTTGATTCAATATAAATCAAAACGCCACATCTTTGCTGTTACATCATCGTACCACTAAACATGAGACACACAGTTTTGAGGGGCCGATGCAGTCGTCATGGCAGAAGGCTCCACACCCTTTGCACATGATCATCGCCTTCAGTCGGCAGTAACATTTAGACTGGACGTCCTCCATGCTGGTGCCCTCAATGAACGACTGTTCAGGCGAGGGTTCGCCCTGGTTACCGTGGTCTAATGAATGACTGGCAGGTATGGTGGTAACGGTCACTGAGAAGGACATGACGCTCCCATGAACACCTCCTCCATCGGCCTCAGACGAGGATGTGGAAGAGCCGGTGCCTGTAGTGCTACGGTTTAAAGTGTGAGGTACGGACATGCTGATAGTGCCATCGAAGCGCGAAGCTACCACAGGTTCCTGATTATCCGGAGTTTTCTGGGTTTGAAAGGCAGACGGCTGCTGGTGACTGGTGTCCACTTGGGTAAGGTATGGCTCGGAGTTTCCTTGATTACTATTGCAGAGTTCGAAGTGCCTTCTGTGTGACTGAGAATAAGGGCTGGTGTCTTTGGCTGTCGCACTGGTGCTGTTATTGTGGGCACCGGCCGCACTGTCCTCTGATCCGGGTTCAGTTTTTATGTCGGTGCAATGCTGACAGCTCACTGCTTCATCAGACTTGTTTAATGAGAATGCCTGGTCCTCCATTTTAACCCCAGACATAGTCGAGAAAACTTTCCTGACTGGTTCTTCTTCCTTGGCCACTTCCTCTCCTTCTGTGCTTTCCCTTTTTAGACCAAACACAGAGGTGTTGGGGATGGAAGCCTGGTGCAGCCTTTTACTCTCTGGTCCTCGACCATATGTGGACACATTGAGCAGGTAATGCCCGGTCATGGCAGGCCTGGGAATCCTCTTACGACCCAAAAAGCCAACACAAGTCCTGGACTGGACCTGATGATCTTCTGCTTGCAACAAATGATGGACCTTGTACTGAGGATGCTGAGGCCCCAAAACTCCATAAGGCTGGCTCTGCTGAACCTTCCTCTGCATTAGAGCCTGTAGGATCTGTTCCTGAGTCTCCTTGTCAGGAAGTTCCCTATGATGCCTTGAGTATTCTGAGAAAACACCTGATCGTCCTGCTGCATTAAGCTGGTGGTGGGACATCTGGCTGTCAGCCCTGTGCTCATCAGAATGTGACATCCTCCCCTTATTACCAGGGGCTAAGACTGACATCTTAACTCCAACCTTGGACAGCGGTTTTGGGAGGATTTGTTCTAGTGGAACCTCTTTGCCCTGCAGAAGTTGAGTGACCAGCGGGTTGTTTGCAGGGATACAGGAGCTGTTCCTAGATGAAGATCCAGTACATAACAGGTTTTCCTGTACCTTCAGAGTGTGCACAGAAGAAGATGGCGCTGATGAGTTTGATTTATTCAGAATGCTATGGTTCCCTGTACTGACAGCAGAATGGCATTTCTGGACATCATCAACTTTGCTTGAATAAGATGTCTGAGATCTGTTAGGGCTGAGCTGACCAAAGGGGTCCAGTGGGCGAGAAGGAGGTGTACTGCTGTGACTGCTGCTGGTGGTGACTGATAGCCTGGTTGGTGTCTGTGGAGATGTTGGGCAGGGGCTGGCTGACGGCTGTGTCTGCTCACCACTCCCCCCTCCTGGCCCTGGGCCTGGCACTGCTCCCTTAGCAGTAGATGAAACTGCAGCAGCTGCTGCCCGTTGTGCTCGAGCAAGCTGTGCTTTGGCTTTGATGTCAGCCAAAGTCCGAGCACCAGTACGTCCCGGGCTGCTAAGTGGGGCAGGTAGGGGAGTCCTGGGTGACACTTGGCTAGGTGATACAGGAACTGGGAGAATTCGGGACACTGGAATCTGCAATGTCAAAAGTTGGAGGATTATTCTGGATATGCATACAAAATCAATGTGACATTCACAAGCAAAGGTGTAACCTGAACATAGCTTAATGGACGTTTTCTGTGTCACGTTATGTTCAACAGATCAGATGGAACTTTCTTTCCTACCTTGAGTGGGGGAACCCTCTGATTTGACGTTGGTGTCGAGGGGCTGGATATGGATGATGCTGGCGGGGAAACTGAGGAGACTGAAGAAACAGAAGAAACCGAGGACATACGGGACCTTTTCTCTGGTGTCAACTCACTTTCGGTCTCACTGAAAGATTTTCTTTTTAAAGGCTCTGAGGCGCCGCCAGACTTAGAGATGACCTCTTCACTCTCCGCAGTTTTAACCACAGACACCGTCTGATTCTCTTTTAACTCAGAACTACCCTTTGGTGTGGGACACTTCTTCACAAGTGACTGGGGGATTTCATTTTTCTCCTCCTTCACTTCCTCTTTATTTTCCTTATCAGGCAATGAACCCGCTACACCACAATCAATCCTTGTCTCCACCTCTGGTGTTGTTTCTGCAGGCGTTGGGTCAGGATGTGCTGTTATGTTCAGCCTACAATCTTCTGTATACTGTGAGCGCCGTGTCTTCATGGGCTCCGCTGTGGAGACGGGCTCTTTTTCGGCACAGGCTGCCTTCAGGGGCTTTATCAATGATGTGTGTGGTGGTTTCATGTCTTTAGAAGCAGCATCGGTCTGGCAGCTATCTTTTCTTCCCTTGGTTTCCTCTGATGCCTTAGCAGCAGGTCCAGTGTGCTGAGGGTGAGGCTGGGGCCTGGGAGACTCTTGATTCAAATCATTCTTTGTCAGCTGATTGGATTCCTCATAGCTGAGGCCAGAACTAGATAAAAGAAAAAGTAGAAAGATTGGCAACTTGATACACAGTGGAAAGATGTTTTTATGCTGCCAACAGCGTAATCTCATTTAGCCTTGTCCTGAAGAATTTTGATGTTGCTAGATACAGAGTGATTCCATATAGTGTGATGCAACAGTAAACAATTCAGGGTATTTGGAAAATCTGGGAAAAAAATGAAACTGCCAAGATTATCAGTCATAAAACAGAACCTACTTTTCACCATAATAGTTTTCAAAAAAAGCCTCCTTCCAGAGCTCCACTCTCTTTTCCTTTTCAACTTCCTGACGCATCCGTAGCTGCAACTCAGGGGTGAATTCCCCTGTAATGAAAAAAGTGAAATTATCAAAAAAATTATTATACATGTGTATTCACTCTGAATCGTGATGACAGTTTTTATCAATAGATAATTATCAATTGAACGCACTTACCCTCAGCCAGCCTCTCCTTCCAGGACTGCGCTGCTGATGTGAAGAACTCATTGTTTAACGCAGAACTAGTGACCCTGAGAAGGCCATCTATGCAAGCCTGTGGAGAGGAAGTGCATTGCTATAACTAATATCATTATCATCACCATGCTTCACATATTGAATACGACTTAATGATGCTCCTCAGTAAACAAGCACTGTTTCTACACTACTTCGAATGGAATCAAATTTGTATAATTTTACAGCCACCTGTCTGTCAACTTCAGGCAGAAGTTTGAGCAGCCTCTGCTGGCAGTCTGGGGGCAGGACGGAGAAGGTGTGCTTGTTGATGATTGCCCGCAGGTTGGTGTTAACCAATATAGAGTCTGGAGTCTCCACATCTATCTTACACTTGGATCGTTTTATCTGCCCTGCAATACAAAACAACAAAAATATGTGAGCCAAGATGAGGCCAGCAGGGCAAAAAATAATTCTTTGTCCTGCAGCTGACATCTTGAGGTCTTTATTTGAAAATTTAGACTCTAGAGCAAGCAGGCACATGTTACTTTGCCCAAAGCCTGTTTTAGCCTCTCTTTAATGAAAAAGGTGTGTGTCGCTCTTCCTTTTCTTTATTAACAATAAATCACGTGAAAAATATTATCACAAATGCTGTAGTCATGTCTTAATATTTTCCAGTGTTCCTAATGTTGTGCAGGGCAAAAACTCCAAAGGAAACTGTTTCATGATAAAGACCTAAATCTTTACAAATGGGTGACAAGTGAAGAATCTTACTTTGAAGAATGCAGAATAATTTCAGTCAGGCACAATACATTTTTAATGAATGCTACACAAACGCAGAAACTGGAAGTGCATTTGTTGGGGTCGTTGGGCTTGTTGAAATATATGTAGAACTGACTAAATTAACTGCAGGGTCTTAATTGTTAGAAAACAACAATACAGTAAATCATTTGCCAAAGGAGGTAGTTTGTTAGAAAATAACAGAAGTCTACAGAAAAAAGTAATTTGTGATACCAGCCTTAAAAAATCTTATAATAACATCAAACATCACCAGCTATTTCTATTATGATCACCAAAACTACTTAATAAAATGAAAGAATATGCCTGACTTACCTGCATTAATACGACCTGCCCTCTGAGAAACCTTCCTGGGTATGACTGAATGGCATAAGTCTGTTCAGAAAGAGGAAGATGAACAGGAGGGAGATCTCTGAGAAACTGCAGGACAGTGATCTGACTCTTATATATTTATATATTTTTATGTGTATGCATGCATGCATTTATATGCCTCCTACCAGTCTTTGTAGTAATGTTGTCAGCCATATCTTTGATGGTTTTCAGAAGCAGTCTGGGTTTGGAGGTGGTTGGCATCCCCCCCTGTCTGCGCTGGTTTCTCTGCTGCTGCTGTTTCAAGGCCTGAGCACAAGATGCACAAGAATGAATAAATAAAAAACCAACAGTTTCAGAAAAAAAAAAGCAAAACATGTGTTACCCTGCAACTATTCCACCAGAGCCACATGTCTGGGTAAATAACAGCACAGCAATGAAAGTTAGGGTGCATAACATGTATATCATATCTTTGTAAATCCTTCAAGAGGTATGATCACCACAGCAACACAATGTCAACAGATTTGAGGAAAAAAAAAATCTGAGACAGCTTTTCAGCATCTGACTCAAACATGTAGGAGTTGTTGCATGCCATAAATTGTTCTTACAAAGCTTGAAATCAACACTAGCACAGATGGAGTGAATTACCATCTGTGCAGTCACTCAAAAATATGAGTAAATTGAGCAGCAGCTGACAGGAAAATGTTGAATGGAGATCAGCAGAACATCAGTATAGTAAAACCAGCTATAGGCATTCTTTATTGTTTCTAGTTAAATGGGATAACAATAACGAGTTCCTGTTCAAACAATGATATGTACATGTTTACAGATAAAAAATCTCGTATCTAATATATATATATATATATATATTACTGCAGCATAAAATACCTAAAACATTAAATTACCATATTTAATGAGGATGAATTCATGTGTAACAGTGTGGGATGTCAGGTATTTTTATGGGTGTATGTACGACGGTGAGACTGGAACTCTTAATATTCCAGATACATTCTTACACTCATCATTTATTCCACTATAAACATCCTAAACGCATGAATAAATATAAAAATACAAAATGCAGCTGTTTTTCCAGTACCTGTTTCAAAGCCTTCTTGCTGTGTTTCTGCGAGGGGGAGATGAGCTTACTGGTGGGGACAGAAGGAGAGGAACATCGAGGCTGCGGAGACGACGGCTGCGACTGCAGCTTGGAGGGAACTATGAAATAGAAAAACACAAAACAGATGTTACAAAATACACTTCCTGAGGGCGGTGTACAGACTTTATCACATAATGCTTTTGTTTGGTTGAAACTGAAACCGAAGTAGTGCACAAAGAAGCTGATTACATTACCTTGCTAAAATATCACATTACTAAACAAGGGCTGAACATCTCAATAGGAAGAATAACCACACCCTCTCTGCTGCCTATTTTCTAACAAAACATCTTTTCTAGATACAATAATAATTCCACTTGTTTCTTGTTGATGCCACATCATTTGCATTTGCAATTTGTGGCTCTTTGTAATGATCAGTACAAAAATTAAATCATAAATAATTCTGGAATCCAACCACTTGTATGGCAGTTGTTCACTTGTGCATAATGAGGAAGTGGTCACAGGTCATACTGAAAAAATACAGTTTCCTGTTTTAACAGTCGCTTACAATATTCAAGTGCTGAGAGATATATATGGAGTCAGTGAGAGCACAGCCAAAGGAAAACAAAATAATTGGCACTTGATGAAAAGCCTATTCACAAATTTTGTACTATAATCAGGTGTGCCACTCACAAGAAAAGCTATGATTTGACCCCACAGCGATACAAAAGAGCAAAAACCACTGTGATCGCAACGTGCAGTCCTCAGCTTCCCTACCAACAGTTAAACGAAGACATTCTGTTTAAAGACAAAACCCACCTTTTGCTATCATCATGTTTGAATTTCTGAATATTCCAGGAAATATTTTGTGACAAGCTGGTGTGATTAATAATGTCTGCTAAGTGGCACAGCCATTTCCCTAAACTTGACTCTTCTACTGCCTCTTCACTGGTTTTGTGTGTTTCCGCAATTACTTTTCAACGCGGCTAAGAAAGGGCGTCAACTCTTGTTGCTATAACAGAGCTCCGTAACCAATCAGCAAAATCAACAAATACACAAAGCTACAAAACCATACTTAGCTCATTTGTAACTAACAAGGCCATTATCAATGAGAACAGAGTATCAGGAATTTTAGCTACTAGGTAATAAACCAATTTTTTCCTTGCATTTTGAATATCTATATAAACATATATACACACACAAACACACACACACACATACATATATATATAAAAACAATAAAAAAATTCACAACAAATTTTAACGCTCTAATGCAATCAGTGTATTTTGACTTCAGAATATGCCAATGAATGGCGGTAAGTGATGTAGAATATGTTATTAATTATCCTGTATATGCTGGAGAATACCTCTTCTCATCCACCTTCCTCTCCTGCCCTCTGGCGTGATGGCACTGCTGTTGTTTTCTGTGCAATGGGAGTTGGATAGATTGTCACTGCTCTCCTCAGAGCCCTCTTCGGACAGCTCCTTCACCACATCTGAAATGTCCTTCTACATAAAAATATAAAGTGCATACAGTATCTCATTACTATGTTATAGGTAAAAAAGAGGAAGAGAAAAACAGTGAAAACAAATGTTCGGTTCAGTTAACCGTCACCTCAGGTTCCTCACATGACAACACAACACTCATCATTTGGATAGTCTGAATGAATTTAACTTGTATAAGTTGGTAATTAGATAACCCATATAAAATGTGCACATTGTCTGTCTGCTGACACCAAAATGACCGAAATGAGCAAGACCCATATTACATCAAAGGAAGCTCATTCGTTGCTTTTGAACTTAAAGGGTTGAGTAATTAAAACTGCTTTTTGTTCTAACTAACCTTTAATGTGTAGACTCCCATTCTGCCTGGAACTTTGTAGAAGATCCCCTCCTCACCACGAGAGTTTGTGTGCAGCATTGCATTCAGACATGCCAGCGGTGAGGTTCCACTGGATCATGAGAGAAGAATGCTAATTACACATCTGTTGCCCAATAAATCAGACTGGTGGGAGAAAGACGCAAGAGGGGTAAAGGCTGGTCTGATATCCGAGGACAAATTACTATCATGCATCATGTGTGGGTTCAGACCAGACTCACAATCTGTGAGGATTTTCTACATCTTTTATGTGGAATCAGTTGCATAAAAGTGATTCAAGGCTAATCTAATCATTGTAAGGTATAAATGGTCTGACCTAAAAATGTCTGGTGCATAAAAATCTAAATTAGTTCACTCAAAAATAAAGTCAGTCATGCAAAAACACCTGAGGTACAACATATTTTAATTTTGTTTTAGTTTGTGTTATATGTATATGTGTATATATAGCATACATATAATGACGTAGTTCAGTAAGAAAAGGAAATGAGTAAAAAACATCAACATACAGTATCTTATACATTTATAAATTACACTACATAGGCTTCCAAAGCTTATGTAGTGTAATTTCTGCCTGATTGTTTTTGTCCATAATTTACATATCTATTTAATTTACTGAGATAATATCATAAAGCATTACTGAACGTTCCTATAGTTATAGATGTCATTTCTATTTTGTTAAATCATATATTTAATAAAATCAAATGATAACATCATATTTTTATGCAACATGTAGTTCTGGGGCATCAATGTAAAAAAACTGAACATAACACTGACACTGCCTCTTTATGCAACTGAACCTCAGACATGTTACTGTTAATAACATGCAAAAGGTCAGATGAAACAAAGTGCCATTGCAGTGAGTTTGTTAAGGTCACAGGTGGGACTAGCTTTTTCTTACCTTCTGGATGGGAACAATGACAACAAAACAAAAAGAAATGGAACAATTATTAATTGATAAAGTATAAATCGCGACTATGTGATCAAGAAAAAAAAGTACATTACATGAGCTATCAGTAACGGACAGTGAACGCTGAGGTGCTCTCATGAAAATGTCTCGTACACAGAAGGACATTTACAGAAGAGATGAAGATAGGAGGTGATAAAAAAAAATTACCTTATTTCTTTAAGCCTTTCTCTTTGGATCACCTGTAAGATTTCTTTATGGCTCATAGGTGTGTTTGGGTATTTCTCCAACACCTACAATAACAAAACATTATCCAATATGTATTGCACTATTACACAGTTCAAAACAAAGTATTTTCCATGAATGATTACGTGGTCTCAAGGCTCCTCCAACTAAACCTTGGGTTATTAGCCTGAATTCCCTTGTGTAGGATATGGTGCTCAGAATAATCAAGACCACAAACATCTTATAAACATTGTGGCTTTTTTGACCATTAGATTCATATTGAGATATTCCACAATGTTGATCCAATCTCAAAGCAAGGGGGATGTAAATAAAGCTGGTTATAAATAGCAGGTTTATTATTTTCACATAAAGTTAATAGAGTAATGTCAGTGTTTCAAACACAGCTTTATGGTGTCACAGGAACATGGGATGCAGCAAGAACACAAAACTAAATAACTTTGAGTATACCAGGTATACTCACGGTGCACAAGCTAACAATATTACTTTTATTTGTGCTCCCACCATAATTAATCGTTTGCAATGACTGTATACTGGCATTAATACACTGTGCCCAGTGTCCCAGTAATAGTGGATTTAGTGTTTAATGTTTATTATATTGCAATCCAAGGAGAAACCTATGTTATGTGTACAATATATACATCGGTGCTTCAAATGGTGATGGTACTGTCCACACAAACAGCAACGAATACTTGCAGGGAGTTTGGCATCGGGGACCCATTAGCATGCTACGCTAGGCTGCTAGCAACATTCATTTCTACATCTTACCAGATGTTGGCATGTGGAAGGTTTAATCACTTGCTGGTGTGTTATGTGGTTAAGGTAACTTGTGGGAAACGAGTTACAGAGGACGCCGCACATTTAGCTCCGCTTTGCTCGCAAGTGCTGACCAAACAAACTTGTTGACGGACAGAGTTGCGTTAGCACTAGCTAGCGCGCTAACCTGGCTAAGGCGCAACACTGACGTGACCACTTCAGGGCTACTTCATTCGACTAGGAGCCGTGACGGACATGTCACCCGTGCTGTTTGCACACAACACACAGAGGGGGGCCGGAGACACGCTTTAGGGCGAGCCTGGATGATTTGCTTAGTTGCGTTTGTGCTAAAACGTGACAGGTTAAAAACGAGGCTCGGCGGCTAGTGACAGCTCCGCCGCGTCTATCCGTCAACACAGGGCCTCGCGCGGCGTACGCAACATTTCGTCTCCCCCCCAAGCAGGTCATGAACTCGGCAACACACTTGCACAAGTGGGAGCGTTCAAGGAAAACAACCACAACAAACGGCGCACAATGACACACGCACGCACACACACAGCGTACCGTTTTAGCGGCTTCCGCCCACGTCCTCCCCTTCTTTTTCTTCTGCCTCTCCCTCATTGTGCGCGTGCCGCTCGGAGTAGTGTTCAGTTGGTCTGTGTCGCGTGAAACGTTGCTTTAGTTACCGCGTAGGATCCAGTCCGTCTGCCATGTTGGACTTACTGTAAGGCGTCATGTGACTCCGCCGAGGGAGACGTCACCTTACTGTATGTGGCTGGGGCCCTCAGGCTCCCCACACACACATGTTTGTTTACACTGCCATGACCAGGAACACAGTGTGATTATAATAATGTTTATTATCATGAGTAAGCAAATGGATTCCCCAACTATGAAAAATAAGGCATCTAATCAAAAGTGCACTGCAAGCTTCTTCTTTTTTTTTGCTCACAATTACATTAGCTACAAATTCAAGCAACAGTTCGCCTGCACATAAAATTGGATTGAGTGCGGGGCCCCTCACTTCCTCCATCACCCTCCAGTGTTTATGCTGGCATGAGATAAACTTTTGTTTTTGTTTTTTAATATGATGGAAAAAGTGGACTTAAACGTTTGTGAAGAATCGATGAAATAGAAGAAAACATGAAAATACAGTTTACAGTTGTTTGTCAGCTGTGCTATTTGGAGGGGCCAGTGCGAGACCAGCGATACGACACGGTTTAGGAAAACACCAGCAAACAGTCGACAGATGATCCACTGCGTTCACACTGTGTGACAGATATTCTTTGGAAATGGATGGAGGCTATCGCCACGGTGAAGCCGAATGCCGCATGCATGTTTCAAACGCAAGGAAAGTGAGAAATTAATTTAAAATCAAAACATAACAGTTCCTCCAATGTCTCCAGTAACATGATGATGATTAGGAGCCTGTCTGAACTGGACCCTCCAGTGGAAGATAGGCAGCAGAGGACGGTCTCTGTCTGTGAGACGGAGAGAAGCTCTGGGATCCGGACGTCAGGGCGGTGGAGGATGAGGATGTTGTGACGGCTGCTGTTTGCGGTGCCTGATACCTGTAGCCCATTAAAAACCACAGTGACATCATTACAGCGCTCATGCGTTTTACTGCTAAGTTAAGTCTGATACTTTGAATATAATAATGGGCCTTTAAAAAGCCGGGTGCTCTCGCTCTCTCTCTCACCAGGATTGGGATTTCCTGACCCGTGACGATGCGGTGGTCCGCTCCCTAAGTGGGACGTTCACCAGAAGATCCCGCATCAGCCGCGGAGAGAAGGCCCTCTCCAGGTGAGCTCCATTAAGGTTCAAGCTGAACATGGTTGGTGGAGACATATCTAACTCCAACAGCATTATGTTCTCAGCCTGCAAGAGGAGATGACAGTGACGACCACATTCCGCCTCTGCTCCCACATACTGTGTCGTAAAGGTCAATTCAATATGTGTTGAATTTTACTACATTATAATTGGTTATTCCCGAGCAAAAGATGCAACACAAGTTGTGAATTGTTACCATGACAACAACTCTCCTTGCATCCTCCAGTAAAGACGGCATCTCTAAACATATAAATATGATGTGTAACACATATCTCTTTCTCTGCTCTACTTTTCTCAGCTACTTTTGCGAGCACTGACCTGGTACCTTGACGGAGCTCCGGTTGCTGTGGCAACGGCCATCTGTGCATATTGGCTGATTGGCCTCTTGTATCCCACAGCGGAGAGAGGCCTTCTCTTGACCTGAGTGGGTGCACTGGAACAAAGAGATGGGAAAGGAAGAGACCGAGTTTCGTTAACTACACCGGGAGTTCATTCAGAGGTTAATAAATATGAAAAATATAATTTACAACTTTGTAGTCTGTTTTTCTCTCCCACTTGAATGTGCTGACTCACCTCTCTGATGGAATGACCGGCTGCAGTTTCCACTGATCCTCCTCACTGTCAAAGTGCAGCCGGTTCATGATCTTGTTCTTTTCTCCAGGAGGTATAAAATTCTCAATCAAGAGGTATCTGCAATATGCAAGACAGGAAAATCGATGTAAAAAAAAGAATATACACATGAGTCGTGGAGCTTAAATATGGAAATGGTATATTGTGTGTATCGTTTCTGCTTGGTACGAGTGATTAAAAACGTATGTTTATGATGGCGTGACCTCACAGATCTGTGTGTACTCACTTGTACTTGAGTTCTCTGGTGAGCTCGTTCTGCGTCTCTTCCAGCTCCTGTCTGGTCATGACGTGTTCGTCCACCACATCTCTCGTCTCTGCCTTCACCAGCTGGAGTTTCGCGTACAACTGCAAAACAGTAGACGGTCACATGAGACACGAGCGCACTTAAAGCGAGCAAAACAGATTTTTTCGAATTGGCAGGCTTAACTGCTTTCGCACCCTCTTGAGCTTTTTCGTCTTCAGCTCCACCTCCTGCTGCAGGGAGGAGAAGGTTTCCCTCATTTCCAACGTCTCCTCATCCTGGAGCATCATCTGCTGCTGGATCTCTCTCTCTCTCCGTATCTGCAGGACATTTAACAGCAATCGGTTCAACTCATGTCAAACACGTTAGGTGTTTGGAGTGTTGGAAAAAAACATATTATTTATTACCTGTTCTGCGATCTCCTGCCTCTTCAGCTCCAGCATTTTTTGTTGTTCGTTGGTGTGATCAATTATGGTCTTTCCTCCAACTAATAGTTTGCTCTCCATGGTCTGGGAACATGCAACATGCAATAAATTATTTATGCATAGGCTATATGATCAATTGTTCCGCCAGATGTTTATCATACAGTGTGTCGTCAATAGCTCTTCACCGGTACCTTATATTTCTCTATGACCTTCTCCAGAGCGTCTTGGTCCCACTGCATGTCCTCCACACTTCTTCTGTGTTCATTCAGGGGCTTGAACTTCTCACCACTTCCCAGGCAGGTCAGACTCCTGGGACGGCCGCTGCCCGATCTCAGGTAATATTTCACATCCGATTCCTCCTCCACATCCTTCCAAACCTCCGCGTCCTTCTCTTTGAGCATCTCCTCTTCCATACCTGCCATATTTTTACTCAGCCGTCTACTGATCCTCCTCCTCCGCCTCTCCTTTGCGAGCATCCCTTGCTTTTCCAGCTGTGCTTTTAAGCGTGCAATTTCCTCCTGGAATTCCCTCAGCAGGGCATCTTTGGGGTCCTCGTTAATCCGGGGTTTGTTCTTGATGTTCTTGGCCCTGTTTGCGTACCTGAGTGTGGCGAGGGATTCGGCAAAGTTTTTGTGCGAAGGCCCCACTGTTGCTATCATGACAGTCTTTGCGTTGCCACCCAGCGAGTCCTGGAGCAGGCGGGTCAGTTTGGAGTCCCTGTACGGAATGTGGGTGCTCTTCCGATCCACCAGAGCTGAAATGACATTCCCCAGAGCGGAGAGTGACAGGTTGATTTTGGTTGCTTCTTTCAGTCGCTTCCCTTTAGTGCCCGTCTTGCTCTGGCGCTCGCTGCCCGCCAGGTCCACCATGTTCAGCTTCCCCACCCGGATGTGGTCCTCACCATCCGGCCCGGCCTCGCTGCACTCCACGGTGATGAGGAAAATCGCATGGGACCTGGAGCTGCGTTCGTTCATGTTGGTGAACCCCACGGACCTGGACTGGTTGCCCATGTTCATCACATGCTCGATCTCCGTGGCGTTCTTTGTCACCACCGAGGACAAGTTCTTCACATAAACCCCAACGTCTGGGTTTTCCTTCAGCTCCAGCTTCTTGCTGTTGTCCTTGCACAGCAGATCTCTGATCTCCTCCTGGTAGATCTCCAGGTACGAGGACCTCACCAGGTACTTCTGATTCTGCGTTCTGGATATCTGGGTGAAAATGTGCTGAAACGAGTTGGGTATGATCCCTCTCCTCTCTGGGTCACTTGAAGCCCCCTGCATGGTGTGCGTCTTACCCGTCCCTGTCTGTCCATAGGCAAACACAGTCCCATTGAAGCCCTGCACCACGGACTCCACCACTGGTCCCACAGCATCATCATAGATGTCCCTCTGCTTTGACTCCCAGCCATACACCGCGTCAAACGTGAAGACTTTCATTGGCTCATCAGGTGGCGCCTTCGGGTTCCTGATGGTGATCTGGCCCAGTTTGTCATCAATCTCCAAAATGTTCTCACAGCCCGACACCTCCTCTCTCCTGCTGAAGGGCCGGCAGCGGACCACCACCCTCACCGCCTCGCAGCTCCTGCTTTTAGACATGACGCTCAAAGATTAAAAAAAAAATAAAAAAATTAAATTAAATCAAAATGGGGAAAAAAGCGCATCTATCCACGCCTCGTTCCAAAGACACCAGCGTCCACATGTGCGTGCGCATCGTCCGCGTGCAGGTGCGCCACAAACCAGTCTCCTCGCCGGGATCGACCTGCGCCTCCTCCGCCCTGAGCATCTCTCGGAAAAGATGCGACGTCACAAGATGCGAAGGGGGAAGAAAAACATCCAGGCAGCACGGGACAGCCCACTCAGCCTCCCCGAGGTACACACCCTGCTCTGCGGACAATGGGAATCACATGTGACCCGCGCAACGAATCGGATCTCAGTACGAAAAAAAAAAATACGATTCCGTAACCGTGATTAATTAACCCTGCAAATAACAGCACAGTAACAGAATAAGTAAAAGAGTATATATAAAAGAATATATATATACACACACACACATATAAAAATATACATACATATACAGTATATATGTATACACACACACATATATATATATAAAGACAATAAGGTTCAATAACAAAACAATTTATTCAAGCTTGGCATTTACATCACCGCTCAAACAGGCCAGAAATGTACACAAAGACATTTTCTGAAGCAAACTGATCGACATCCATCATCTCATCCATCATCATCTGCTTCTAATCTGTCTTTAATATATGTGGTTTATGAATAATTAGCGATATGCTCCTCAAAACTATACACCATTACACAGATCAATTATGTTATAATATAAAACCCATCTATTTTGGCTGATATTATACAGAGTTGCCAGTTTATCAGGTACAAAGAGCTGCATTAATTGCAGTTAACAGTCCTGGAATTAACTCTACATTCATGTAAGTTATCATCATGATCACATTTCACAAGAGGTTCACTCACCTGTGTGCTCATTATTAAGGCTTTTTTTTAAAACTAATTTATTTATTTTAATCATCATAATAACAGAAACACAGGCATGTTAATGCAGTACAGTACTACAACCTACAGCCTACACAATCAACACCTTCCTGAACCAGCTTCAACAAACACCTTAATTTATTCCAGGACTTGGCCTTTAACTAGATGTTCCTAATAAACTGGCAAATGAGTGTATTTGTTAGGACGCTTGCCTCCATTCATGACATGATTGAGGGCAAGAGTTCGATCAGGAGCTACTGGCACACATGGTGAGTCGGTCACTTGTGAAATTTCTTGCTGGAATCGTTTGCGTGATCGAGTAAGAGCTGGCATGGAGTGAAGTGATTTCCGTAGACGGCTTCGTATTTTCTCATCCTCTCCACCAGTTTGTCAGCTCCGAAGGAGTCCACAAAACGGAACGGTCCTGGAAGCAAGAAGACACATTATCGAGAAAATACTATACCCTGCTTTCATAGTCATATAGAATACAGAGACACAGATTACTGGCGCAGATGATCGTGATTACAGTTGAACTCTGACCTCCGAGGCAGGGAGGGAATCCCAGCCCAAAGACAGCCCCAATGTCTCCTTCCAAGGGGTTGTTCAAAATACCCTCTTGCAAACACAACACGGCCTCATTGACGAATCGGGAAACAAGTCTGTACTGCACATCAGAGTCCGACGAACTGTAAGTAACAAGTTTAACATTAACATCAGAATAGGATTTGTTTATAATCCAAACATTGATTCCACCTGTTTATCTAACAATAGAAATATAAAGCTATCGGCATGTCATTTGAGACTTTGAAACTGTAATTTTAAATTTGTGTAGATATAAACTGTTGTATTGTTAGTTCAGCAACTGTTCAGTGCCAACTCACACAGCCGGATTTGGTGTTAACTTGTATTTCTCAAGGATTTTTCCAATGTCAGGGTTGACCTCTTTGACTTTGAGTCCCGGCTGGTAGACGTAGCAACCCTTACCCGATTTGCGACCTTGATGGGAAGTACAACAGAAGATCAAATATATGTGCATAATATACAAGTTTTAAGTATGAGTAAAGTAAATCAGAACACTCCTTCGATGCGACCACACATACCCTTGAATCCCATGTCCACCATGGACTTTAGGACCTCTACGTTTCCACCACCAAATCGAGAGCCAAAAGCTTTGCCGAGATCCTCTGCAACATGGGCAGCTACATCGATACCAACTTCATCAGCCAGTGTGGCTGCACCAACAGGGAACCCAAAGCTCGTTGTAAGTCCATCTAACTTTTTAGGGTCAACTCCTTCCTATAAGTGCACAACGGATAAATGGCTAAAAATATAATATAATAACAATAATAAACACTGAATGTCCAACATACTGCATTACAAATACAGTACTCACATACATACACAGTTTAAACTGTAATACTACTAACCTGAAGTACTCGTACTGCTTCAGCCAACATGGGAGCCAAACACCTTGTGGTATAGAAACCAGGTCCATCCTGCAAAAACAAATGCTTGATGTGTTACAACTAAAAATGTATCATCTCATAAATCATGCTGCCAATTACTTAAAGCCGCTCCTGTGATTAATGTTTTGCTGAAGCAAAACACAACCCCCTTGGAACTGGCCAATCACCAATGTTTAAATGTTTTATTGTAAATATTTAATGAGGGATTAACGAGAGATATTTGTTACGAACGACACAGGGAAAGAAAAAGCAGCATGACACGACAACTCACCCCAACAACGATGATGACTTTACCCTGCTTCAAGCCGACTGCCACAGCAGACGCTATAGTGTCCTTTGATGTCTGATCAGTGCTAATGATCTCAAGCAGCTGCATCTTGTCCACTGGAGAGAAGTAGTGCATTCCAATCACCTACACATATAGAGACAAAGTTTTGCATCATAGCGTCTTTTAATTTTGAGGCAAATCAAGTGTTCAAATAAAGAGCATCCCCCTGGTGGTAACCTTGTCGGGCCTCTTGCTGGCAGCAGCGATATCCTTGATGGGCAGTGCAGACGTATTGCTGGCAAATATGCAATGAGGCGAGACAACCTGCAGGAAGATGTCTGTTAGATAAAGGTCTGACCAATGAAACTATAACAAATACGTTCTCTTTGTATACAACGTCCTGCTGAGCATCTTTTCACTTGCACTTACAGCCTCCACCTCCTTCAGGACTGCATGCTTGATGTTAATGTCCTCAAACACAGCTTCGATAACCATGTCGGCCTTTTCAAAGCCCTTGTAGTCCAGCTGTCCGGTCAAGTTGGACAGAATGGAGTCTCTCTGAAAAGACGTGATGCTCTTTTTCTTGGTCTTGTCATTGAGCCTTGAATGAAAAAAAAATTACAAAAACATAGTGTTGTTTATAGTTTTTGGTTCTGTCATTACACTGTAAATGTATCTATTATATTTAGAGTGTGGCTAAATAAATGAAGGTACTATTTGAATGCAAGCATATCAATATGCTAAACACATTTGCCATTTTGGATCATGAAGGTGAAAAATATATCAGTGAATGATCGCTGGTTTCATTGTGCCAGTAAGCAACAAATGGCAACAGCAGCTCACCTTAAACTGTACCTGTTGAAAATAACAACTAACAGTTCGATGTGAGCTGCGATAAAGAAAACACACCCTTTGTAGACCTGCTCCTCTCCCCTGCTCAGTCCAGCCAGAGTTGTGTCCTTCAGTATTGTCTTCACACCTTTGTCCACAGTCACCTGTGCAATGCCTGCTCCCATCAGACCTGCTCCCAAGATGGCAAGATTCCTAGTAATAAACAACCGTCAGTCAAACTTTTGTAAAATTGCAAATGTGTCATACACTAGCTCAATATGTGAAGGTGATATACACATACTTGACTTCTCTTTGAGGGGTTCCAAAGCGGTTCTTCTTGCATGCAACTTGACCGTGGTAGAGACCAATCAGGGCTGCGGATTCTGTGGTTCTTGCTAGCTGACCGAAATTCTGTGGCAGCCATGGGAATTTGAAAATTTCACTTGCACAAATAACAACTGTAAATTCAAAATGTTCAAATGATACAGGCCAACAAAACTTTACCTGAGACTCAGCTAAGTATCCAGAATCTGGGCCTTGTTCTAACCCTGTTTTCACACTCTGAGAAAAAAAAAATGGTAACAAATGAGTTACATTTCAAATCACGTTAAATGTTAATGTTAAATGTTAAATGAAAAAAAGATTTTCCTAAAACATTCTAAGCGACAAAAGTTAAAGGTTTACATTTTTGACTTACATCAATGATTTTCAGGGGTGCAGGATAAAGTCCTTTGGTCTGCTTCATAACTTTGCCTTGCACAGTTTTGTAAATTTGATTCCGCACAAAGCCAATGCTCATGATGTAATCTTGAATTTCTATGGCAAAAGAAAATCAACTCTTTAAAGTATTTTATTAACTAACAAATTCGTTTTTAGTATCTCTGCTAACAAATGCAGCACAACTTACTCTGCATAGTGCCTTTCTCTTTGCGAAGAGGGATCTTCTTGTTGACAATGCCTCTTGCACATTCGACAGCAACTTCCTCAAGGTACTCAATTGTTCTTTCTTCTGGACTCTTCAGCCCAGGTCCTAGTGTACAGGGAGGAACAACATTAGGTATTAGTTGAACTATTAATTTAAAACAGTTGATCATTTTTAATAATATGAGACAGCTTTTTACCTAGAGGGTCTACGAGCTGGTCAACAAGCCCCATCTTCTTGGCTTTATCTGCTCGAATATTTCTTCCAGTTAGCATCATGTCAAAGGCACTGGGAACACCAACCTAAAAGAAAAAAAAACGCATGTAAACTGATCCATGTGTAAAATAATGTGATAGTGCCAGATAATTTACCCTCCAGCTTTCAACAACCCTGTCCTTCCAAGTCGAGGATTATGACTAACTAGACATAATGAGCACAGGGGAATAATCTGTTGGTATTTGTTAACATCTTAAACCAATTATGGGCATTAACCAGCCTCATGTTTAACCCTGACACCATACCTCCCATGAATGTATGCATTTGAAACAATAACTAATAACAGTTCTGACATGGTTTCAGACAGCGGCAGGGTTTGTTCACTGTTTGCTGAAGCAGCCTTCAGTTTCTGCAATCACTTATTATCTGAGGTCTGCATTGTATCAAACTGCATACATTTCACCTCATGCAGCTTAATTTAGACATACCATGTCTATTCAGAAAATAAGGATGGAGCCCACCAGTGCACAGATATTCTTCAAAATGAGGAAATAAAGGATTAGAATTTTAGTGCCAACCATTTTGGGTAGCCTCTGAGTGCCTCCAGCTCCAGGTAAAAGACCCAGCATCACTTCAGGAGTACCAAGAACTGTTTTCTTGCTCTTTGTTGCAATTCTGTACTGACAGGCAATGGCGAACTGAAATACAAAATGATGCCCATGAGATAAAACATTATTTTTCAACTATCCTTGCTAAAAATATTTCCAAACATACATTTGGTTGGTGTAATAATTCTTGTTTACCTCAAGGCCACCTCCTAAGCAAGAGCCGTTGATGGCAGCAACAATGGGCTTAGAAGATTTTTCAATCTGCTCAAACATCTTCTGCCCTTCCTGAGAAAGTTTCGTGACCTCTTCTGCACTTTTGCAGGCCTGGATCATACTGTAAACAATATGAAGTGAATAAAAAGAAATCCAGAAAATCCATGGCATGACAAACCTCAGTGACATTTTGTTAAGAAACAACAGATTTTTTTTCCAATTTTTTTCTTACTTAATATCAGCTCCTGCAATGAAGCATCCTGGTTTTGAGGAGATGAGAACCGCACTTTGAACAGCATTGTTAGCCCACACTTCATTCATTACTTCTGTCATCTCGTTTTGCATTTGGACCGACAGGGTGTTGACCTAAAGGGAGAAATGACCATTACACTCACGTTACCTCAATCTGTTACCTTCATTTTTTTAATGACCTCACACCTTAGAGTTGGGGTCATTGATCCGTATGACAGCAACATCGCCCTTGACTTCGTAGTTCACATGTGTGCGGGCTAAAAATAGATGGGGAAGATGAAGTACAGTGAGGGAAAAAAAAGTCATCATCATTTTAAAATATTTACTGTATATGTATATATATATATAGTTGTTTTGAAATTACCTAGCAGGGCAGGAGCTACAGAGAATGTGCGAAAGTTACTGCCTGTGAAAAGAAAAATGAGATTTAACAAAAAAAAATTCACATGGTTTACCCAAGATGCGTTCACCCTTACCCACCATCTTAAAATACTGCATCCAAATGCAGTATTCCAAATGGTTGCTACGACATGCAAAGGAGACGCATTATATTGCCATGACCTCAACCAGTCTCGGCCATGCTGTGCAATCCTGTGCAAAATGACCCTTCACCTAGATTCCCCGCCTACCACTGAGACAGAAAGTTGCCATCACAATGGCGAATGAGTAGCATCAGTATTCATATCAGTGACAAAAACAGCAGGAATCATTTCAAAATTGCCATTGACCTGCATATCTTACAGTCAAAAGCGGAAGCAGACTCATTTAATAGCTTTGATCCAAGAGCCCCGCTCACTGACAGGACTCACAGGAGTACTTAGCAGCCCGCTGGGCTAGCTCGGTTACCATAAATTACAACACTTAAGTTTGCTCCTTGCTACAAGACAAAGCCCAATGTCAATTTATGTTATGGGCAAAATTCAGTTGCAATGTGCGTTCGCTGAAAAAGCAAAAGGACGAGTTTTTAATGCACAACCACACGTCTGCAAGACCTTCTGTGAAGCTAACAGCTGCTCTAACGAGCTAATCCCCCATCTACGGCACTTAGCAAACAAAGTATCGCCCTTCGTATTGTTTAACATTAAACCCGGATAGTAAACACACGCAGCACCTGTGAAGAGAGCATATCTCCTTGTTGTCCATCGGGAAAGAAGACCGAGGGCTCGTACACCGGCCATAATGGGAGCGGAGGTCAGTCAGCGGTAGGTGGACGTGATGCTAGCTAGCAGGCTAGCTTGCTGTCAGTGTGCTATCAGAAGAGGGGCAACTTTACTACTTCCTTAACACCGGAACAATCGGACCAGAAGCTGATTGGCCTTCATTAAAAATACCCGGATACTATTGGCTGACACATAGAAACTCTCATCTAATTGGACGATCAAGGACTACACACTGCTTCCAAACCTGTATAAACCACGAAGTAAAAACCCAATTTATCTTACAATTCCTGGATCATTTAAATATTTTGAAATATATATTTTTTCATACAAACTCAAAACATTGTCGTCTTTGTAGTCATGGCTCAATTATTACATTAAAGCAATGGCGGCGTGCTACCACAAGGCGGAGGCAGAAATCAGATCTGAATCTGCTTTGGGCCACAACAGTTTCAACTCATTAAAATGATATCACAGAAACTGCTTTTGATTGTTTTTAGGAAGACCTGTTTCATTTGTCTTTCTCTTAACTGACTTCAAATATTTTGCGAAGAATGAGGCAGATACAGGTCAAATACTTTGAAGATGAAATCTTGCGTCATATTATTATGATTGATTTATTCAGTACATTATTCATAGTAGTTTGCATTGCAGGAAGAGATAGAGACGTACAGTAGTTCACTCAGGTATAAGTATTATGTGTTATATTATTTGTATAGCATTTGATCATTATTACTGATGCAGCACAGCATCATACATAAGTGAGGATGCATTTGTATATGTACATAATTTTGTCCTGTTTTGTTATTTTATTTTATTTTGGTCTGATTTTGCGTGTACATTTCACACGCAAATGATTTCCCTTCAGTGTACTGTACTGCACACCGCTCGGACCTGTAACATATAAGTTGTACGAGGCACAAGTGAAGGCAGCACCGGTCTTTTGAAGGAAGGCGGGACTAAGTGTCGCTACCACAAAAACATCCAATCAGAGGTCAGACTTTGATGTAGCAACACCAATCAGCGTTGAGGGACTGCCTGGTTGCAAAGGTAGTGGTAGTGGTGATGTGCTGGAGCAAGTGTTTCCTCTGGGCTGCTGTCTGCGAGGTCTGACAACAACAATCCGCCAATATATGTGACGCTGAAGCCTCAGGCGTTTAAGTGTCTGGTTATATAGTGTAGCTTCTGCATGTTCAGACTGAACACTAGTTTGCGGGGTGGACGCAGCCTTGTCTGAAAAGCATCAGGAAATTGCGATGCCATCCCCGATGGAGGGATCTTCCAGAGAAGGTGACCTGTTTACTGTGAAGCACGAGCTGAAAAATGGTAAGTCGGCTGCGGGCTGGTGAAAGCCCTCTGTGCGGTGCATTTTATCCGGTGTTTATCACCGTGGAGACACGTGTCGGAGGAGATGTGTTAGCTGGCTAGCACGGAGAGCGCGAGCTGTCACTGTCAATGGGCGTTTGTAGCGTGAGCGCTAACGTTAACGTTGCTCAAGTCCAAAAATGGCAGAGGAAGGCTAACGTTAGCCGACTGCCATGCCCCCCCCCCCCTTACTCCTAACGTTACCGCTTATGAACGCAAAGTAATGTTACCAAACCATTTCGCCATCGCTAGCCCACATAACAAGCCTGACCCTGGATAATTACATTAGCATAAGCCAGTGGTAATTGTCTAATTCGATAAAATCAGATAATCGGCAGAGACGTCTCTAAGTTTGTGCTGTTGTCAGTGTTTTTGTTTGTTTGTTTGTTTGCATAAGTAACCGAGCTGGGTTTCTGTTACTGCCTGTGTTTGTTAGCTGTTACAGCTAACTTCTCCACAGACTCTGAGGAGCAGACAGCTGCAGTGCTGTCAAATAACACAAGCTAACGTTAGCTGCGTCTCTGTCTGCACATTGCACAGGGGTTCAACACAACTGTAGGCTCATTATAATGATGCTAGTAGTGCATTTGTCTCCAGGCTAGCCGGCTAACTTCACTATCCAGCCTTTCCGACGTGTTGTTTTTGTCACCTTCAGTTTACTGAATGAAATTGTGTTGACAAGCACAAGCATCCTCTCAGCAACATGACTGTAAATAATCAAACCCAACTGCAGCAAATACACATCCAGTGAGTTGTGCAGTTGCAGTCTTTAAAGGGACTGTGGTTGTGTTGATTAGAGTGGGCTGCTGGATGAAGTTGGACATTGCCTCGGCTGTAACTGGTTTATAATGAACCAGTGCTGCTGTTCAGGCTGCAACATGACTATGCTGCCCCCCACCCCCCTTTGTGCCCTACCCTAAATATGCAGTCTGACTTGTTATCGTTGGCAATGCTTTTTTTTTTTTTTTGGTTTAAATTTCATACTGCTTTATAGCCACTGTATCACTTGACCCGGTGGTAACAGTATACCAAAACAAAAGATATACATTTAGGCCAGGCTTTGTTGTTTTTGAAATGTAGTTTCAAGCACATTGACAACATCAATACAAACATGATCTGTATTTCGTTCCATCTTTATCCTCCTGTTGAATACAGAGTATTTTTGTTTGCACAAATTCCACAACAGACGTAATTAGACGTAACATTATATTCTTAAACTGATTTCACTTATGTCATGTTTATATTGATACTTAGCACAATAAAACGTCAAACCATGTTTCCGACTGTAGTTTTTCGGTTTGCGGACATTGACACTTCCTTCCTGTAAACTGAAGATGTTCCTCTTGTTTGGCAGTCGGTCATCATCTGGCTGTACAACTCTGTTAGTCTATTAATAAACACCGAAATCAAACGTGGCCTTGACTGGGTGGGCTTGACAAGGGCGTTATGTAACCTGAACGTCTGACACGTTGAAACAGAAGGACCGTGTTCTTGTTGTGGTAGAACATGCAATTCTATTCCCCAGCAGTTGCAGAATATTTTTGCGTGTGTAACAGAAGGAACATGAGGAGGTTAAATGAAGCGCTTTAATTGTTCAGTAGCCTACATCCACATTGTGAGACAGAAGTTCACCACAATGGAAATGCATGTCAAAAAGCATGCTATGGTCAGTCGGCCATGCTGGGAGACTGTGTGATGTAGGAAGACATGAGAAGTCAATGCCAGTGTGTGCTGCTCACACTGAAGATCTCAGATAATGCAGCATGTTTGCTTGCAAATGCATGTAAGATTATCTTTAACTGATTATTATTTGGTTAGCAGCGCAATGCTTGTTTGCACAAGTCGACTTATTTTGGACATGCATTAATTTAAAAAAACTCAACTTACTTCAGTCTGCATTCTTAACTTACACAAGCTCAACCCCTTTAATGTTTGGTATTAGTACACAATATACAGAATATATGGTTTTGTACGTTCTTCAGTTTGTCTTGTTATATAAATTGCATCACTGATTATTTTGATAATTTTCTCTTTGGCGCTCTGTCTTCAGCCAACCTGACAGGCCATGTAGAGAGGGTGGGCATTGAAAACTTTGAGCTACTGAAGGTTCTGGGCACAGGAGGTGAGTCAGTCTGTGACAAGGTGACATTCACATGATGGCATGCATGTCACTGTTGCATTGTGAACTTTGCTTTGATTTTTAACCACCAGCATATGGCAAGGTGTTCCTGGTAAGGAAAGTGAGTGGTCATGATGCAGGAAAGCTGTACGCCATGAAAGTTTTGAAGAAGGCCACCATTGTACAAAAGGCCAAGACAGCTGAACACACACGCACGGAGCGACAAGTGCTGGAGCACATCCGTCAGTCACCATTTCTCGTCACACTTCACTACGCCTTTCAGACGGAAACCAAACTGCACCTCATTCTTGGTCAGGACATTTACAATTATGCGTTGTGTTTAATAATCAGCGTATATTATTTTGTATGAAACGTGATACGAACATCTTTCATTACAGATTATGTAAATGGAGGCGAGCTCTTTACACATTTGGTGCAAAGGGTGCGATTTAAGGAGCAAGAAGTCGCCCTGTACAGTGGAGAGATTGTGCTGGCACTGGAGCACCTACACCAGGTAACATCCAGATTTAACACAATCAAACGGACGTCTCTTATATATACACTACTGCTCACACACTGACATGTCTTTCACACGTCATAGCTTCTCTGTCTCTGTCTTCTTGCTGCAGCTTGGGATTGTCTATCGGGACCTGAAACTTGAGAATGTTCTACTGGATTCAAATGGTCATATAGTTCTCACAGACTTTGGCCTCAGTAAGGAATTTGATCAGGTACCATATGTTTCAATGATATGTGTTTATAAATTATTAAACCATAAAGTCTGTAGGAAAACACTGATTGATGCCAAATCGAAATTAAAGCTATTTTACAACATGCAAAGAGAAACTTCTCTTTATTTTTGTGTTTTCATGGCTTCTAAAATCTGTCTATTGTTGCATTTGTGGTTCTTTGAAAAACAGGTGGAACGGGCTTTCTCTGTCTGTGGTACCATTGAGTACATGGCTCCAGAGATTGTGGAGGGAGGAGAGGCTGGACATGACAAGGTAATCTGTCGTTTTTTTTTTTTGTTTTATCTTGTCATCTGTTCGATCAAATCAAGCAGCCCAGACTCCCCATGTGCGCTCTCTCAAGTGATACTTTTTTTTATATATAAGTCACGGTGGTTGCTCTCATGTATTCCAGGCGGTGGACTGGTGGAGCCTCGGGGTGTTAATGTATGAGCTTTTGACTGGCGGATCACCCTTCACTGTTGATGGAGACGAAAACTCTCACACAGACATTGCCAAGTATGGATTCCCCCGGACCAACAGCCACAGCATCCAGCTAGCCCTTACTTATAATCACTCTGCAACACTGACCATAACTGTCTCTCACATCACAGGAGGATTTCCAAGAAGGATCCTCCTTTCCCCAAAGATATGGGACCACTTGCCAAAGACCTCATCCAGCGACTCCTCATCAAAGATCCAAAGAAGCGATTAGGCTCAGGAGCGAATGGAGCAGAGAATGTAAAGAAACACCCTTTTTACCAGGTGGATCTCATTGCCTGTCTTGAATTATTCCCATTGTTTAGAGAACCGACATAACAGGCTGCACTGTAACTGTACAACTCACAATGGGGCCTCTTGTAGTGTGGCTCATTCAGGGAAACTGGGTATTTGCTTATACTGTGTTAATAAGGATTAGGACAGACCACAATATTTTTTTTTCTCTTTCTTCTAACTCACTTTAGAAAATTAACTGGGAGGACTTGGCAGCGAAGAAGGTGCCTCCCCCTTTCAAGCCGGTGATTCGGGACGAGTTGGACGTCAGCAACTTTGCTGAAGAGTTCACAGAGATGGACCCCACCTACTCCCCTGCAGCTCTGCCTCAGAACTGTGATCGCATCTTCCAGGTGGGAGGGAAGGAGGAGATGTTCTAAGTCCAGACAAGTCTTTTGTTGTGACTCATGGCTTTCGTAGGTTTCAGACAAGAATGTCCCTTTGTGCTCCCCGTAGGTCACCGCACAGGACAACATTTCTATTTGCATCCGTTTTGTGCTAATGTTTGCCAGGGCTTTAGTTGCCGGCAGACTGAGATGTTGACATGGCTGAAAAATTGCATTATACATTATCCACTTTTTGTTTGTGACTATATTTGACATACTCAACAGCTATTGAAGTAATCAAGTGAAGTTCTGAATGTCCTCAAAAGGTTGCTGTAAGTCAACATGAGTCTGTCTGTGTGCATTGGTATTCAAATTGACTAAAGAGTCTTTTATTGAAGTAATTGCTGCCATATGCAGCTCTTATTGAAGTAACAGATGTGAATGACTATTTTTGATGTAGCTTTGAACCGTAATATGGCCCACAACTCCGTGCCAGCTGATGGCTGTCTGATGTATTGCATGAAATTTCAACTCTGATTGCCTTCTGGATCCTTGAGCTCGGCAGATCAATAGATCCATTAACGGGCTTTTCTCATGGAATAAAAGGTGACACTTTGAGAGCATCACCACGTCTGTCTCGGTTACGCCTTCAGTCTTTGATTGCCAACTTCATCTTGGCTTTTTTCGCTCTCAGCTGCCATTCACATAGTCTGAAATTTTGTGGTCTTTATAATTTGCAAGCCTAGCAATCTCTGAGATAACGACAGCAATCCCAATTTTAAACCATGCACTTGCTCCCCCACAGTGCACCACAAAACAAAATTAAAATTGCATTAAGAGTGCCAAGATGTAATTTCACAGCAGAGCAATCAAATATTCAAGCCCGGCAATTTAGGGCATCTCATTCATTCAACATCCATCCTTCCGTCCATCCGTGGCTGTCACCACATACCACACAGCTGTGTGTGTGTTGGTGAAAAAATGGAGCGAGAGATTAATGCCAGCTCAAAGCGCTGGGCTCCTCACAGCTGGAATTATGCAGGCAGCGCTTCACAACGACAGGTCGAACAATAGGAACAGCTGGACAGCGGCTGTCACTCAAAATAAAAGAAAACTCGTATGAATTGGGCTTATTGTGAAGCTGACAGGCTGCTTTGATGCAGAAGCGCATAAAGAAGAGCACACAATAATTTTCAAGTCATTCAATAAATATGAAAAATTAAAAATGTCTATCAATGTCTCTCGCATTAAAAATGCTCCAGTCTGTTTCTGCACTATAAAGTGCATCAGTGGACATTTCCTTGTCCTATGTCCATATAGTCCGTCCCTCGCTGTACATGATGTCTTAGTAAAATGTAAACATCAAGAGTTTGTGTTTGTCTCTGTGCAGGGCTACTCTTTCATGGCCCCCTCCATCCTGTTTAAGAGGAATGTGGTGATGGACGACCCTGTCCAGCTGTGTGGGGGCTCTGAGAGGCCGGGCTCTGCTGCGGTGGCCCGCAGCGCCATGATGAAGGTAAGACAAATGGACTTGGATCCTCTTGCACAAACACACTTAAGCTAATGGCTGCTGTCACGGACAGATGAGTCTCTTCTCGCTCTTCCTCTCCATTCCACTAGAATTTCTTTCTACTGTACCTAATTTACTTCTCTCAGATTCTGTTTTTAGCGTGGTCATTTATAGTAAGTGTTATTCAAATCCGTAATATTTGTTGTCACATTTGTTGAATGGACTATAGGAGTTGTAAATAATCATCATAATGCTTATCGGTTTAGCCCAAATATGTTTCTGCTGCATTATGAACATTTATAACCAGACCCCCAACAGTTAAAAGGAGTTAAAGACCCTCTGACCCAACATGACTTTTTTAAAATATATATATATATAAAAATATATATATATATATAAAAATATAATATTTGTGGAAAACAGTATTGAGAGCGTGACCTGTCAATTGTGGTTAAGTGGTTATTTCTGCCACAAGCTGTTTGCCAGGGGTCCAGTTACTAATGTAACCACTGGCCTACATTAACGTATCCTCTATAAACGCAGAGAGGTCCTAATTGAAACTAGCACTTTATCAAATCTGTATTTGATAATAAGAATAATTCATATAAATCACAAAAGATGAAACACTGTACCTGAGAAAACAGGATTAGACGAGGGTCAGGTTTGACCACCCCACTGCTCCCTTCCACAGGACTCGCCCTTCTATACGAGTTACGAGATGGACCTGAAGGACAGTGCCCTGGGTGAAGGTAGCTTCTCCATCTGCAGACGCTGCACACATAAGAAGACCGGACAGAAATACGCTGTCAAAATTGTCAGCAAGAGGTAGGAGCTCACAGCCTGTGCACCCACATGTGTTTGCCATTCTGCTACTCGCAATGTGTATTGCACATTCCTCCCTCTCACTTTACTGTTGGTGTGTGTATCTGTATATATGTGTTTGTTGTATTTTATGATAGTTTTCTGGCTTTCTGCTCGTTGTTTGTTGTAGAATGGAGGCGCAGTCGCAGCGGGAAATAGCGGCGTTGAAGCTCTGCGACGGCCACCCTAACATTGTCAAGCTACATGAAATTTTTCACGACCAGGTATGGTTCACTGACACTTATACTTTTGCCAGCATTAACTCTGGTTCGCGTGGCTCCCTGCTGAGCCTGTGGGAACTGCAGCCTTATTAAGTCCTGGATCTGGAACAAGGCAGATTAATGGGAGGCTGGAAACCCTGGAGGCATTACTGTATCTCTGTGCGTATTGTCCCCTAAACATCTCAGCGTGTGCTCAATATTTCACATCATACATATTTTTAAACTGCATCTGTACAAACATCTATTCTGTGCTACTGAATAAAACAACCTATTTTTCCCGGTGTCGCTAATTGCGCCGCACACTCAAGCCAAACTAAGTGTGCATATGTTCCAAGTGTAGTTTACCTCCGTTATTGTGAAGGCGTTTCTGTGTGTCTGACTGTGTACAGCTTCATTAGCTCCAGCCTCTCAAACCCACAAGCACCACTTTAGTCCTGATGAGCTCAGTGGGGTTATTACTGTATCTCAGAGGCCCATGACCCAGATCAAAGCGCCGCTGCCTTGCCTCGCCTCAACCCAGTCCAGCCTTTGTTCCTCAGATCCAGCACTAATGAGAAACTCTATCCCGCTGCCCAGATACATTGTTCCTTTTCCCACTTTGTTTGGCTCCTTTTACGTTTACTCAGCATCATTATGGCATGGTTTTACCATCCTCAGTTTGGGGATGGCCTGTTTTTACTGTATTTATTATGCAGTTCCTATTTATCTGATTCCACTTTTGTTTTGACCTTGCTTTTCAGGCTACGAGAGAAAAACCGATGATGAAGTTGGTTAATGCAAATTTGTCAAAATGTGCTTAATTGCAAATCTAAAAGGAATGTGTTTGTCTTCTGTAGCTCCACACCTACCTGGTTCTGGAGCTGCTGGGTGGAGGGGAGCTGTTGGAGAGGATCCGCAGAAAACAGCATTTCAGTGAAACAGAGGCCAGTCGCATCATGCGCAAACTGGTGTCCGCAGTCAGTCACATGCATGACGTGGGAGTGGTGCACAGGGACCTAAAACCAGAGGTACTGGGCTGAGGAAGCAAGAGGGCAGTCATTATTTTCTGTCCAAACACATCAGATCATAAATCTTTTGAAAGAGCATCACAGTGGTTGTCTGAGCTTTTCATGACGTTGCAGTTGCATTGTCATTCTGACGACACAATCTGCAAACAAAAACGATGTGCTGTGTCATTTTCAACCCACGTGTGTCAAATAAGTATCTGGTCAGACAAATCTCGATGTCCAATTTAGTGGCCATGTTCTGCCAGGCAGAAAGAAATGATTGCTCTCTGTGTCCCGAATTGCTTCACAGAACCTGCTCTTCACAGACGAGAGTGAGAACTCTGAGATAAAAATCATAGACTTTGGCTTCGCTCGCCTCAAACCACCAGACAATCAGCTCCTGAAGACGCCCTGCTTCACTCTGCAGTACGCCGCCCCAGAGATCCTCAAATATGATGGTTACGACGAGTCGTGTGACCTGTGGAGTCTGGGGGTCATTCTGGTGAGTGCCTGTTGGAAGACGGAGACATGCTCAGGTTAAAATTAAATGCATTGGCTGGACATGAGTGGAAAGAAAGAAATGAACACTTAAAAAAAAAAAAGACAGTTTTGTAAATAAGAAGTAAAGTGAAAAAGTCTTGGCAGGATGAGTCGGCATGAAAGATTTCTGACTTGCACGTTGTTCACCTCGCTCCCTCGCTCAGCGCCACAGCCCTCAGAATCCTGTGGCGATCTGACACAGTTTAACACTTCACCACAGAGCGAGGAGCCACCAGACACAGCGCTCGGAGCTGGTTTGAGGCTGCAGTCGAGTGAGGAAACGTCCTAATGCAACCATTTTCTGTGTAGAGGAGGGACATTACAGGAAGAGGTAGAGTGGAGAACACACAGATGGGTCAGAGAGTAACAAGAGAGAGAGAGAGAGAGAGATGATTGTTGTTGGTCAGTCATCCATACTGAGCCTGAGCTCTGCAGTGCTGATTTGCACCGTCGCCCCCTGGGGGGATACAGTAGTAGTGTGCCACCCGAAGCTTTGATGAAATGGCTGCTGACAAGCTGTGTGCACAGTGCCCTAGAAGCAAAGTGTGCGGAGACAAGGAAGGAGAGAGAGAGAAAAAGAGAGAGAGATCAGGGCCCGACAGATCCTCTACTACCAAAAGGGCTGCTCCCAATTCCACATCACAGCAATGAGAAGTCTGAGAGCAGACGTAAACTACTACGGTCAACAACACGCAGCATGACGAGTTATTTTAACAACAACATGTGTTTTAAAGCCAGTGTCTACTTTCCCAGTTCATGGTCCTGCTCTCTTTGCAGTACACCATGCTGTCTGGTCAGGTGCCTTTTCAGTGTCAGGAGAAGAGCCTGACCCACACCAGCGCTGAGGAAATCATGAAGAAAATCAAACAGGGGGACTTCTCTTTTGAAGGAGAGGCCTGGAGAAACGTGTCTCAGCAGGCCAAGGACCTCATTCAAGGTGAGAAGGGAAGCGGTGACTCACTGGGAAGAGGGTTTTTCTTTCTCCAGATCAGAGTTCAGATATTAGCAGCTTGCATTCGGTGAACAACGTGAACAGGAAATCACCTTTTCATCGGCCGATTAAGGTTCACTCTTTGTATCTTGCTCCGGCAGAGCTGCTGACGGTGGACCCAAACAAAAGGATTAAAATGTGTGGTCTCCGCTACAACGCCTGGCTCCAGGATGACAGCCAGCTGTCCTCCAACCCGCTCATGACCCCGGACATTCTCGGCTCGTCCACTGTCTCCGTCCACACTTACGTCAAAGCCACCTTTAATGTAGGAAATGACTGAAAAAATAAAATACAGACAGTAACACTCATTTACGTGTATAATGAAGTTAATAATAACAGTAATAATAATTGTTTCTACAGAACCAGTTACAGCCTGGTTTGATAGAATTGGAATTGAAATCTTACTAATTATCTCATCTCTCGCTTTTTGTCCCAGGCATTTAACAAATGTAAGCGGGAAGGGTTCCGCCTGCAGACGGTGGACAAGGCACCACTAGCCAAGAGGAGGAAGATGAAAAAGACAAGTACCAGCACAGATACCCGCAGCAGTTCCAGTGAGAGCACCCATTCCTCGTCCTCCTCCTCCCAGTCTCAGGAGAAGACTTCACCTGAGGGCGACACCAACCCACAGGCCTCCAACAGCACTCCGGTCACAACCCCCGTCAACACACCCGTGGCCCTTGGAACAGACTCTGAGCACCAACCAGCGCCTCCAGCCTTTCACTTCTCAGAAGGACAGTGAGACAGGAAGAGGAAAAGGGAGATTCGGACAGTTTTGGGAGCAGCAGGAAGGCCCAGATGGGTGTAGAGACAGCTCTCTTCTCTTTCTCCGTCCCTGGCAGCTCTCTGCCTCTGGCTCAATTGCATGGACGTCTGCACGTCTCCAAAAACCAAGCATGCAGCAGGAGCAGCGACCGTCAGTATCAATCAGTCAGTCAATCATAACCAGCAATAGCTTGTCTCTTTCTTTCACCTTCACACACACAGACGGTATCAATCAGGGACTGGACCAGGAAGAAGAAATCACCGGTGTCCAAAATGAAAAGGGCTGCACTACTGCCGCAGGTCCAGACAGACAATGGAGAGACGCCTGCAGTCTCGACTTTAGTTCACAGCTCTGTCCGCTCCATTCGCCTTCGTCTTCATCGATGTCTCCAGAGGTTTTAAAGGGAAAGTCGTAGTGTTTACATCATGGATGCTTTGTATTTTTCTTGTCAAAGGGAGAGAAGAAATGCAATGTGCTGCAGCGTCATGTAACGTGGGTCCACTTCTCTCTCCTGGGAAGTCTCTGCAAGATGGAGCAGGGTATTTCTATGTGAATTTTACAGACTGAAAGTTATTTATAATAATAAGCTATATATTAACTTATTTATGGTTCAGACTGACCTGAAAAGAAATAATAGATACAGCGAGTCAAATATTTTATGTATGTGTGTATGCTATTCCTTATCAGCTCAATAGACTGTTTCCATGTAGTCATATCTCTTTGTAGTCCTCAGACATCAATGCTTCAAGTCAGTTTGTGATACACATTAATTACACATCTTAAACAAGAAAATGCAAGACCAGTTTGAAACCACTAACGGCTGGTTAATGGTTATTAACCAGTTTGCTGAATTTATGTAACAGACGTTTGAATTATTTATGGGGCCTGGGGAATTTTGTGTTTCAACTGCAGCTGTGTCCAGTGGTCAAAAAAAAGCCCGTTTCCTTGTCTGAAGGATTAAAGAAGCAAATGTGCAAACATATTTTTGTAGATGTAACCAAATGTGGATGTAGTATGTTCAGCCAAATCTGGGGTTTTATTGTTATATGGGGAATACTGATGCCTGAGGGGACGTGACCCTCCAAGAAGAGCTATATTTAGAATTATTTTCTCAGATGTGAGAGTACTTCAAGTCTCACCACTGCTGCTGCTCCACATGGTCTGATCCTCAAATCAGCATTTAGCCCAGCAGTGGATTTGCCTTCTGTGGTATAAAATTTAATTGTCACACTACAGCCAATTGGATTTAACAGAATTTTACAAACGGAAAATCCAGGTCGGCTTAGCACAAGTCAGATTAGGTTTCTGAGGTCCAGGATGTCAAGTGGCAGCTTCAGGTGGCTTCCTTTTCAAATACAGCGAGATAAAAATTAATCATACGAAAGGAAAGGTTTACGTGCCAAAAAATAAAATCAGGTAAGGGGACAGGAGGTCAGGGGTGGCACTGGGATATTTTAAGGCAAAGCTACTTTGAAACATTACCCTTTATGAAAAGATCGGGTTTCCATGGGTGTGTCTGAGAAAACCCGACTCTTTTTACTTTTTTTTTTAAACACTGTTACTTGCGCTATTTATCATGTTGTAATGCATGACTGAAAAGGAAATCTTTGCACTGCGTGACAGCTCTGACACTGAGGCAGATATCTGGTTAGTGTAAAGTCCCCAGTGCATGATGTGAACTGAAACATCAGCCTCTTTTTTCCCCAGGAGAGTCTTACTTGATTTATCGTGAGTTTGTTTACTTGCATATTTAAATATCCCCAATTTAATTCGGGGACTTTACAGTTTTATTGTTGAAGTGTGATGGATGTAAACACCCAAACTCCCTTTTCAATAGCCTGCATATTGTAATGTCCCAATGTTACAAAATTGGTATTAGCCAAATAGTTAAGGGGTTAAAATGCCATGCTCTATTAATTGTTTTATTTGCAAATATGTGTTAGTATATATTCACGGTAGTAGTTAAAATATTGTATTGAGTTGTACAGGGGTATTTGTGATGAGTATGTGAATTTGCCTAGAAACATTTTCTCCTGCTCAGTTCGGATACAAATTCTTAGTTGGACTACTGTGTGCATTTAAACACACGCTCATCTTCTTCCATTCTAATGCACTCTGAATCTGAACCAAAGCATTAACTTCAAGGTAGCTGCTCTAAGCTGCATGAGATATTTCCTTTCATGCAAATATGCAACGAAATGTTTCATTAATCAAGGTTTCTGTTTGTTTTGTCCAACTGCTGATATAGTTCAGATGTTTCCAGTACAGATTATTTTGTAACAGTGCATTTCCTCAAAGATTCTTTCCAGGATCTGCTATTTAAAATCAGTATCTGGCACATTTTCATGCTTACAACTATGCATCTTATTTTTGTGTTCATGTTGCTTTTGCTATAAAGGAAGAAACTCACCTAACTGGGGCAAACATAGTGCTTAAAAGGATGTTACACCATATACATATGCACATACTGTACATTTACTCAAATAAAATCAGCCACAATAGAAGCTTAGAAGGATCCATTGCTAATATGGAAAAGCAGGAATTCCGGGAGCTAATCACGACAACACTCTTGTCTAAGTTAGTTCGCATGAGTTCCCTGTTGCTGCCTCAAAAAGCCTCTTCTCTTTTGTTTGGGTGTATAAATAGCTCAAGTGGAGGAAGAGGAAGAGTGTCCTATATTGAGCTCCCCCCTGGGAGCCAGGCTCTAATAGCTGATATACTGCAGTGCAGCTTATTCCAAAGAAAATACCACACTCCACTCACTGTCTCTGTGGGACCAGGCTCGGTTTCGTTGAAGGGAAAATTCCAGTGTAACACTGGAAAGGGTTGGCTTCTTTTGGGGCTGATTTTCAAACCTGCCCTTCCTGGATGAACAAGAAACGTTCAGTGTGGTCCGTGTTAATTCACTTAAATTCAAATGAAAGTTCATTATCTGCCAACAGTGGTTCTTCTTTCTTTAAAGCTGAAAGAACCCGACTCAATGAGCTAAACCCTTTATACATTTTTGCAACAATAATTTGAGGGCTGATAGATGAACCAGTGATACTGCCAATAGATATGTGCTTCTGTGTATGTACATTTCATGTGTGTGCTCAAGAGACAGATGTCAAATTGATGTATTGCATCAATGCATATCGATGCTACTGTTGTAAGGGTGTGTGCAGTTGCCTTTGAAAGTGCTACAGACCCGGATGTGGCCATCGTGGTTTGTTTTCCGTCCATATGGCGCTGTCCATGGTGCTGAAACGGCCAGACCTCTGGTTGAGTTGCAGAACATGGATTTTTCCCTAAAAGTAAAAAGAGTAATTAACATTCTCTGAATGAATAGATGAAACATCACATTTTAGTAATATAAACAACTATTTGACCAAAGCTACTAAAAAAATGTTAACGTTAATTTATTATTCTAAAATAACAGTGTGGAAACCCCTGCTTTAAAGGGTCGGTTGAGTACATTTCCATGTTTTATATTTTATTGTGGTCTCGCCATTTCAGAGAGGTCAAAGCACATGGTTAGCAAAAAAAAGGACCTTCATGTTTGCCATCATAGGTTATAGGTAAACTGGACCAGTATTGATTTATGTAACGCTGACATAGATTTATTACAGTTTTACGTGTTGTATTGCTTGAGGGAAATTTTGATGCTTTCGCAAAAACAGCCTGCCATTTCTATCACCACCATGCACATGCTGTGCTACTGCTTGATTCCTGTCAATCTCCCAATCATCATAGCTTCAAATCGTTTCTGAAGTGTGTCAAAAAAGTACTGTAGCAGTGAATGCCTTTTTGAGATTGGTCAATATTAAACTGTTTTAAAACACGCAATCAAGCTTTAAGGGCGAAACTTTGCACTTGTATATGATTTTAATCATGCAACTGAGTTTTCTTTTGTAAAATAATATGAAACAATGTCCTATTTGTTATTTTGTGTTGATAGCTGTTTTTGTTGTCCAATATTTACAATATGATTTCTTCTAATATAAACCTCAACGCCAGATAGTACTTTAACTTACTGCAAGGGTACACCATGTGCATACCTGCTTTTTTAGGGCACTGTGATCGTCATCATTCAGGTATTCAGGCACACCGTTAACAATATTAGGGGGAAAAAAACTTGATTTGCTTCAATAAATGCTTTACTTGCTGGCTTAACACATGTACACATTTAATAACCTGAAAACCTGACTCTTTTATTAGATCCTTGGCTTTGTTGTATTTCCAAGTGTATTTACATCATAACTGATGATATTTTGTGATACCAGGATTTGTGTGTAAGTTGTCAGAAGGACAATAAATGTATGAGTTCCTGTTCATTTATTCATCTCGACTATTAAACGAGATATAGATGCTCTCATATTTAAAAATTGTGTTTACTTTAAAGGCTGACGTTATAGCCGCAAAGGGCCACTAGGTGGCAGTGTTTAATAAAGCACCACTTCAAACAGGATAACAGTTTACGGTGCAGCATTAATTCCACTCATTCTTCATGATTAATCTATTGATGAGTCAAATAAAATATTTTTTCAAATATCTTTAAAACCTATTAATCTTCCACGTTTTTTTCGTTTTCCACGTTAATTAAATAATCTCAATCAGAATTGTTTGTGTTTTAACAAGTTAACAGTTTTGTGACTGCAAATACGCACAGATTAAAAATGAAAAAAACACTCATTGATTTAAAGATCAATCAATTTTTAGGACTGTATAACAAATATACTACTATGTCTTATTTTGTAATGTAATATGGCTAATTAATTAATTGTCCAATAATAATGAATGAGCATTCTCTGTGTTTGTAGATTTAGCCTGTTAAGCGTCATATCGATAAAAGGATACTTCATTTAGAGGTAAAGGGCTTTGAGCTGTTTTACTCAGATTGCATTTCTGCAATATGAAGTTTAAATATCACATTTCTTCTTTATTCTGGCCGCAACAAGTTTTTCATATTAATCATTAAAAATGTACTCTAAAAGGATTTACTCTAAAACATGTCAAATATCCTACATTAAATACAAAAAAAGTGTTGTTATTTGAGCAGGATGAGACATTTGTGTCCATATTGTTCATGTTTACTTTGTAGGGGTTTTGCGATAACGTATCTTTTTAACCTTTTGTATTTCATATTGTTCCAGCAAAAAAAATCTAATGTCACTTATACACAATTCAGCAGACGGGGGTTGGCTTCCAGGCACAGGGGTGGGTTTGCGAGCACAATCAGACTGATGCAGCACTGCTGCAAAATATTGTAAAAACTAAACTCATTTTGTTATGCATGGCTTTCAGGTCACTTACTGTGGTTTCACCCCACTTGCTACTACATACGACGACAATACAGAAGGTGCACTTACAGAGCACTTTCACCAGGCTAATTTTGCAGCATGGATATCAATATGGACCCTCAGTGGGAAAAACTCATTATACAGTGTGTGTGTGTGTGTGTGTGTGTGTGTGCACATGATACCCCTTTTCTTTGAAATCCTTCTGCACTAACATGAAATCCATTACTAAACACTGTGTTGTATTCTGTGGTCAGGTATTCTGATGGAGGGTCTGCACTCTATGAGCCACCACTCTGAGAGTTTTAGAAGGAGGCTATCGGCGGATACAGTTGTGGTCAAAAGTTTACATACACTTGTTAAGACCATAATGTCATGGCTCTCTTGAGTTTCCCGTTATTTCTACAACTCTGATTTTTCTCTGATGGACCCTCAGTGGGAAAAACTCATTATACAGTGTGTGTGTGTGTGTGTGTGTGTGTGTGTGTGTGTGTGTGTGTGTGTGTGTGTGTGTGTGTGTGTGTGTGTGTGTGCACATGATACCCCTTTTCTTTGAAATCCTTCTGCACTAACATGAAATCCATTACTAAACACTGTGTTGTATTCTGTGGTCAGGTATTCTGATGGAGGGTCTGCACTCTATGAGCCACCACTCTGAGAGTTTTAGAAGGAGGCTATTGGCGGATACATCAAGACAGAAATACACACACGGATTAAAAGCCTTTACAACAGCCTCGAGGGGAACTCTAAGATGTGGTCAGTTGATTACACAAAAACTGATAGCAGACTGACCGCACAGGCAATTCTGAAGTATAGTGATAGGCAAATCTGAAAAGCAAAACATTCAAGCAACAGTAGTAAACAATGTGAATCTGCTGGGCTCTGAGGCAACAAACTAAAATTCCCATTTTCAATTTCAGTCTAGTTCATGTCAACTTGTATCATGATCAAAAAATATTTTGCTCCCTATCTCCTTATTTTGCTGATCTTGCTAAACGTGTTGCTGCTGAAAGCCGTTCAGGTATGGATGGTGCTACTGGTATTTTAAAAATGTGTAAAAGCCTTGGAAAAGTAAAGAGCTTCCCAGCAGCAGACTGATACATGGCTGATATCAAAATAATTCTACAATCTGGGATGTGACTGACGGAGCACAGGTCATGGCTCTCTGCAGTTCTTCTGTACCACATTTTTTAAAAAAAACAGTGGGAGTAAAATAATTATAACAAGCAAGTGTTTGTGTATGTGTGTGTGTTTGTGTGACTCACAGGGCAGGGCGTAGGCTGGACTGTAGAGGGGTGAAGTGCCTCCGATCCTTGGGAGTGGAACGCATTTCCTTTTGTTGCCCTCCAATTTTTGACTGGCTCGCCCCAGCACATGAGCATGATGGGGCTGTTTCTATTATCCAGCTTCCCGGACCACCTCCGCCACCATCACCACACTCCCTCCCATTCCTGCAGTGTTCTGCCTGTTCCCAAAGCGATTGGCATTCCTGGGGGCCACCAGTGAAGCAGCTTTAGAGCGAAGGCCTGCTGGCTCCTGGGTGGCCTCTTGTGCGGGGGCTCTGAGGGGAGGAGACAATGTCTTATTAATTGACTGGGCGTCTTGGGCAGAGTGCAGGAATTTGCAGAGGGGGGAGATAGGAAAGGTTGGGATGAGGGATGAGCTGAGAAGGATGGAGGGGCAGAGCAAGCAGGGCAGATTCACAGTCCACCAGTGGAGCTTCTTTGACCTCTGTCTCAGATTTATTCCCTTTTGATTTACATTGCTGCCAGCAGAGTGAGTGTGGGGAAGCTTTCCTGTTCAGATGAAATGGTCAGCAGGCCTCTTGTTCTATATGTTTTTAATAATAAAACCGTATATACACTACACAGTGATAGATTAGTTTATAGTTTATGGGTCAGATCTTTGTTGATTTTGATTTACATTGTGATTCCATTTACGCCGTCACAGAGGTTTTTAGGAACAAACTGTATAAAAATGTGTAAATTTTTAAGAAGTCAAGCTGTTCTGTTGCATTTGATAGATCAGCGTAGCCTATAATTAAAACATGATAACTGATGATTAAATATGTCAGTCACCGTGACAATAAATCTTTTCTCTATCATCTATGGAAAATTCTCATAAAATAAGATTAAATGAAAGTAGAAATGTCATAAAAACGTTCGCGCGGTTAAACAGCGTCATGGTGGGGAGGCTGTCATCCCGCTACAGACGCCTGGTTTTGTGCGAGTGTGATGGAGTGGGACAGAAGAGGGAGGGGTGGGTGGGTGGGACTGGTGTACCATCTCCCCATGTGGTCCTCCTCCCCCCCAGGTGTCCTCACTCTAATCCAGTTACATGTGTCCCCCATCAGCACTAATGGGGCAGCCATTGTCCCCCCTGTTGTGTGCTGCTGTGCCCTCAGCCCAGTCACCTTGAGTCAGTAAACTCAGCCCTGTCACGTTTGGACTGCTTCCCACACACAGGCGTCTCCATGACGATGGTGGACACACACACCCTGAGTCACACACCCCCCCGCCCCCAACCACTGACACAGCACTGAGATGCTGGGATGCCTGATGCTGGGACGCCAAATCATACTTCACCATCTGAATCAGTGTGGCTTTGTTTTATATCTTATTATTGTGGGTTGTACAATTATTTATTTATTTATTTTTTTTATCTCTTCCTCTTCCATCTGCTTTTGTTTCAGTAAAAGACGTTGTTATAGTCTGGTTTGGTTTAGTTTGGTTACAGAAGCCTCAATCATTCGCCTAATCTCATCATGTCCTTGTGTTGCTGATTAAAGGGTCAATTCACCCAAATCATTAAAAAAATACCCATATTTGGGCTTTTTATTTACTACTATTAAATATTTTGTTTTGTTTTTGCAATAACCACGCCTCAGCTTCATGCTATTTTAGTTGAAGGTTTTTTGTATCCATATTTTTTTTTACCCAACATCAAAATATTGCATTTAATAAACTTGATACTTTACTTCTTTTTTAAAAATGTATTCTCTGACAAAATAATGGATTCTAATTATTTTTTCATGCACTGAGCAAATTAAACCAAAACCTTGTTGCACGGCTCAACTGTCTTACAGTGAGAGGGTGAGAGTAGGCAGCATGTGTGCACTTGTACGTGTGCACTTGTACGTGTGCACTTGTACGTGTGCAGGAGGAGGGAGACGGAGAGTGAAAGCGGTGAAAAGAACAGGACAGAGGAGCATGCATTAGGCAAGCTTGTTTGGTGCATTTTCAGGTGACCCGGCCCCCACGCTGCATCCATCATACAGAGACTGATTGAGCTGACCTTCAGGCCTGCCCTGCCAACCCCAGGGCTTCCTGTTCTTTGTGAGCCTCTCACAATGCCGCCTGCATCACACAGACAGGGGAAGTCTGAGAACCGACCAGGGGAGTCCACCCAGGGCGGGGAGGGGGATCAGGGGCAGAGAGGGTCTTCGGGGAGAGAGAGCTGAGGACCCCCTTTTCAATTTCTCCCAGTCTTTCCAAATGAAGAAAAGGCAGAGAGTGGTGTCCTCTGTCACCCTGCCACACAGGGACCTCTAAAAAGCAGCCTCAGTGGTTTCTCAAGTGAGGTGTCTCCTCAAGAGACAAAGAGCGGAGATGAATGAGCGGGTGAAGAATTTAATTGTGGTTGTGTGTGAGGAACTGGCAGTGGGAGGACGGCCACTCTAGCGCTTGTAAAGGACCAAGCCAGGTTCCTTGTTCCTTCTCCGTGCGGCTCCTTGGCCCTGTGAAATCTGAGGTGGGCTCCAGCAGAGGAGCCACACCGCAGCTTCCTCAGGTAACTGACGAACAGTGGATGGAGGAAGTACTCAGGTACTCAGCTCCTTTACCTTGGTATCTGGGTTTGCTGCGGAAACGGTCCTTGTAGCTTCCAACTGAAGGGTCCAGCTTCCGGTCTGATGGAAAGGAAAACAAACAGATGTAAGAAAAAAAAAAAAACTTAGACATATAAACCATTGTCTCTTCAGAACCTGCTGTTAAATTAGGTGGTGAGACATATATTCCTTTTTCAGCCGATGAAGATTAAATCATCTTTTGAATGTCAAACTGTCTCTGCACAGTTTAACATTTTTGAAAGAAAGGGGAATGTAACAATGTAAAGATGGCATTTTGTTTTCCTGTCCTTACAGTGAGTTATGATGTCAAATCTCTGTTCCATGGATAGTAGAGGCATAAAAGCACATTTGATGTACTCCATGCAGTAGAGCACACGCAAAGTACCACGTACGTTTGCTAACATGGATCACTCGAGTACATATATACTTCATCGCACCGAAGTATCTCCCATGTAAACTTCGTCTCACCACAGCCCCCGTCTGCTTCTCTCTGTTCTCCTGCTTATGCGTTCACGTGCATGTGAGTGCGTTTGGGTTTTCACTCCATGAGGATACATGTAGCTTTGTCTGAAGTGCTCACCGGTTACCATGACAATACTTCTTTGAGGTATTCGGAAACAATGACCTGCTCATATTGCCTCCCTGTGGAAGCTATATTAATAAGATTTGTCCTTGGGCACTAACATACATAACTGCATGAAGGACTTAATACATTGTGTTAATTGATCCGGAGTTTCTACAGCTCCATTCATCACATGGCCTAAGTAAATGCATTTTCCTTCCACATGTCATGCATTTTCAACACAATATGTGCAGAGTCCTTGCGGCATTGTACTTTTATCAATACAAAATCAATAATTCTGCCTTGACTGACCCTTTACCAAACCCAACAAAGTGCTGCATGAATAACAACCTGCAAGCAAACCTGTCCTATTCAGCTGGATCGGGTAAAAGAGGGACGATAAAAAAAATGTCTTAATGGTCACTGCATCGATATGAAAACTCCCTGGATGAGACAGGTGCAGCGATGAAAGCATCATTTACTTTCTTATCAAACATTTGAATCCCGTGCTACTGTAGGAAGGATTGTGGGTGACGCTTCCGGTGAGACACCGGACGCTGCAGCGAGCTGTTGACTAAACACAGCTGCTGTCGTTTCATTCATCTATTTCAAGCAGCGTCAATTGGAATTTTTCAAGACTGTTTTCTCCTGTGGAATTTTAAGACTTTGGACAGAGCAAGATGTCCCTGTCTTTCCCTGTCTGACTCCAAAATAAACCTGCCTTGAGATAAACAGATATGATAAGAACTGAACTGATCCCACAGTACATTGTTAAGCCAGGGTTGCAGTACAACGATACAAAAAGGAACAAACAAACAACCAAAGCATCGAGCAAGTACAAAAAAAATATACAGTACATGAAAAAGTGAAGACACAAAACAATACATACACTTTTATATGCGTCTCCCACATATTTTATGTCTCCTACGCTCAGGTTAACACGTGCCATTAGCATGTAAACAAATGCCAACCGGAAGCCACGCCCATAATTCACACAATGCATCATGGGAATAAAAGGAATCAAAGTTGCATCAATAGCATCAGTAGCGCCACCGAGTGGCCAGTGATAGCACTATGGAAATTAACGGCATCGTGGCAAGAAATTTGTTTTTTTAATTGGATATGGGACTCACTGAATGCATGTGTTAATTGTTCAAGTTTCTTTTTTTAATTAAACTGAAATATAGATTATTGCCCCGTCCACACCAACATGGAGGAGGTGAGGTGCACTTTACAAAACGTCACCCCGAGGTGGCGCTGGGATAAAAATAAATATTTTATTTAATGTTATGTATATGTACATTGCAGACATGGTATTCAGTGCACAGGCACCTCATGGTCATAAAGGATAATAGTGAAAATGCAATCAGAAGGGCTCATTGGAGGGAAAAAGAGAAGAAGAGGGGTTGGGGGGGGGGGGGGGGGGGGGGTAAACTGCAGGGTAAATAGGTCAGCCTATTATCATCTGGCCTTGTATGGGTGCCAGTCCTCGAAACCATGAATTTCAATGAAATCCTCCTTTCACCAAGGGAAAGAGAATAAAACATGGAAAGATGCCTACAGAAACAAGCGGACAAATAACAGTGGAATGAGGGAAACTAAATAAGGCGTGTTTTCAGCTGCCTGGTTGAAGGTACTCGTTATAAAGCAGCGGCGAGCTTATAGGCTGCATCATCTTCAGCATGTACGCATATATATGTGTGTGAGTGTTTTTCATTTAAGATGTCGACGCGTATCTGCTTGAGAACACACACATCTGATTATGCAGGTGGGTTTCCTATTTCTTGGGAGAGCAGCTGAAAAGCCTTGTAAATAACAAGGCAATATAAAAATACAAATTCAACTGTACTTTGCATCTTTTTTCCCCCCAATATTAATAATTGTTACATTTAGAGAATGCAAATATACTAGAACATCCACACCAAAATACTGGCAGTGTCATATCTTGTTAAATTATGATTTTTATAATTGAATAAAAGTTCTACATATTGGTAATGAGGTATTTCTTTTAATTAATCAACTATCTGAATGCTTTCTGTACCGCAGCTGAAAGGAACCGACAGATCATAACATGTAAATGGTGGAATAATTGGTGTTGGTGGGACAGAGGCTGTTACACTAGAGGTGTCGGGAATATTCAGACAGCGCTCTGTAATTTGTAAACCTCATGATGACAATGGAGGTCAGTGAAGACACAAGAAGCTATTACTTTCCCTTCACTGGCTTCACTTTCTCTGCTAATAATGTTTGCCTAAGATGGATTGAGGGAAATGAGGTGGAAAACCCAAAGTGTGTACGTGTACGTGTGTGTGTGTGTACGTGTGTGTGTGTCGGTGTGGTGGCTGGGTTGGGTGTGAGAGGGGAATCAATTGATTCCTTTTGTTAAGGAGCAGTGACATTGTTTCATCTTAAGATGTCATCTCTATCTATCTCCCTTCTCTTTGTCACCCCCAAATCACCCACACACACACACACACACACACACACACACACACACACGCGCACACACACAAGCCTGTTGATGTCAGACGCAGCAGCGGCAGCAGTAATCCCTGTGCTAGGCCGCCCAGATCATTATAGACTCTGATCTGCAGTCCCTGAAAGAGGGAATTAGCTGGGAACACAATCCCAGCGACCTCTGCGACACAGGGACAAAGCCTCAGCTGCCGGGGGTCCACATCCCTAAACCAGCCCATATGGCTCAGACAAAACTGTTACAATGGCCGCCACAATGGAAACACGGTGGGAGGGTCGGCCGGCCTGCCGATCTGTGTGAGGGTCCCCGCAAGATCTGACAGTCCGACTGTGTTTGGACACTGGGAAGTTGGTCTCGGGTTGCGTAGGTTGCTGTTGTTTGTCAAACGGCAGCGTGTGGCATCGGCCCACTCCTTCAACTTGTCATTAAATAAATAAATAAATAAATAAATAAATAAATAAATATCCTGAATTAAAGGGCAAAAATGTTTTGTTTTATCACGAAGGAGTCCCGCAAACATTTTCTCCACCTCACGCTGACCCCAGTTTGTCCACAAGGCGGATTGCTCCCACACTGGTTTCCTACTTTGATTTGAAGATCTCTGCACGTGTGTATGTGGGCCCTGCCTTCCTATATATGGCCTGTCCCCTACAGTTAAACCCTACCTTTGCCCTTTCCCTGTGAGCTGATGGGTTTACTAAGAGCCCCCCCGGGGTGCCTCATGCTGAGCAGCTCTTTGTGTTTTGGGGACAACTGGAAGAAACCCTTTGCGTTTAGGATACACACAAGAGCTTTGCCACTCTGTGTCTGTCTGCCTTTCTCTCTCACACACACACACACACACTTTCTCAGGCTCTGGAGGGGGTGTGTGTGTGGGGGGTATCCACCAGTGACGAGATGGCATATGACTTCCACAGCATTCCCTCCTTATGGCAGCGTTTCTCTGCTACCTTTCTATCCTGCCCGCCAAACGCACACATCCTTATTTCTCTGAAACACTGAATGCAGTTCAGTGCTCAGTGCTGCTGATAAATGATTATAAGGCTTCTGTTTTCAGCCATCAAGCTGAGGTACAGTTTTCCTCTAGTGGTCCTCACTGATGTGAAGTGGGCCAGAGTGCAGGCCACTTTTTGCTTCATCAGATATTTAAAACACCGGGGAGGAACGCGTTGAGGTGCATTAACCTTCCTTTGTAAGGTGAGAACATGAACGCTGAGCTTCCACGGAGCCTCCACAGGACCTTCTCTCCAGGCGTGCGTCACCAGTATTAATGTTTGGCACGATCCTCATCGAGTCAATAGTGTTAGGCCCACAGCAGAGGAGCGTTTTCTCCGGGGGCCATGTTCTCCCTTCCCTTTCTCTTTTCTCTCCACTCTCCTCTCCACTCTTCACCCTCTTCAATTAGGGGAGCTCCAGCTGTGCACCAGTCAGGATCAGAGGCTCCTTCTATTAGCCAAATCCATTTGTGTAGCGATTGAATCACTCCCCAATCTTCTCTTTCGATCCCCTGGCCCCCACAACCGAATACACAAATGCATGCTCGCTTTCAGAAGTGCCCATACACGCAAACACACACACACATACACACACACACATCCTGATTGCTCCAAATGTACCACATAGAAAAACAGTACACAAATATAGAATAATTTTTTATAATAATATTTTTTTTTTTAACTATCCTGGACTATAATTTTAGATGAATATTTATTTACGGCTGAGCAAACTGTTATTTCTGCTGATTCACTTGATGCTTTATCTTTTATAATTCCCAGATTTTGGAAAACAAAATGACTTGCCTTGAATTCCAGTTGGAAAGAAACCGGGACTAACATGAAGGAGCTGCTTCACCAGACATAACAAATATTCATTTGTTATTCATTTTATTAATGAAAACATCACTGACTCTAGATGTTGAATTGTGTTTTTGCTTGTAAATAGATTTTAAAAAAAATTTTTTTTAGCTGTTACTGGATGCCATCATTTTGGAAATGAGTTACTCACCCATTTGAATCCCCCGTTGAATTTTCCCATTTGTTCCAAAAGGTGGCACTATTGTGTAAGATCTGCTCCCAGTCACTGGTATGCAGCTGTGAGCTCGTGCTACTTTGGGAAGAGCATCTCCCTCCTCGCTCACAGTATGCTAAGAGACGTCTTGACCCTTTACCCTGCAGACAGTGTTAACAAGTTGCCAAAATGTCACGGCCTTTTTTACTTTTGCCTGTGCAAAAGAAAAAGAAAAAAGACCATGAAAAGAAAATATTGCCCTGAATAGAAAAAGCACAGATGAAGACGAGCATGTGACCTCGCCACATAGTCGTATAATTCAAACTCACCAAGGGCGAGGCTTTTGTAGAGTCCCCCCTTAATCAAGTATTTACTTTCCTGTCGTCTGCTTGTCCTCTTTTCCCTCTATTTTATTATTATTATCATTATTATTATTCACTCACAAAGACTTGGGATTCTCTCTCTCTCTCTCTCTCTCTCTCTCTCTCTCTCACTCCGTCCTTGGCGCTCCTGAGTGACAGCATCTGTTCCTGGTCACATCAGATCTGAATGACACAAATAAATAAATAAATAAATAAATAAAAATAACATAATAAAATAAAAATAAAAAAACAAAGTGGTGGTGCACAGAAAGGAAGTGCTAATTCCTCAACGATTACAATGGCTGCAGGATTTAAGCAGCTGTGAACAAACGCGGTGTCACATAGCAGGGTGGATATGTGGTTTCAGTGTTTAATATTATTATTATCGCCGGATGAGTTCAGGAATGAAAAATAATGAGATTAAATAGCTTCAGCTGGTGCTGCTTTCAGGCGCTGTGCGTAATATTTTTGACCTCCACCACAGAGATAACATTTTGTGTTTGTGGGCGTCCGTGGGTGTGCGCATGTTTTGTTTGTTAGTGTGATGTCTCTTGAACTTTTCAGCTGAACAGTTTCACCGAAGCTTTGTGGAAAAGTGATGGCAAAGAAAAAGTGATTTGACTTTGCGATGGATCTAAATACCAAATGCAGGTTTAAGGATTTTAAAAAAAAAAATTCTTTTACATTCTGTGCCAGTGAGTAACTGATGGCCATGACGTTCAGTTTGTGTTGACACTGTTACAGACACCTGCTGGCTGTCGCACAATGCACTTCTCTCGCTTCCTTCAACAATAAAATCTGAATCTGAAAACAAAAACGTGACAAACTAATGAATAAAAAGCCTAGGGGTCATGAAGCAACATGTGGATGTTCACACATTAAAAACATAAAAACAGTACAACACAAGGTTCCAGGTATACCTTTGTGTTGGCGTTATCCTTGTTGGCTGCTTTCCCCCCTTTTCAAAACACACTAGAAAGAAGCATGTGGAGGCTGGGGTCTTCAAATGTATTCACAGCAGAGCACACTTCCTGATCCTCCGTACGCAGACGCATTTTCCTGCCCAATTGTCGCGCCACTTCTCCTCACGTTCAAGCCTGAGATATGGCGCTGGTGCTCTTGATGACACGAGTTTAGGAAAAATAGCTGTGGCTAAAAGGCTTGGCAAGGTGTTCTGCATGGGCATCCGAGTGTGTTTGTTTGAGGGGGCACACTTGACCTCCTCCCTCTCAAGGAGCGATGGAGGAGACAGTGGAGAGCTTCTCAAGGCTGTCAGTCAAACTTCTTCCTCTCTGGGTGCTGCTGCTCCTGCACAGCTCCACACCTACAAAACAGTGAATGAAATGACATGTTGAGTGTTGGACTTCTACACCTTTGTCTCAGTGCATCTCATTAGACTGTCTCAGTGCCTACGCAATGGAATTACCTGACGATGTACAGTTTTTAAAAAATAATCGAGGGTACGGAGCGCAGGATATTTTCATTTATTTCTTTGCCCAGTCTGATTTTTCACGTTTAATTTTCATGATTATCAGTTCTTAACAAAGTTGTTTAGTTGTTCCTGTTTGCTCTCTGTTGCATTACGCGCAGAGAAAAACAAAAATTCCCTGTGCAATTGTTCCAAATATGAAGGCTACAGCTGATTTATCAAAGTTTATCAATATTTTTCTCGAAACTGATTCACCTGTTTTGTAAGTGATTAGAAAAGGTCACAAAGACACTGTTGTTGTCCGCGCAGGGCTGCGTGCTATCCTTGACCTTTGACCTCTCTGTATTTTCATTCAGAGAGGTTGCAAAGGAACAAAAACAGACTGCAAATCAGCCCTTGGGAAAATGTATACATATATATATATATATTTATATTTTTTAAATTATATCTTATTATTTACCTTCGGTGAATCCATGATCACATAGTGAATGCATGATGTTGACACATCCCTCTGGAAAATAAAAACCATAACAAAGACCAACTATCTATAATTATCAGAAAACTTTGAATTTCCACTTCCAACTCGGGTTTATTTTTACTCTCTCTCATCATTTTCCAAATGATGGTCCTGATTGGGATTTGTGTTTTCAGGGCTGGGGCGGGAAAGCGTGTGGGTGTACCGAGGGTTTAGGTGTTTGCAGCGGAGAAAGACAATACAATTAAATGATTAATGCGCAGCGGGGCCACTGACAATTAAAACCATTATAGAAATTAGAATGGCATTATGTCACAGTGGAAAGCTGATGATACCCGTGCCGTCTTTTTAAAAGCAATTTTCATAATTCCAATAATTGAAATTACAGCATATTCATTCATTTACTGGGTGAGGAGGGCTAAGAGCGGCTACTAATGAAACGCAATCATTAGCATCCAAACAAAGTAATTGGGTAGTCTTTTATTCTTGAAGATAGGTGATAAGGCACAATCACCCCCGTCGCCCTCCTCCATCAAAATGCAAAAGCAAGTAATTAAAGCGCAGACAAAGATGAGACCAGCGCTGCTGCTGATGCTGATGCTGATGCTGCCGCCGCGCTGTACACCTCTGAAAACAGCTCTGATTGCCTTGATTAGAGACCTTACTGTACCCCCTGATTTTGTTTATGGATACTGCGATGTTCTCGGGGAATAGATGGTGTTGGGGGTAGATGCACGAGTTTGGGTTTTTTTTTGTTTTGTTTTGTTTTTTGGAGATGGCTAAAAAAAATCTGGAATTGTTGGGAAATTCTCTAAAATGATAATAAATATGCCGCGCTCAAAAGTGGCACCTTGGCCCCCTCTTTCTAAACCTGGCTCAGGCATTAGCTCCTCGTGCGTGAGCAAGTTAATGGAAAATGCTGCTGATGTGTGTGACAATTAACAACCTGCTCCAGAGGAGCGGGGAAGGAGAAAAGGAAGGATGGGTGGAGGTTGAGAGGTGAAGCCGGAGAATGGGAGGGAGGTTGAAGTGAGAGGAAGATGGGCGCATGAAGAGTCTTGAGAAAAAGAGCTTCTTCTCACTCATCTCTCTAGTGGGGAAACCATTCCCTCTTCCTTTTCTTGGCTACCTCCTCTGTGGCGTTCAGGGAGCATCTTCCCACTATGTCCCCCCCCCTTCCCTTCTCCTCAAGATCGCCATCTTTGGAGAGCATCATTAAGCCCTCCTGGAGGGGAGTCAAGAATATAATGCGAGAGGGGCCACCTTGTAAAAAAGAGCCCAGTGGAACCTTTTCTCCTCGTGCCCTCCCCTCATTAACACCCACTACTCTGCACCCGCGTCAAACTTCAATCTCACTTCTTCCTCTGCTCCTGTGTTCATCTCCAGTGTGAGCCAGCTTGCCTTAACCCTGCCCAGCCCCATATCCAAGCCCCCTTGGTGGGAGCCCATTTCTGGCTGGTGGGGCAGTGCGTTGACATCTCGCCCCCCCACCCATACCTTCACCTCCTCTGATAAGAACTGATGAGAGGATAACAAAAGGACCAGGAGGATAAGAAAGTTCTCCTCTTATAGCCTCAGCCCTGAAGCCTGCCATTCCATTTTCAGCCTGTGAAAGTAGAGCTTTTCATCTCAAAAGATCAACACATTTCTCTCCTGCAGGCACCTACACCATTTCCCTCGGCCATTTTCTCCCCCTGCTCTCTTTCTATACACCTCTCTCTTTCTTACTCCCTGGCAAATGGGAAAACTGTCCTTGGCTGGATTCTGTTTTTCAAAGGAATCAATTCTCCTTTGTACACACTTGATCTGACCCTGTGACAGGCATTAAGTGTGTCTTCTGCCTCATACAGAGGGCTTCGTGGTCTGTGTGCTGATGGACACAACCCATTATCACACACAAGCCCGAGCGTGCACGTGCACACACACACACATACGTCACACAAAGGTGCACTTGTCCACAGATCTATATATATACAGACACGCAATCACACGTGCATACAGTTGTGGACATACTGCAAACTTGTAAACATATGCCTGCTGTACACAGCAGCATGGGGTGTACACACACACACACACACACACACAGACGGTCAGTTTGGTGTGTGAGCAGGCGTGCAGAGAATAATGGCCAGGGCTGTTTGTGATTGAGGTTTAAGACCATCAGATATTTGCCGCGCAGAACAAACTAATGGCTTTGACAAGAGCGGCGAGAGGGTTGAAGAGGTCACGGGAGAGAAGAGCGTTTAAAACTGAGGATACCTGAATCAAGAGGAGCGATCGGTGATTAGACATTATACACACACACACATATAAGACTCACGCCAGCTCAGACCCACAACAACAGAGTCCTTTGAGGCCAGGGACCAAAGGTAAATAAATACACAGTAAGAACATGTCTTGGACTGGAGCCAGACTGGAACAGGGACCAAAGTCCAGTGACAGAGTTGTAAATGAAAAGCTAACGTTGATAACGTCATGAAAAGAACAATAACTCTGTGTGCATCTCATTAAGATGTAAACAAAAGGTCAACTGCAACCTCCGTCATCGTCATCATCATCATCATCATCATCATAATAATAATAATAATAATAACAACAATAATAATAATAATAATAATAATAAAGCAGGCAGGTCATTTCTTTCCCTGATACCCACACCCATTAGTCTATGTCATCTCAAGACAAATGTGCACAGTCTGTGTTGTTTTGATTTGGAAGATTCCAATTAACTCAGCTCGGCATAAACTCCTGTCCACTCTGATTTCAGTCGTCAGAGATGAATATACATCTCCATCCCTTGTTCCCATCCTCATCCTCTGCTCTATCTATACCTGTCTCTCTCTCAATGCTCTTTAATTGTCTGTGATTTCTCCCTTGTTGGCGTGCAACGCGGCTGATACAAAAAAAAAGAACTCCACCGGAGCCTTGAAAAGGCAAAAAAAAAAAAAAAAAAATGAGAAAAGAGGCCGAGGGAAAGAAGGCGAAAGAATGCGTCTGATTAGCGCTAAGTTTGCTGCTCGTGCTCTCGGCCTCGCCTGAGAGCCACGGGGGCCATTGTGTTCCTGGTGCATGTGTGAACGCCGGCGCGAACAGAGGGGCTAAAAAAAAGAGCGACATGGGAAACACGCACACTGACATTTCTTAATCAAATATGGCAATCAGGGGGCCAACCAACAGCATACCATTTGCAATCCCTTTTAATTCATAATCAAAAGCTGAGCAAATGAGGGAGAAATTGAGAGAGACTGGGGGTGAGGGTGGGAGTGGGGCTGGAGGGAGAAGGAAAGAGAGGGAGAGGGAGAGAGAGAGAGAGAAAGGCAGGTCATTACATCTCTTCTTGCTGGCCCGATGAGAGCAATGTAGAATTAATCAGAGGCCATTACGCTGTATTTACTTACCGCTGCAGGGGCTGGGGTCTCTCGCCGCCTCCTCCCCTGGATACAGACCCTGATATGATCCCGCTCCGCCCTGACCCTATGACAGAAGATGGAGAGAATAAGAATAAGGGCATAACGAGAATGATCCTGCATGTAAGTATGCGGGTGAGCGTGTGTAGTGTAGCGTAGTGTAGCGTAGTGTAGTGTAGTGTAGTGTAGTGTCGTGTATTCCTGGATGGATGGGTTTGGCATCAGGTGGGTGTTGTACTGTATATGCACCATGGTGCTGCAAAGAGGAGAGGAGCTGGAGAGATGCTCTTAAATCAGAGTGTGTAATCCCCTGTGGGGTCAGGCTGCGGCCTCTGATGTTGACTCACAACTCAGACTCGCACACATCTCTTCCCCTCTTCCTCTCTCTCTCTCTCTCTCTCTCTCCCCCCTAATGCACTGCTGCCATTACTCACCCATGTCCTGCCGCTGCCAAAATCTCCACAATAATGGGCCTGCTTCTCCAAATGCATCTTGGGACAATGCCCCCCTTTTTTTTTTTTCCTAAAACAGGAGATAGAACCTGTCTAAAAGCTTGTGTTACAAAAGTTGATGTACTATATAAACGGTATATACTGTATAGTAATTATATATATTAAGACTAGTTTGTGAATAATAAAAGGGTTCTTCCACTAAAATAAATTTTTAAAAAAAGCGATCAATCGTTTTTGGCCTGGGTGATCAGAAAAAGCAAGTTATTACCAATCAATATGTTGTTTTCAGGTCCAAAGCTGTCCCTTAATGCCGATTAATGGCTCTTTGATCTATAAAGAACTAATAAATGAGTTATCAACTGCGAACAGAGTCAGGGGTCACAGATGATAAAGCCTGTATGAGGTGTGTCCTGTTAGCCTTGTTTCTATTTTTCCACACCTTTAAAAAAAACGCATGTGTAAACAGCTTGCTTGCTATTTTGCCACGTGACCCTCTGAGACTGCAACTTCAGGGTCGGCTTTCAGCGTCCACTGAGGTGAATTCTCCAAGGGACGGCTCTTCAAAGCCCCCGCCACCGGCTGACCACGCCATTACAGCACAAACCTCTTTAAACAACTGATAGTGGGACAAAGGAGGCCGCGGCATACTTTCTGTGGCCGATATGAGCAAACAGTTAATGACGTTTACTTAAGATTGCCACGACTCACCACCAAAGGAGTCTGTGCATGGAGAGAGAAAGAGCCAGCAGAAGAAGAGAAGTAAGGGGAAGAAGAACAAAAGGAGAGCAATTCAACACTTCAGTCATTTAGTCGACATTGTTGTTTGTCTGTTTGTCGGGTGTGGCGCAGGAGTGGAGGAATGCTGTGTTTGGAGGTGAATAATTCGCTCGGGGTTTTGAATGACGCGTACAGGCACAAATGTGGCTGCGCACACAAAAGCACCTGAGGGGGGGGGGGGGGGGGGGGGAGAAAAACATTCAAAGAATGAAAGATGATTTAAGTAGAATGTAAAAAAAAAAATCCATCACTCATCAGGGTATTCAATAAGTTGATTTGAAAACGGAGAACTCAGAGTGAGTGGATTGTTTTGATTGTCTTTACAGACAAATACAGGAAAATGATGCAGGGTGAAGTGTTGTTTTTTTTGTTGTTGTTGTTGTTGTTGTTGCTTTTAGTTTGTTACTTACAATTTCATTTTACTTTGATTCCTCTTGTTTCAGCACATAAACATTGTCATGTTACGCCAAATGGGTCATTTCACCAAAATAAGACAAAAAAATAGTATCCAGCTCGGAGGTAAAAACCACAATACAAGTCTAAATTACTTATTGAAAACTATGCGTTACAGTCATATAGTGAGTACTATAGAGGCTGTAGTACTGACTATAGCCTCCATAGTGAGTACAGGTTTTTATCATCCAACTCACAGTATCTTCAGGAGTTTTACATACCAGACAACAAAGTCAAAATCTAGATGTACTGTATATACAGAGAGTACATGTAGAATAATACCACTCCTTATACACAGGATCTGTACATCTACTGGGTGTAGCTGTGTGACGTAGGTGAAGTAAAGCTCCCACACCATAAAATCAAAGTTCTCCCTCGACTTCCCCTTCATCCCCCTCACAAACAGAGAACCAGACTGCTGTCTCCGCCACGCAGACGGGACAGCAGCCACCGCGTAGCCGCCGCCACCCCAACAACCGCAGCTGATTCCTCCCACAGCGTGTAATTTTCTCATTTAGCTCACAAGCATACAGGCCCGACACCAATTAGCACGGGGCCCTGACCTCAGATGTCTGTAGCGGGGAGACATGGCGGCGAGCGGCGCACCAAGTGGCGCACCTCAATCAGCCGCTTGCACCCTCTTTTCTATTTTGCACCCATCAAATCATCACCATATACATAATTCATACACCTGAGATTTGGAGGTTTATTATAACCCCTCTCTAACTCTGAGAGTATGATTATATGTCAGCTTCAACTTTATACAAATAGGGGGATGGGCTGTCTTCCTGTTCCATCTGCATATCATGGTTCAAGAGCCCTTGTTTTACTTAGCCTCAGTCACCCTGTGGTATTATTAGTTTAGTTTATCCATGTAATTTATACCTCACTGATCAATACCTGAGGATCAAGTTGCACACATGTCATAATTTCAACCTTAAAGCCAGTAATTGTAATTAATGTTAATGTGTATGCGTTTTCTTTTTCTTTTTTTCTTTTTTTCTTTTCTGAATGTGGTGTGCAAAATTTTTCATTTCGCCTGGACATATTATGTAATACCAGATCTGACCATATGGGGGTGGGGTCATACCAAAGTGAAGGAGCAGTCACCCATGGCCTCCTCAGCATGAGGGAAGCAGTGAATGTGAAGGTGGAGGGTGTCATGGGCTTTGCTGTAATCTAAATGTAATGGTGGGATAAGATGAAACTTTGATGACTGCGGTGAAATTGGACGCAGAGACAGAATCTTCTTATTCTTAACGACTGCGTTGACCGAATTAGACAAGAAAAAACAACGTCACGCAAAAGTGACATGAAGATGATGTTTTTCTTAATTTGGGGCCACAAAACTACAGATTCTTACAGCTCCTTCTGTCAGTAATGCAACTGCAGCGACATACAGACGTTAGCGTGCCCCATAAGTGACAATCAGACCGACTTTCAGTTGTTCTGTTCATTAACCTCATCCAGTGGCCTCGCGTTACGTTTGATTAGTTTCCTGAAGCATTTATTTTGATCTCGTTTGAGGATGTTTGCACTTGGATCTGCAGCCATCGTGATGCACACACTCCGGCGCGCCGCGGATGTATGCATGCGCATGCAAAGTGCGTGTCTGCATTAGGGGGCCATTTGCATGCGAGTGTATGCGTGCGTGCACACGTGTAAGTGTGCAGCATGCACATGTCTCTCCTCCTTGATGTCGTCTGTGCACCCCACCAGGCAGCTCTTGGCCCCCTCCTTTCATTGCTAAGAAACCATCCATTCTGTGTGAGTAATCAGAGCTGTGCCTCCAGGAGCCCAGCCAAGCCTCTCATCCTTGGGCTGCTCAAGAGCTGCTTTAATTAACCATCATACCACAGATGGGATCGATTTTTCCCCCCCACCACCACCCACCCCCCACTTTCTCCTGCTTTCTCTATGCCTCCCTCTCTCCCAGCCTCTCCCTTCTATCTGCTGCTTCTTTCCTGCACCCTTCTCTCCCATACACAAGCCCCATAATTGCACTGGAACAGTGCCAGCCGCCAGTCGGGGCCCCAGACTGCAGGCCTCTCCTCTCCCTCTGTTCTCCTCCTCAGCCCCTGGCCTCACCTGCTCAATACCTTATTAGTGTCAGGATCTGTAGAGAGCCATTGCGGATTAACTAAAGAGATGTGAGATTGATTTCTGCCCCTGCAGATAAAATTGAAGTTTTCTTCCCGTGTGCGCGCACAAGTCGTACGTATACATGTGTGTGTGTGTGTGTGTGTGTGTTAAACTCAGAACTATACAGGGAGGAAGGGTTGCTGCATGATTGGAGCGTGTGTGCGATTTCCCATCTCCGACTTCGCGGGATCATACTGTATGCATGTGCACATGCATGTTGTTTGTGTTTGCACATCACTGTTCTCGAGTATGTGTAAGGGTTTTTGAAACGAGGGTTTGCTAATTTGCTATTGGAAGACCCACTTGAGCCTCTGCCTCTCTCACAACAAATTAATCCCCCCCCTCTTGCTTTACCTTCATTGGTTTTCATGTGGCGCTCTGAAGGCACAAGGCAGACCCATATCTCCCCCTGCGTTACACTGTCGTCTAGTGAGAGTACACACACACACACACACACACACACACACACACACTAATCTGAATGTCTGGTCTCCCATTCTAATCTGCCGCAGTAATAGTCAGAAGAAATGACCAGCTTGGGGAAATATGTTCACGAAAATAGCGCCCTACTGATTATTCATGGCGCAGCGGCGGCTGCATGTGTGTCAACGAGGTCTCAGAGGCAGCAGGTTGGGCAAGAGATTAACATCTATTTCAGAGATAGGTGAATTTGTGGTGGAGGAGACGTGGAGGGTGGGGGGGCGTGGGTGGATTGTGTGTTTGGGAGTTGTGGGAGGTTGGGGCTGGAGCAGGGTGGAGGGTTGTCTCCTCAGGATTGTGCTGTAATCACAGGCCTCCGTCTGCATGGCACATCTCAAGAGTGGTGTCAGCTGGACTCTCCTCTGTTTGCTGATAGCAGGGGGTCAGGCCTCTCTCACAAAGAGGTGCGTTTGATCCTCAGGTACGGGGCACACGGGGAAAGAGGTGACACTGCTGAATACTAACAGGGCGAGCTACAGGGCTGCTTATCTTTCATCTGGTGTGTGTGTGTGTGTGTGTGTGTGTGTGCGCACGTGTTTGACATCCTAATGGTATTTGGGTTTTTTGGGCAAACACAGCTCAGCGTAGCTTAATGCGGTTTAAACCTTGAAAAATGTGCCGTGGCTTTATTTGTCTAATATTTGTCTAGGTCCTAAAAACATGAGGATCGTTTATAATGTTACTGCACTATAAAGTGGTGTTATTCTCATAAATGAAACTAACTAACACTGAGCAAAAGAAACTTCTCAGACAGATCCGTGCTGGTCTTGTTGTGATGGCAGGTGCATTGCCTTTGTGTGTTACAGCTGCTGATTTGTATTGTGGCGTTTGTGCGTTTGCGGCAGCCGTTGTCGTGGCGGTTGTGTAGCAGTTCATGGGTCCCAGGGCCCAGCTGCCAGAGTGAGGCAGAAGAGTCAGACATCATTGTGGTGTGATTTCCTCCTCTCCTTGCAGATGGAGTGTTTTTGTCAGAGCGAGGGCCACTGTGATTGCCTCTTCGCCACCGGTGTCAGCCTGGGATAATACTGCAGCCGTCTCACCACCACCCCCCACCCCCCAGGAACAAAACAGGATCAGCGCAATCCATTTTCTTTTTCTCTGCCAAAATGGAATAATTTCAAAGAGACAATCCCTGGTAGTCTCCAAAGCCCAGGAAAAATCAAAAGGCAACCATTATGGCCAAAATTGTGAGAGAGGTGTTCCACCTTTTCCCCTTGGCTCTGCCAAGTACTACGCCCAGCTCTAACTAACAAGCACAGCCACGGACAGACAATGAAAGTGGATCGAAGCGCAAAGCCGGCAATCTCACAAAACAGAGCACCGAGGGCGACCACATGAAAGATGCATGCACACAGACTGCAGGTGGGGAAGCGGCGAGCACCGTCCCCCGCCATGGCCCCCTCGTATTAGCCGCTACGCTCAGATCTTTACATTCAAAATATGGTGGTTTATCTGTGAGTCCATACATCTGCAGCAATCTGAGCTCTATGGCAACCTGCCCTTTACAATCCTAATGACACTTCAGCAAAGTGTGGTGGCTGAGAGAGGGCGGGAGCTGGGAGGCTTTCCCTCAGAAAGAGCTGAGAGCACCTTATTGGGAAAAGGAGCTAAGAGTGCTGTTGTGATGCCTGACTCCATATTCCCGGGTCATAGAGATTCACAAACTTCGCCTCCCTTTTCATCCTCTCTTCCTGTTGCAAGTAGCAAACAGTGTTCTGTGTGTGGGGTGTGTGGGGGGGCGTCAGCGCGGCTTGACGTGTGCGAAAGACAGGCGACAGGCAGGAGGACTCTTTCCACTGCACATTAAGGTGCAAAAAAAAAAAAGATCCAAAGTGGCTCGTCAACAGTTTTTTCCTTTCGTGCCTTCATGACAAAGATCTCCTCATGTGATTCTCAAGAAGTCGGCCTGAGACATCCCATGACGTTTGAAACTCTGCTATGCACAGGTGCTCGAAGGACAACGTCGGGAGTAGTTGTCTATTATTGTACAGTGAGAATGAATGAAGAGTGATTGAGTGCAGTACTCCACGCCACCTAGCTACGGCAGAAGTATTGCAATGTGAGGGCCAGAGAGTGAGAGAGAGAGAGAGAGGCCTAAATGAGGTGAAGGGAAGTGGTGGTGTCCAGTAGGGGGTCTGCTGCTGTGGGAAGAGAGGGGGATGGAAAGTGGAGGTGTGGCGGTGGTGGTGGTGTAGGGGGGGGGCTGCTCTGTGCAGCGCCTGGGCCAATGCATGAGGGTTTGGGGCTAAGTGTCTCATCAGCATCCAGCTCAGGTGCTGCCAGGGCCCACGCACTAACTATGCCCTGACTTGATTGTAATTGCCTGAATTCAGCTCCCGCTGCTGCCTCCTGGCAATATCACAGGCACATTTAACTCCGGAGAGCCTGGGGACTGTGCAGCAGGGCCACCGAGAGCAGCTGACTGCCTCTCGATGAAGCCTGTGGGCTGCAGGGGGATGCTCTCCTGTGCTGTCTGCTTTGTGGGGGAGGGCGACAGGTGCATCCATCCCCTCCTCCTCCTCCTCCTCCCCCTCCTCCTCTAGGTGCTTGTGAACATGAAACAAGTGCAACTACTTCGGATGTGCTCCGGCAGTGATGGCATGAGCGCGACGGAGGTATTTGCCGTTATAATGTCACCGTTTGGGAAGTGAAAATTTGCCCCCCTCGCCCCGCCCCCCATCAGTCCTGGGGTCACTTGAAGTACTTGTACATGAATTTTGTACGTGCACAAATGAATCCACGGGGGGGAAAAGAAAAAGTTTGAAAACTGAACTCCAGACGTGCGTCTGCGGGGCTTTGAAAAGGAAAGTAATCTTTAACATCTCCGCACAATCACACTAAAAAAAAATAATATTAAGAATGAAGCCACCACTCGCGGCTCCTGTATTTATCATGTCCAATTCAAAGCCCGAGTGTGCACTTGATTGCTTCATGTTGCCAACTACAGTACTTTACACAGGGTCATGAAAAACATTATCATGCTGTAGTTATGCTAATGTCTTGGGTGCTCAAAATTGGCTTCGTCTGCGTTCAAAAGAAGAAGAAAAACCCTCCAGATGCCAGAAATAATTGAATGAATGTTTCTTCTATTCTATTTTTTTATATGAACTCCAAATCTGCAGTTCAAGAACGCTCGCGCCGCCGACGTCTGAGTCTCGTTACTTGTGACGTCTGCGAGTGACGAGGTCGCGGGTGAAGTGCCTCGCTCTCACGCCGACAAAAGGGCCCCTGATTCAAAAACAAGACACAAAATTACCAGCAGCAATAGATTTTTGTCAGCGTTAACACATAATCTATGTTTCCCGTTCGACCGGCCTCGGAAACTGCGGCAGGGTTAACTTAAAAAAGTTAGCCTGTGGCGCCCCTCGTCCTGTGATAATGGGACTGTCTGTAATGAAGAACAGGCTTGTTGCCAACAGGTGGTCTCTTTAAAAAGACCAGAGCCACAGCACTCAGAGTGTGTGTGCGTGTGTGTTGGGGAGGGGGGGGGGGGCTGCCATGGCAAAATGTGTCAGAATCTAATGTTCTGCAGAGTGAAAAGCCTGTTTTCTGTCTTTTGTTCCCGGCTAGAGATTCAGCCTTGTTCCTCATTGTTCGGGGCACAAACGAGCAACAGTCTTTTTTGACACGGAGCCACAGATGAATAAAGACTGGAGCTGACTAGTCACAGGAAAGAGCTTTCTTTTTGGAGGGCTTGGAGCCCATTAAGAGTTTGAGATATGAATGGATATGAATCCTCTCCCTCGGCCAGACCCGAAAAAATACAACCGGACCCATAGAGGACAAGGAACACCTCTGTGTCTTTATGACTGAGGTTCCCATAGGATATTACAAGAAATCAGGCCGAGGGAGGACTGATTGACAGGCAGGAATTAGATAGAGTCAATGAGGAAGTGGCTCTTTGTTCATTTGAAAGGCTACACTTTGCCCATCCAGCCTCGGAGCCTCCAACTGACGCTGACATATTGACTTTGTATTTTTGACACGAGCTCAAGGAAAGAAATCAGGTCATCCTGGCCATTACAAGCTGCATTCACGTGATATAAACTTCACTTTGTATCGCGAAAACTCAATGCGCACATGACGGACGTGTGTAATAAAGCGGAAGGATAAAGATAATGAGACATTAAGTGAGCCACTTTATGCAGACGCTGGGCGGATGATGGGTGGATCCCACAAAAATACAACCTTTTGTCCAACTCCATAATCCCTTTGTTACACACAGACCAATTTGTCCTCATTAACCCTCATAAGGGGACTGTGTCTGAGACAAAAGCTCCCGAGGAACAATGAGAACACCCCCCCACCTCCACCCCGCACCCACATAGCCAAAGCTGAAGTGCTCCCCGTCCCAGCACATTGTGGCCCTTGTTGCCCAGGAGGTTCCAGTCTGTGAGCAAGAGACGGACAGAACCCAACAAGTGGGGTTTACCTGAAAGAAGGAGCAAAAAAAAAAACCCAAAAAAACACACAAACCCATTTCCGTGTTCAGAATATCTTCAAAACAACACAATGCAGCGTCTTCTATTATATTCGGGTCACTCCATCAATCAACTCTAAAATAAATCTTGACACGATGCACAAAGAGCAACTGCGAATAAAAGGAAGGGGTGTTACAGTAATTTCCAGGAACGTGAGAAAGTTTCTACTCGTCACACCTGTTGCAACACCGGGCCACATTTTCTTCTTTATCCTACGAGAAGAATCACGAGAACTAAGTGTTGAAGTACTTTCACCTTCCATTCAATGGCTCTCTCACACGTTATGTAGTCTGTGCTTTTATATAGTCAAATATGAACAGGTCAAGGGAGCGGCATCAAAGTGTCTTTTTCTAATTTGTAGTTTCTAAAAGTTACATTATTCAATAAAGCTGATATGACGGTGAAGAAGCTTGTGCGTTCCTCTCTCTCTCAAACAGAACGTTGCTGAAACCAAGTACATTTACTCAAGTGCAACTTTAAAGTACTTGCACCCTGAGCATTCACTTTTTTCATGCCAGCAGTTGTACTCGTCAAGATTTCAGTAAAACATTTTGTCCTTCTAACTCAGCAAACTATTTGACAGCTACAGTACCAGCCTGAATCAATACAACTGAACAAAACAATTAAATAAAAGAATGAAATACAGACGACAGACAGATCTATCAGTGGGATCACACCCGCTACAACAGAACAGCAACACCACCAACAGAAAGGCAGCAACATACACACCTGCCCGGGTGCTGCACAGACACATAAAAAACCTCTTTACTGCAGACAATGCTCCGGTAAAGCTCAATATAGAAACGCCTTTCTTAAACGTGTCAGTGTCAAACGCAGCGGCGTCCTATTTAACGCTGGTTTGTTGGGTCTCCAATCTGTTTTCCAAACAGAGATGCAGTAATCAGGTCATTTGTTATAATGACAACCATTAGAGGTGATCAGCATCACACAGGGATCAGGCAGATAAATCAGACACACACACACACACACACCATATTAGACATTAAAAGAGAAATAGCTACGCGTCAATGTTGGACAGACTCCTAATCAAATGTATTTACTGTTCTTTCAGCGGTCGTACTGTTTAAACTGAAATGTTTTATCGATTGTAAGGAAATAGCACTTTATCATTAAAGTGTTTTTGAGTTCAATTTTTAAAAAATGATAACACTTTCAGTCTCTTCAACTATAAAAGATTAGATATGAAACGGAATATATATTTAGAAGGTCTCGCGGCGGATATTTCATTATTCGCTCTCATTTCACAGCACAAATGCTCAATAATCAGTGATGGAAATCTGTGGTTAGTTACACTCTACCAATAAATGAATGAAAGACCATATAAGCCATATGTCTTTCAGTCATTTATTGGTACATTACATCAAACAGCTATGATCAAATCACAAGTCTCTGTTGTCCCAGAGAGAGAAAAACACCTTTATTTACAAAGCAGTTATTTCACTCAACAACAAAACTGTTTACATGAATTATTAGTCTGATATCAAAGTTGTATAATGGCCACAAAATGAAGATCATATGAAAAGTATTTAATCTCTATATGGTACAAACAGCCCTAATGAGTCACAGAATGAGAGGGGACAGTAATGGAGGAACCCAGTTGAATGCATTAAAAAGAGTTTTATGCTTGCAGCATTGAATTGGGTTTGTTATAGTGGACACTCAGTTCCATATCCAGGCCCAAATTCATTCACCCTTTTCAGCAGCGCTGCTTTCACCGCATTGATCTTCTCATCCAGCTCTGTCAGACTGCAGACCTGAAGGACAGGTAAGAAAAGACTGATCAAATGACCGGAACGGGTTAACCTTCTGCTTACAATGCGCAATGAAAGCAAACAAAAAAAGCTTCTAACCTGAGCAGGCGACGTCTTTGGTCGCTTGTGCAGGTGACTCTACAAAAACAGGCAAGGTTGCATTAAAACTTCTCATTCGAAAAATCTCTAAAACTTTGAGAAACTCAGACATGTACTTCTTTTTTTGTTCCCTTCATTTCTTTGCCTCAAGGACTGAAAAGGAATTTACTCAGACAGACACAAAGACAATTTCACTGAAAGACCAAAATGTACGCTTGATATTTCCCAATACTGACTTACTGAAGTGATATCAAAGAGGAAAAACAGACACGTGAATAGGACTGTGACACAAATGCAATATGTAGCCAATTAATAATAAGGCTGCTTTAAATGCATTTTACCTTAATTTGATAACAACAGACTGAAACATATTTTCACGTCATAAGTTCGACTCGAAACACTCGTGGAGTCATTTATCTTTCCGTTGCCTTTTGCTTTCATTTGTTAAACAGCCTGCTGTGCTGTCATTGTTAAAATGCTGTTCCTGACAACACCGCACAACTGCACAGCTCTTCAGCAAACACCAAACTACAGTATTTTCAGTTATTCCAGATGAAAGAAATGAAGGAAAAAGTGGTACTCCGAATATAAAAGAACCCATCGGTTTATTCAAAGACACTCAACATCTTTTGGACTGCTCACACAAACATGCAGTGAGTCAAAAGAAGATGGAAAGCATCATACTCACAGAAGCAGCATGCGGTGCTGAGAAATACCAGTGTGAAGAGACATGCAGTATCTCAAGCACACTTACTCCGATAACTAAACACACACTGGACAGACTCCTTCAGGATGGGAAATTAGAGTCTGTGTGACTCTGCTGAAGTCTGTCGGCTTGAATATGAAGTCCAATAAATTACTGACATATTTCGAGGCTGCGCTTCTCTTATAATCGCAGCGTCAAGAAAAGTCCTCATTTTTTGAGCAAGTTGTCTGTGCTGACCTAAATGTTAAAAGTAAACGCGTCCCAAGGTATTGAATTTCTGATGTAAATCAATTTAATTGCAACTCAAGTAGGGAAACGTGCTGAAGTATGAGCTCATATCGGTGTGTTGGTTGGGGAAGGGACTCTTAGCATGATGTACAAATTCCTCTCAGGCAGTAGATTTCGTTTTGAGTAGTTCGCCCTGCAGCACATCAGTATTCTATACATGTCAATTCAACCGTTGTGTACATTAAATTCAGAAATTGGCACAGCATGTGAAATGGACCAACTAACGCTGTTCTTTCGATTTATTATTTAAAACATTTGTTAAATCTTTCTGATCTAAACAAATCTAAATATCTATACCTATAGGTGGACCAGAACCAGGTGAAACAAAGCATGTGCAGGTTTTGCATTTTCATATTCAATATTTTTTCCTTCATCTAGCATTTTACATTATATTTCAGCTCAGCTTCTCATCGTTCCCTATCGACTGCGCTCTAATATAACAGATAAACAAATGCTGTGTTAGTGACTTAAATTGCCCTTTGGTGCAGATTTTGTTTTGCATATTTGTATTTTTCATTAGTCAGTCACAAAAGCCAGGGGACTCACTGTGGACTGAAAGTACTCGGGTGAGAGTCCTTCCAACTCCAGAATACGATCCTCCAGCTTCTTCAGCCTCTGGTACACACTCAATGGAACCGGGCCCACTGAGGAACGAAACACATGCTCAAAGCACAGCCTGGCTCAGATTGTTTTACAAAACATATTTAAGTAGGATGGAGACTGTGGGTAATGTGCGAGATGGAGTGTAAAAAAACATGTCTGGATCACAGCCTATTGTTCACATCATGTAAAAACAATGTCCACAAAATGGCAATTTGAAAATCAAAGTTGGTTTTAGGTGTCGCACATAAATATTACAGAACAACTTTAACACATTGGTGTTTGTGTAAAAATGTCTTTGTCCTTCTCTGACCTGGTGGGAGATTCAGGTGAGTCTCGATGTTGTGAAGTCGTTCTTCTATGGCTGCATTTCCACAGTGTCTCGCGAGTGGCCCCCTCTGCTGCTCCCCGATCTCCCCTTGTCCTCCCCCACCACGAGTCTGGGGCCCATAAGTGTTTACCACCCGTGTAACTAGCCAGGGAACATAACGCATAAATATAAACTGCAAACCAAAATTAAAAAGAGACTAGACGACAACATAATAATGATAATTAGCGCTTGTAATTGCTCACCAGTTATTTTTCAAGGTGTCTGGGAGTGAATTTTTTGTCATAATACATCTAATGTACTCTAAAGTGAGATTTGAATTTGCCACAAATTCTAAATGAACACATCTACACAAAACAGTATGGAGCAACAACTTCCTTAAAATAACAATAGGTAATTCTAAAGATCACAGCCGCATTTCTTACCTTTTACGTGACTTTTAAAACCTGGATACGGAGTAAATACTGCATCTGTTCTGGCACAGCTGTTTTCTGCAGGGGATAAATTAAATTTAGAATGTTATTTAAAAATGTATGTGCATATATGACAAAGATTTTTAAGATGTGTATTCACCTCAAATGCTATCACCATTAGTGTGCCCTGATTTCTATAACTGGTGTCTTGCACGGGGTCTGAATTTAAAAAAGGGCCCTCCGTCTGATGTTTTTCTCAGCTAAGCCTGTTGTGTTTTGAGGCCAAGTGTGTTACCTACTTCAGCCCCACTCTTAGAGCAGTTCAGCCTGACCTCTCGCCTGTGGAAATCAGCTCTCTCCCAAACATTGGCAATCTGTGTGCAGGCTCCCTCTCCACCCTGCCCCCAACCTCTTTCCCATTCTCACCCTGATTGCAGTCGATCACGTTGCAAAACTCGCGCACATTGTTTTCATTGATCTCCATCTGCTTGCGTTCCATAAATGCAGATATTCTTCGCTCAATCTAGGGTAACAATGGAGAGACAACACAGATAATAAGACATGATGGACTGATGAGCTATTGATAGGTGTCAAGAATGCAATGAGGTTTTTCCTACTTGTTACCCTCCTACAAACCCATGAAGTGATTTACATTTTATGGAATGAGAGGACGTAGTCGGAAATGATTCCAGGTAGCCAAAAAAGTTGAATTGCTTGCCGCCCTCACATGATGGAATACGAATACTGTTTGCTTGGCTACCAAAATAAATGCACAACAGAATGGGCCTCTTGTCCTTCATCCACATGCAATCTCAGAGTAATGAGCATCCACTTCATAATTCATCAAGGACCTGGCCCTCTCTCAAAGCCCTCCAGCAATGTGGTCTGTTCTACCAGACCACAGCACTAAAGGACCCCTTACTCTCTGCCGAACTCGGCTTATCAGGTCCCCATCAAGCAGCAGCTTCATTGCACTACGTCATGTGCACATCCTTAGGAGCAATTACTTTCGATTATTCATTTGCTACACAGAGAGTAAAGAGGGCTCTAAAAATGTCACTGCTGGAACAGCTGACAGATCTGTTGACTGATCTAAGACCAACCTCTGACTTTCCGGCTCTGATCTGAACCATGACATCATTAGCAGACGTCTTGCTTTCCGTTGCCTCTGAGATAGAAGGATGGTGCTCCAGCAGTGCAGTCGTCTGCTCTCTGAACACGAATGGGGTGGATGCATCATTTGGAGCGTGGGTCCTTGGAGATGGAGCATCTACAAATGTCTTTAAGCTTTCTGACAGAGACTAAAAATAAATAGACATAGCTCATGTTAGGTTGTGTAAAAAAACAAGAATATATTTTATAAATGAGAGACACGTTAACAACTGAAAAAAATATATTCAAAAACATTTGTATCTTCTCAAGCAATCATGTGTTTTGGTTACAATTAAATCTTCATTCAAAAAATATAATCATGCAAAAACACCAACATTAGAATGTATATTTAAGTAATAACTTTCTGCGTGTGGTCACTTTACCTGTAATTTAGTGATGTGCTCCTGCAAACAGCTGAAAACATGAGCAGTTGAAGGTGGAGGTTTCACAGCATCACTGTTGACTTCAATTCGCAAAGCACCATCACCTAAATTGAGCTTAATTTTTTTTAAAAAAGAAAAAAAAGAAAAAAGTGAAGCCCCATTGCCTTGCAACTTCCAACTTAAAATGAAGTAGTGAATAATCAGTTTTAGAATCAAAATTATTGATTATGTGACAATTTTTACTTGGAGACTTGTTAGTTTGTAAAACAGTGGCCACCACAGGAATGCTACTTATATATCTTACAATGTATTAGCAGCTATGTATGTTAACAGTAAAAGTAGCTCTTTGACATGATGAAGATTAGGAAGTTTAAGATGACAGGTGGCAGTGTAAACAGTGCTAATTGTGGTAATGTTTTTCAAGCACGTGCACTTTATTAGTGCTTTACTTAGTAAGCTTTAGAATATCACATACAGGATATACGTACACAGTCCAACCATGTAAAAATGAATAAGTGCAAAAAATGTTACCTACAGGTTTTAACAGTTAGAGCACCTATGGGGCGACAAAGAAGCTTATGTGTAGCATTTAAGGATATTGTTTAGTGTATACTGATGAGATAAAGTTTCTGATTGAACCGGTTGATTAACAAGCTAAAATACAAAAACCCATCATTAAAATGCATCAAACACACTGGCTGTTACTCCGTCGAATCCTGCTGTGCGTTAAGCATCAACGGAAAAGGGAGCCTACTTAGCAACTCTGCTAACGTAGCCGGTTGCTAAAAACATTAGCATGTGGGTGGCTAACCAGACGGACTAAACGAAAAACCGTCACTCGGGGAGACGTGGTTCAAACAGCGTCAAACCAACCTCGTTCCCGAAGTCTGCCAGCAGCTTCAGTAACACGTTCATGCAGTCTGCGGTGCTGGACATTTCTGTGGGCTCAGACAGAGGAGGAGGACAGCACTCTCCACTCCGCATCTTTGTGTCCGCCATTGTTGTTCAACGGTAACCGCGTATCGCCCGCTGATTGGTCAGAATGGGACAACGCGCGTGAACGTGGCGGCAGCGCGCACATGGTGCACACGCATAAACAAGCGCGCGCGCGCGCGCTCACGCACAGGGGACGGAATCAAGCTCTACTGGAAAATTGCTAATAACAAACACCACACTGAAAATACTCGTGTCTGTACATTTTCTAAGATGCAGTATAAATTATACAGCATTTAAAAGCATGATACTAGTGTAAGTACTGCATTTGTTATCACATAGATATAAAACAATGTGATAAATCTCCCAGTTTGTGTGAGCTCTGGCATTTTTTTCATTATTATAAAATAACATGATAACTAATATTTTTTATTATTAATCATCATTAATAAAATTGGTTTGTAAATATTGAGGAAATACTTATCACATAACTTACCATCATTGTATACAAAAACCTACCAATTCAGTTTCTGTTAATCATCTAATCTCCTTTGTATTTCCACATACTGTTAAAAGTCATAATTTGTAAACGATTAAACATATCAAATAACTGTATAAATGTTCATTGTTTTTGTTTTCTTTGATGTGGTAGCATAGAGGGATAAAGCAGCAGAGGGGAAAAAAATCATGTAATACAAGTACAAAAAGAGCCTCACTGAAAATAATATTTATTTACATATTTTTGTTTTGGTCCTTTTTTTAAACAAAGAGAAAAGATTGTCTGTTTTATAAGTTGACCTGTATATTGCAATTTGGAATTTGTTAATAGGATTTTTTTATCATTAATTAATTTTTTAAATAATTTATTTTATATATTTTTATTTTTTATTTATTATAGATAAAAGGTAAGTCCTCTTACTAGCAGTGATAATGCTGTATAATAAGTTGTTTACAGCACATTATGAGATAGAGTGAGCTGCCAGCAACATCATCAGAGTAATGCAGTCTAATAGAACTCTCCTAACTCACATCCTACCATTATGAACTGTTTGTCATCTGTATTTCCCTTGTTGTTGTGTATCTCTGCATTGTCTGTTGCTATCTGATGTCAAGTTGCTCACTGCTTTGTTGTTTATTTCCTGTTTTTATATATTTGTATAGATTTTTAATTTCTATTGCTTCTGAATTTGCCAGTGTTTTCTTTTATTGAATTAAGCTATAATATGTATATATGTCTTATAAAATGAATATGAGAATAGTACATGTTATGTTTGTATTAGACGAGGCTTTAGCAGACGAGTATTATGCAACTGTATCTCCATTCAAATATGAAAAAAAAACAGGCTTGGCAACCTGTCGACTGGACTGAATCCAACACGGGGTTTGTAGCATACATTTAACTATTTTCTCCATCACTCACTTTATAAAGGGGAGAAAGAATAAAGAACGGTCACTCTATTATAAGAACACTGTCCCTCAGACCACAGCAGACTGTGCAGCAGGGCACTGGGATGGGAACCTGGTCACAATGGCGTATTTTTCGGCGTTGAGTGACTGTGGGAAAATCACCCTCTCCTATTCAGACATTTTTCCCTTCTTTTCAAATAACGAGGAAAAAGACCGACGACGGCAACAACAGAAAAAGAACAATTACAGGCAATGAGAAAGCACAAGCACTCAGAACTCAATAATACTCACTAGAAGGGTTAATCATTTTAGGAAGGGGTCTGAAGACAAGCCTTTTTAGTTTAATTCATCTCTGGGGTGATATTTTCCCCCCTGAAACAGGAAGGGAACTGTAACACTTGACATGGTTTGACATGCTGGGCCATTATTGGATGTTCTCACACAGCGAGGAGCTCCGAAATGTAAAAACTGCTTATTTAATTTTTTTCTGGCTGAGACCCTGGAGTGGTGATTATTTTTTTTCCTTTGGAGATGTGACTTAAAGTGCCCAAATTAGCCAAACTAAAACATTGGGATGTTTTACTTTTTGATCATATTTCATGCTCTTAAAATGTGAGTTTTGCATACAGTCGCTTGATGCTCTCGCACTTCTTTTAAATGAAAAGGACCTGTCATAATAAAGAATAATAATAGTGTGCAACAGTCCCATCTTCAATTGTTTCAAATGTCCTCTCATGTTATAATATCATAATCAGTGATTTAAATTTGTCTTCAAAGTTAAGGTCATTTCAACCTCTTTATATATTAGTAGTTTTTATCTACAAAAATCATGCTTAAGAAACTGAATGTTGGTTGTAAAATCTGCCAATAGTTGTGTATCAAAAAACTCTACACAACAAATTATAACAATGACTGAATATATTGAGTATACTGTATGCTTCCAGTATCACTTTACTTTAACACGTGTACTTATTGACAATATGTTAATATTATGTGTTTATTTGCTAAAAGTCATAATACCGCATATACAGTATCAATATCTGGTGTATAAGGAGTTCATGAACAATTGTTAACATTTTTTTTTCTTGAATTACGTTAAATTGGGTATGATTACACTTATGAACAAATTGTAACAATCTGTCGACACATTATTCACAGCCAGCATTCACAACTTGGACATATACGTTGGGCATGAGGGTCATTCTTTACCATAGAAATAATAGTTTTACAGCAGGTAACAACAGTTCATTATTTCACATGATCTCATACATTAATCATTATAAATTAATTTATCATATTTTACGCAAACGCTCAGAATGTCTTCATATCCGTTTATAATTACATTCAAAATGCGTTAGAAATAATATTTGTAGCATTGGTACAATCTAACAGCACTATCTCTTCGATGCCAATAAATGTATGTTAAGTTATATCGGTGGTCGTAAAACATTATTTTCACTCTTTACATGCTGCTCGCTTTGTATTCTCCATGTAAGTAGAATATTGTCTGCTTTGATTGACAAGAATGTGGTCTTGGCAGAGAGAGGGTTATACAGGAAACACAGTAGTGGTGGGTGGGTGGGGTGGAGGGGGGGTGTAGAGGGTTGGGGGGGGTGAGTGAAGAGGGATTGCCTCTTGCCTCAGTCACATCAGCCACCTGCAGGAAAGTAAAAAGGTCTGCCTTTGAGCCTGTCTGCTCGGCGGCAGATGATGTTGACAGAGCATGAGACGGAGTGAAGGCCAGACGGGAGGGTCAGGAGAAAGAGGGAGCACAATGTGGAGAGGCAAGTGGATTGCAGCGGGAAGGTTTTGTCTCGTTTTGCTGAGAGGGGAATAATTAAATGTAACTCCTTTCCTGTGGGCTGGAGTCTTAATTCCCCACCGCAGCTGAGCGCTTCTCATAATCACAAGGTTTTTCACTGAAAGGTTGTATTTGGGGGAAGAGAATCGCTTGTTCACCATGAGGATGGAAAACATCGCAGTGGATACAGGGACTGTTAGAGGTTGAAGAGTGGCTATTTGACAAAACTAAGGCCATGCAGTGTTTTTAGTTTTTTGCAGGTATTTTTTGTCAAATTCCAATTCAACATGCACTACTCTTGTGTTAACACGTGAATGTTTCCACCCAGTCGGCTTTTATTAAAGCCTTTCAATCAACTTAATTCATGGTGATGACAATAGAATAGTCCAAAGTTGAAGCAGAGTAGAAACGTTTTGCTCGTCTATATTGCAGATGCAGAAGCCAACGCTGACCAAAGCAACGCACAACACAATGCACAATCACTGCAAACCCAAAACTGCTCGCTGCAAACCCAAACTCTGAGTGAGCTCATGGTAACGAGGGAAAAGGCCACATCGGCTCAATGCAGCCTCCACTGAAAGTCATCCACGAGGGTAGACAGCCAGGTTATTGCTTTAAGCCACTTCTGCCTGTGAAGAGCATTAATGATATGGACAAAGCGCTAAGGATCCTCATAAAGTTATTAACTGGCTTTTACCACCGCACACCGCTGTTTGTGCCACATTTCCAATCAGAGAGAGGGAAAACGCACAGCCACCGGCACTCCAGCACTTCCACGTGCTGTCGCTTAATCAGCCTAATACAGGTTCCCTTGCAGGTATGGAGCCATTGAAGAGGCCTCTTTCCTGACCCGCGTGCAGATACTTTTCCATTACACGCCTTTAACTCACTGTAAATCATCTTTTATAGTCGACTCATAGATGGCAAGGCCTGATATCACATCACAGAACTGGCAAAAAAAAGACTTTTCAAATGATTCACTGTCCAATAAACCATGGATCAACCTCCACATTAGAAGTAGCTGTTTAGAAAACATCTGTTTTTGAACGTTGAATAAATAAACAGTTCACCATATCGACTTAAACATTACACTGAGTGAAAAGTTGAGCATTTGTTTTCAGTGCCTCCAAGTGGCCAAAAAGAAAACATTTTTTAAAAATGTCGATTTTAAGATAATCTATAAAAACAAATCCACCCAATTATCCATTAAAAGTCACAAATCACAAATAGTATTTCATCCTTAAAGCTTAGAAACACAATCAAATTCACAGTATTTTAGAAATCGGATTGTATTTGCATCGATAGAAATTGCAGTCAAATGCAGTGCTTTATTGTCCTACAGGTTGACAGCACCGACAGCCATAGTAACGACTGGCCCGGTCATTAGAGACCCGCCAGTCCTCCTCCTACATTGTCCTCCCCGGGTCTGAGAAAGGAACCAGTTGAGCCTAAACAGCCCAAGTGAAGTGCAGTGAGTCAGAGTGCTCCAGTCACTAAGCAGTCTTTCCCTGAGAGGCTGTATGTTGGTAGTTGCCTTGTTATGACATCCTCAGTCAGAAGTATGGAGACTGGTCTGAAACATGGCCAGCATCATGTTGATGAATACAAGTATGGGGCAGAATAGCCCTGGAGGCCTGTTCTACACATCTCATTATTTTTCCTCTATGAACTACTGTGTCATCTGCATTTTAAAATATTCAACTAGTTTATATACTGTTGGGCAGTGCAGTTTGTAAAATGCATCATATTCTGTATTGAAAGATCCAAACTCATTTGTTGAGCATTTTAAGAAAATATAATTAATTTAATGAAGCAATATAAACAGATTTGTTTGTTATTGCTTTTTTTTTTAATTGACGTTTCTCCTATGAAGACACGTTCAAACAAATCCAACTGTTATGTTATGAGGTGTTTCAGGATCTGCTCATGTTCGAGTATCCACTCGAAAGATGCTTCACAGAAGCAGATAAAGCAGATAACAGCTACATTCATAAACTTTAAAGAAGCATTATATTCAAATACAACTATGATCAGAAAGCGTTATGAACAGTTTATCAGGGAAAAAGTTGGAGATCTGCTCCTGAAGTGTGAAACTATCAAGTAAAAGAAAAAAAAAGTGCAATTAACAGCGTAATTAAATTAGAAAATTTTTTTTTAAAAATGCAAAAGTCAAACCGTGAAAAACGTTCTAACGAATTTGAATAGATTTAACTTTAAACTTGAAACCACAGCCATGTTTTTCTCACCTCAGTCTGACTCTCAGTGGCCCCTGCACTCAAATATGTCTTGCTATATTAACGACCCCCCTCGCAATTCATTGCATGATCAACATCCCTGCCCCCACCTTCATCTGACTGCACCTGTCACCTGGGGGCCTCTGCCTACATTCAGGATCAATTTACATAACCTCATTTAGCAGTTCACAAATCAGAGCCATTAAGAGCTACTAACAGGAACCAAGGGTTCTAATTTAGCTTGCCTTTCACAGTGGGGAAATTGTTCAGTTCAGGCCTACAAATAAAGATTCAGGTCTTGGCTTTGATTGTTGATTGTGATGGAAAATGTACAGATGATTAGAACAGATTTCCCCCGCTGTATTGATTTCCTGCCAAAGCACAGCACAGTGCGCACTGGTCCTGCACTGGGAAACCAACGGTGGTGAGTGCAGAGGGAGTTTGTTGCACATACTATATGTTACATATAGTGTTTTAAAGTATTTAAGTATAAAATGTTTGTGACAATCATAAAGCAGTGCAGTGGTTTATGCTCCAGGAAAATAAATGTTTAGGTCTTCTAACATCTATTCATCATTTCTGGGTGTGTTATTCACTGTATATTATGAAAAAAAAAAAGACATTATCAATGAACCAAGGAGTTTATGATTGACTCAATAGAACAAATTATTTTACGATTTAAAGAAAAAAGCACTCTCTGCACATGAGTCAGTATCCTTCAAGAGACAGCCGCGCAGTCGCTTGCTGGCTTCGCCCGAGCCTTAAATGCTTTTTATTTACATTTGTGTGGCAGTGTGACAGCAGCAAAGCCAATTCAGAGGGCCGTGAATAGCTGAAGTCAAGAGCTGAAAAATTATTTTCAATCTGCATTCAATTTGGCAAAGATGGGGCTCATAGAATAAAGAGACTGATTCAAATTTCCACTTGTTCACCACTAAACTTGGTGGTGCGGCACTTTTAGGGGGCATTTTTTTGGAGGGGGGGTGCGGGGGGGGTTAATTAATCAACAAATCAGTGCTCTTCTCACTGGTGTTCCAGACACATATGTTTGCACTTCAGGCTGCAGGACGAGGAGGAGGCTCTGCATGAGATGCACCCAGCCGCCTACAGATTTTGTCTACTGCCATCGCAAACTGTGATTGCATAACATCAGTCATTAGCAGGGAGATAAGAGCCGCAATAGCAGCAGGGCAGTAGAGGTGGCGATGTTTATATGATACGCACCGAAAGACCCAGACCGACTGTATAAAAGCTGAGGGGGGCTCAAGTCACGCAAACATGAAAATGTTTATGAGGTATGATTCAGTAAAGTGGCCCTGTCCAGCTTTGGTCCAGCTCGTTTTTAGTCGTTTCACTTGAGGATAATTTATTACAAGTGTGCAGAGCGGGTCTGTGTGGGGGTTGGGATTTAGCAGAATGGTGCTTGAAAATGCTATAGCAACCAACAAGAGGTTGTGGGCCTTTGGTAAAAGCGACTCTCTGTGTAGAAAGGAGATAGGACAGAATACTGATCACGATGGTAAAACATGACATTTTAACATAACACTGGTTAAACAACAGGGATCAGGTTTTTTTTTTTCCCTCCTCCGTAGCAAGAGTTTAACACAAACCAGTGTAAAAACAAAGCCTTTTTTTTATTATTTATAAAAATGGAGAAGTTGAATGTAGAAAGTGGACTAAAGACTTTGTGGTCAAATACAGACACTTTCCCTCGAATTGATCTCCTTATTTAAAAAAAAAAAAAAAAAAAAGTCCCACTCGGAGTGAGATGAAGCGTTTAAAGGGAGCTGGACACCAGCCAGTGTCTTGTCCATCAGAGGACAGGGGGACAAGAGAGAGACAACTGCTGTTGCTGTGTCGCCTGGACAAATTACGTTTAATGAACATGAAATTAATGGAAATAGACTGAACGCTTTCAAAGCAAACAACGATTCTAATTGATTAGCATTTCCCTTTTTTTTCAGGGTGGGAGGGGTGGAGGGGGGGGCTGATCCTCTTTGTCCGGGCGTCTCTATTGATTACCCTCTATGTGTATCGCTCCGCATGTGTTTTCCTTCATTAGGAGATAACGGGTTCCTGATTACTCCCATCCCTGGGTTTAATGTTGCTTAATGTCTACTTTGTTCCCGTGTCATGTCGGAGGGCAGCGGGGATAATGTGCGGGTGGGTGGGCCCCTGATTGGCCTGCAGTGGGGCCATAGTGTTTAGGACCCAGGCTGCAAGGGGATCAGTGGAGGGGTTAGAAAAGCAGGAGCTTTATGGCTGGATGAGGCGCAGCATGGGGCCTCTGAGCCCGATTCACTCTCACTTACACTGCTGTTTTCTGCCAAACTGCCATTTCACCATCAACACCTGACACCCCCCCCTCATTGAGCTGCCCGTCAACCTGACATCCCGGTGACGTGCGTTATAGACGCCTGACATATAGTAGCTGCTCTCTGGGGATTAGGCCATAAGCCCTTATTCCGTCCTTTTCCGTCCATTTAGCCTGCAAATTGACCAAGTTAGAAATCACATGGGCTACATCCTACTGAGCAATTCAGCAGCCGGAATAACATACAGTGACAATTGGGCCTAAGAAGAGAAGTACAGCGTTGTGCGCAGAATTGCATGTTACCTAATTGTTAATTTAAGCGGCTCGCAGTGGTTAATTATGTCAGCACAGCCAAGCCATTTGCATGATGGACCAGCCACCTGCCTGAAGGCGCTGCCAGGGCAAACTATATAATTACTGAACAGCAGTGGGGCAATTTTTGACTGTCGCCCCTTTTGTGTCACATGAATTCCTCGTAATGACATATTTCATTAGGGGGGGCAAATATCACCCCCCTCCTGTTTGCCGAACAAAACGTGTGAGTCTCAACAGGTCCTAATATGCAGGAGCTATTTACATCCACCTCCAGCCTGTATTTTTATTAACCTGTAGTTATGTGCATCTTTGCTGTGAGTTAAATGGACGAGCCGTGGCTTTTCTCAGCTCAGCTCATATAGGCTCTGCTCGGGTTAAAATGGAGCAGGCCTTTTCTTAAAGTGATTGCAGCCTGAACTCATTAAGCTGTCAAATGTCTGGGCTTTGGGATCTTGATTGCTTATTGTGTAGCAACATTCAAGGAATTTTTTTTTTTTCTTTTAGTCTGCAAAGAGACGTACCCCACTATTCACTCACACCGATGAATGGACTGACTGGTGGTCTGTTTGGCTATAGGATGTTTTCCCGCTTTACTGGGAGCTCTGGATAGTTTTATTATTCGTTTATTCTAGCATTGGACTAAATGTTATATTTACTATAGTGTTTTGATGATGTGACTGTTGATAGGAAAAAGTCCAGCATTCAGGGCTTTACTTTGGTACATGTATAGAAATATTGCTTAAAATTGTCATCTTGTAAAATTGTTTACATTTGAAAACCTATTCATGGCAGGAATATCAGTGTGCATTCACTTTAGGTCGCTCCATTAGAGAAAGACATAGCCCCGACCTCTTTAAACCTTCATTAGAAGGAGAAATAGTTGCAGCAGACCTATAGAGCGAGCAGCAGGACCCTGGTCGGTCTGGAGGGTTTGGTGTTAACGGGGTTAGTGATGGCTCGTTGGTTTCTAAAGGACTCCTGCTGGTACTGTACACAGACATGACAACTCTGCTTTAGTCCAGCCTGCTGTAATTGGCATGTTTATCAGGAGAGTACACATACTGGAATTTCTATCTTTATGGGGACCTTCCATATTACTTAGGAACACACAATTCCCACAAATTTAATCTGAGTGATGATAATATAAGTGCTTTGATTTGTTAAGATGAGCACAGCCAGGAAAGTACCACGTTGGTTTACAGGTAAAGAGCACATCAACAGCTGACTAAAATGGTTTGAATATGGTTGCCACACTGCAACATAGAGCAGATCACTGTATTATTTTGTGTAAATGACACTTAATTTAACCATTTGTTGTCATATCCAAGTACTTATGTCTCAGTCTGCTTAAAAGATTCAAGTTTCAAAAACTGATTGAGATTAATATATAATTATACAATAGTTAAAAATATTTACTGACTTTAATACAAAAGTTTGTATTAAAGTGCAGGAAACAAAGATTTTCTCCCCCCCAGGTCTTTGTCACTACTGTCATCTTACTATCCATTTTATCAAACATGAGGTACCACAGGGATTGTTTCTTGGCTCAGTCACTTTCTCATTTTAAATACACTCTACAATGCCATGTAATTGTTGTTATGTCTTTAGTTTTGTGTCTCAGTTTTAGATAATGACTCTGTGAGAACCACACTGTGAAATGAAAATATTTTTTCAAAGTTTTTATCCAATTGACAGTATTGATTATTATTATGACTTGACTCAAAAACATCCCATAACTTAAAACTTCAACACATCCAGATTTTATGTGAAATACAGACAAATCTAAGGAAGCCTGATTTCACTTTCTATGCAGATGATACGCTCCTTAAAACATTCATACAACAAATTGAAATCATGCTGTTTCAAAAATCTAAAAGCAGATGGGTCAAAAGATTGTTTAGATAACAAAGCTATGTTGCTTTAACCTTACAAATACATCTGCATTAACATCAGACTACAAACAGTAGTCTGATATTAATGCAGTTGTATTTCTAACTGTAGTTTACAGTTCCTTGAAACAATAGAGAAATGTAGGTTTTAGAGGCTTTTGTGTTTACTTGTTTAGAAAGAAGTACCCTTACTAAAATTACTGTTATGCCTACACTGAATATTAACACTGGAAAACTACAAATAAGCTTGTGTTTAGAAACATTTTGTCCATTGTGGTTCTGGAATAGATAAATAAGGATCAAGTATTTGGCAAAATCAGCATGTTGTATATTTATATTAAAAATGCAAGTTTATGTTGACAGACAATTGTTTGTACAATATTTTTTGTGTATCTCCTACACTGTCCACTTATACTTTATCTGTTCTGTTCTTCATCTACTTAAATGCTTATTTATCTCTTGTAAAACAATTTAATTTTTTTTTTTACTTTTTCAACTTCTCATATGATTTGGAGGGGTGGTTACTCCAACATTTGATTGACACTGATGCTCTACAGCAGTTCAGTCCCAAAGACACCTTACCTCAAAAGGACAAACATTAGTTTCCAAGTTCTCTGGCTTTTAGCTAAGCATAAGGTCCACTGTTCAATCTTGAATTGAGAATTTTTGATTTTGTTCTTTGATTTCTTTTGTTCCTCCTTCAGTGGTGTTATTAAAATAAAGGAAAATGGCAGCCAGCACCAATGAAAATTTCTTCCAAAAAACAAAACAAAGACAAATAAAGACGGAAGATGTATAAAATGCGCTTTGTACATCAGAGGGAGGGGGAGAGAGAAAAGACTCCACTCAGCCAGCTCTGAATGCTGCATTTCATGCCTGCAACAATTATGCTGAAAGGTCAAGTATTACAGCATCTTGTGCCTCGCTTTGCATGCAAAGCATTTCAGTTCACAAATGACCCTCGTTTGTGCTCTTCGCACACTGAATTGAAGAACCAGATAAACGTTGGACAATTAAAGATTTTTGCTGCTAGCTGACAATAACATTTACCAAAGGGGATGATTGCAGTTGCTGTGTAATTGTCCTGTTTGTAATGCACGTGGATGCTCAGGCCTGCTGCAATGAAATGTTTAGGAACTTATAAAAGAAGAAGGAGAGTGTCTGTGTGTGTTTTTTTTTTTTAAAGATCAAGGTTTCTTATTTAGGATTCTGTCAAGTGTCTAGTTATAGTGTGATGAAAAAAATGTTTGATTTTTCGTAGTATGAATTTATTTGTTTTGTCATAAAGGCCTTTGTGTTTTGTAAATAATGTTGTTGTACTGATTTGCTATTCGGTGATCTATTTCAGCACCGTGGACAGCACCAGAATCATCCTTTTACATCCTAAACAGAAGAAAAATAAAATCGAAAAAAATATAAACAAAACACAAAACAACGTACATTATAAAAATGATAAGATGCCACTATAAGAAATTCACAGCTAAAAATGTAAATTTTCTTTTTTTCCCCCTCAGTTAAAGCAAAGCATACTGCAATGTAAACGCCACACACACAGTCATTAATAGGAAAAGTCACAAATCACAAACACCCTATTCACATGAATTAAGGAGACCAACAAAGATGCTTTTGGATTTTTTTTTAAAACTCGCTGCAGGTCTGACATTCTCCCTATATCATTATTTGTGACGCACTTTAATGATTTTACTGATTTGTTTTGTTAATGCATATTCAGTGATGTTTGACTACATTTTCACAAAACACAAGCAAAGCTGCCAAAATATTAAAAAAAATTAAATTCAGTCAAACTCTTAAGCATTATGTGTAAGTTTCTCACTATACTTTTTCATTGAGAAGTAAGTATTTACTCATTAGTTTTAGAATTGTGCAGAGAAAAACAACAACGTTAGATAGAATTAAAAAGTGGTTAAATATGAAAACGGGACTTGAGCGTGGTTAATGTTAAGGTTTGATTATAATTTTTAATATGTAGATTATTCTTAAAACGCTTATGAGAATTTAAATCAGCCTCGATCTGAAGACGCAGCCACATTTGATATTTTCTAAAAAAAAAAAAAAAACAACCCTTGAATTAATTATCATGGGAAAGACGTCGTGGCTCTGACAATGGATCTAAACGGACGTGAACCAAATAATAAATTCACTCAGCTATGTTCACTCACTCAAATATGATTACCTTGAGATTAGGGACTAATTGCTTGGGATTGATGGAGTCCAGGCCACCATACAGCCAGGAGGACTTGTGGAGTTGCACTGTGGGTTTCGACAAAGGAGAGCGATGAGAGCACACACGCTTCCAACAAGTCATTCTCAACAGCTACAAGCTGCACACAAAGACCACACACGGTGCCAAAGACATGTTAATGTAATCCCCAACTCCTCGCTGCTGTCCGCCGCCAACAGAAGCCACAGCCGCCCGCAAAACACCTAATGGAAGATATAGATTCTGATGTTGGGACTGTTACTGATACCGATACAAGCCTAGGATAAAGCCACACCCCCTTATCTTAAATCATGTTCGATATTTTTATTTTAAAGTTTAAAAAAAAAATCGACACTCTCACAAACTCATAATATCAAACCCCTCTCTGAAGGCAAAACGCCTGTTTACTGCCAATATGAACAGGTATGGTGCGTGTTTTTAATAAGTCATGCGGGTGACGAGCATCATGTGACCCGCAGGCGTCAGGTGCAGCGCGGGGCCCTGCAGCGGGACCACTGCAGCTGCACACATCACATCCACCTGACGCTGATTACACGCTCAACAACCGCGGCGCCACCGCTGCAATGGATTTTACTCCATTCGTTTAGTCAACAGAGAAGATATAGGTCAAACTATTAGGTGGGGGGGGGGGCGTGGGGGGGGGGGGGGGGGGGGGGGGGGTGAGATCTCATTTTAGACCCACATTAAAGATAATAAGTCGTTTTCATTTTAATCATTTTAAATTAAAGGTCATAAAGGCCACGTGGCCAGGAAATGGAGAATAAAGCAGGGGAGTGTGAAGAAATGATCGTTTAAAAGTTTGAGGTTAATAAAATAAAATAAAATAAAATAAAATAAAATAGAGATTGGGTCAGGCCAGTGCAGGTTATAGGTTATTCAGACGGAAAATAACTGAAATCGCAGCGGTAAGTCACGTGACAACAGGGAAACAGCAACAATACGAATCATCGCTAAGCAACGACGTTGTTTACCGTTTAAAACCTACAGCTTTGTCACACTGTAAAATAACATTTTATTACATAACAATAAATTGCTGTTAGACAATGTGTGTGGGTCTTTTGAACAACAAAATGTTTTTATTGTTGTAACTAAAATAGAAAAGTCGTTTTAAAATAAAGTTTGAGGAGGTTGGTTTGTTATTGACCCTTCAGTCCGCTGATCAATTATTGATAGATTATTGATAGAGCAGCTGATAAGCACAGCTCGCCCACCGGTAATGTGAGAAGAACACGGCGCTGTTTGATCAGGGATTTTCACCGATAAGCTGCGTTTGTGTTTGATGTTGACCTCACCTTTCTGACTCACACACACACACTCTCTCTCACACACACACACTCACACACACACGACACATAAAGGCTCAGTTTACTCTGCGGGGTTTGATGTGTGAGCTGCAGCGTTTAACGATAAGACTGAGAGGTGTGTGTGATCTGTCAGAGGACAAAACACAGAAATGGACTCCACTATTTAACTGTCATTTCAGAATAAAAGCCCGAGTGGCGACACTGTATTTAGCTGTGTCTCTTTGCCAAACCTGAACTCATTCATCAGCGCGTGGCGTTGGTTTCAAGACATCATCGTTATGTTGCTGAAATTTACAAATTAATTTCTGACAGTAAACACGAGAGTTGTTTGGGAAAAGGAATATTTTAAAAAGAGAAAATAATATGTAGGAAACGAATAATCAAACGCGCAGGTTTTGTAGGTTGGTGTTTTCCAGAGACATCGCACATGTTGACATGTTTCACAAAACAAAACCAAAAAAAAAAGCTTAAAGTGTCGTGTTTTACATAATTTATTAATAGGACTGAATCTGTCGTAAGTCAAATATCTATATAAGTTACAAAGAAATCAAACGTATACAAATACCAATGAAACGACAACAAACCGGCAATATCGTCCAAAACCTTTGTACAGCAGCTAAAATCCAAAGCCTTTGACAGAAATGTACAACGCTAGATCTACGGTTTACATTAAAATCCTACCCTGAACCAGAGTCATCTGCTGTGTCTGTGTGTTGCTGTTTGTTTGTTTGTTTGTTTGTTTGTGTGTCTGCGGAGGCAGCCCTGTGCTGTGTGTGCCTCCGTGACTGCTGATTCCTCCCTGCTCTCAATATAATTTACATAAATAAATCCAAAGACTCTCACATCCGCGCTTTTGTGGATGCGTTGTGTGTCGTTGTTGTTGTTGTTATGTTTTTTTGTTTTTTGTTTTTTGCTCCTCCACGCGTCTCCACGTCAGGGTGGAAATTCAACAAGGGCCGCGCGCGCGTGCCACTTCGCCTCTTTCCCACGCGCGCACGCACATTTACATGGAGACCTGTCGGAGTCCGGTCCGGCCCGCTGCGGTCCGGTTCGGGTCTAGGCCGGCGCCTCCTGTCACCACGTCCTGCCGTACAGCAGGGCCGAGCACTGCAGGGCCGAGCCGTACTCCGAGCCGGGGGAGTTGAGGTGGGAGAGCGCCGCCACTTGGCCCTGCAGCGACGGCGGACTGGAGGAGTGCGGTGCCAAATCTGGAGAGTGGCCCGTGCTCCCCACCTGCTGGCCCGGATGCTGCCCGAGGCCGGACGCGTTGTTGGACATGATCATGACATTGGCCCCCTGCTGATGGTGCGTCTGCGCGGAGGATGTGGGTGTGTGGCCGGTGCCTTGGCACGGCTTCCCGTCCTTCACCAGCACCGGCACGGCCACCCTGCGCGGGGACTGCTGCTGCTGCTGCTGCTGCTGCTGGCACGCGCCGCCGTCCTGCTGCATCTGCTGCTGCGACGCCTTGTCCTTGGCCTGTCTCTTCATCTTGTACCGGTGGTTCTGGAACCAGATCTTCACCTGCGTGGGGGTGAGGTGGATCATGCTGGCCAGGTGCTCCCTCTCCGGCGCCGACAGGTATTTCTGCTGCTTGAAGCGTCGCTCCAGCTCGTAGACCTGCGCCTGGGAGAAGAGCACGCGCCTCTTTCTCCGCGGGGCACTGGACAGAGAGCCCATGCCTTTACCCACGTCCGCCAGGGAGCTGAGGCTGCCCATGCTGCCCATGTTCATGGCCGAGGAGGAGCCCATGAAGCGAGAAACTACAGAGACGCACAAAGACAATGGAATGAACAATTATCCTGCTCCTTAAAACCGCAGAAACATTTTTAATTTATTTTATTTTAGTCTTTCAAGTTTGGACACCGATTTTTGACGCGTAAAACTAGGAGATGCATTTTTTTTTTTTAAATCAACCCGTGCCAATTCATATGAGATTAAATTATTTTCATTTTAAAAAAACAAAACAAAACAGTATTTTTGTTTTTGACAAGCAGCTGAGCAAAAAGGTTGATTCCCCCCCCTCCTCCCAAAAAAAAACAAGCAGGTGCCATGATCCACAAATGTCCCAATGCGCGTCAAAGTCCATATTCATAAAGAATGGTTCAAACATGGTCTGATAAAGAAAGGCGCAAAGCGTCATGGGGGAGACTTTTTCCTCCAGACGCTGGGTGAAGACTTAGCTCCCCGTCTGCGCTCGGGAATGATGGGAAATAAAGGGGATCCAGAGCGGACGCGGATGGAGCGGCTCCACCGCCGCGCGCAAACCCAGCTGTCAGAAAGCAAGTGTGAGTGGAGCCGAGGTTCAGGTGTGGGATACTCACTGGTGGAGAAGCGCGGGTCTGGGTTGGCTCCGTACCAGCCGGTGGCCGTGGCGCTGCCCCGCATGCCGTCCTGGTAGGACGGCAGGTCGCCCATGTTGCCCAGGTTGCCGTTGCAGTAGCCCCCCATGGCCGTGTGTGACAGCTGAGAGACACCTGCCGCAGTCATGTGGTACGCCGCCGACACAGTCCCATTGTGGCCCATGTGGTGCTGCTGCATCGCCGCCTGAGAGACCTGCGGCTGCCGGTACGAGGTGAGAGGTGCCCCCAAGTTGTTGTTCTCCATACTTAATTTCTTATAGCTCTCCTCAAGGGGACTCAAGATATCGGAAACAGAAAAAGGAGTCGTATGCTTAGGGCTCATCGACATTGTTCTGGGGCTGGAGAGGGAGAAATTAGAAGGCAAGGCAATCTCTCCTTCTCCCTGTTCTTTTTTTTTCTTTCTCTCTCTTTTTTTTTTTTTGGCCAAAGCCCCTCCGGTTGCTGTTGTTGTCTCCGCGTCGTCGATCCTGCAGGACGAAGACGTAGGAGAGCGCGCCTCGAGTCCGCCTTAATTGGATGGAGTGGGAGCTGGGTGCTGGCTCGGGTTTGTTTTAGCTGGGTGCCAGGTTTAAGGCGACCATCAGAGGCGGGGCATCGGCAACAATACAGCGCAGCAGCTCCAGTCCTCCTTTGCTCCCAGCGTAATTTCACTTAGCAGACATGTGCTCGCCTCTCACGAACCACAACACACAGCAGAAATGCGCGTCCCGGCGGCTGCGGGCGCGCCCGGCGCTGCGCTGCGCTGCGCCAGTTTGGAGTTGGGGGACTTGTTGCTGGCGCAGATGAACAGGCGGCCGCACCTTGGGTCCGCAGTGAGCACAATGCACTTTATTAACTGTAGTGATGTTTACGAGGGCCTCTTGATGAAAGGAGGCCTGTGTGGACTTGAGAGTTGGAGAACCACTCCTCGGCTGAACTCCTGACTTTTAATGGCCACGAGGGGCCTCCAGTGATTGCGGGATTGTTTGTGTTATGCCTTATCGTACTCAGACATGCAAAAGTGCACTTGCGCGGAGGGAAATTGACTGATACTGATAAGTAAATAAATACACATCCGCGTGTTAAGTGGCTGCGTCAATGATTAACCCCCGTGTTGGGCTTTTTTTTTTCTTTTTTTTGCCTTTGGATATCATTGGATGTCGTGTTCTCTGAATTCAAACGCGACAGATGTGGTCCAAACATGACGACAGTGAAACTGCAGGGACATCGTCTCCTGTGATGGTCACCGCTTTGCCTTGGTGCCATGATAGTTTCACTTCCGCCATCATCATCATCAGCATTCCTGAAATAATTATCATCAAATCACCAGAAATTATTTTTGCTTTTGATTCCCGCAAACATTTTTTTCCTTCAGTGAGCAAACTCACACCTTTACAAAGATTTTAAGTATTTTTTTCCCCCGCTGCCTTTTTTTTGAAAATCCCCAAATACAACAATCTTCCTCTAATAACAACAACAATAAATATAATAATAATAATAATTATTGTTATTATCATTACTATTATTATTTTTATAACTGAATTGTAGTGGACTTATATCCGGATGTTATGTAGCAGGTTGCTTGTTTTAATGATGACTAATATCATCCTGTATTTTACATGTTAGTCATTATTTCAAAATAAAGCAACAGCCTCTAATACAACGTCCCTATTCGACAATATGAATATTTGACACATGTCGCTTTTTTTTCCAGTTACATTATTAATACACAACAGCAGGAAGATCAAATGACAGAGAATGAAAATCGATGCATCAGATATGGTCTAACTTACACAGTCTGTGGATGTCAGGATCAGACCGGAGCTCAAACTAAAGGGCTAATGCATGAACAGTGGAGCCTGCGTGTTGGTGGAGTAAAGGTCTAACGTCAGCAGCAGCAGCAGCAGCAGATGCCACCAGCTCCTGACAGGAGAAAAAGGTGGAACCAAGAAACACAGCGTCTTCTGGTGGCGGACCAGCTCTGCTGTACCGGTCTGATCCGGTTTTATCAAACCAGGTTTATTTGTAGCTACAGTAAATCATTTTTTTACGAGTTTAATTTTTATTGTTAGTAATAATGCACACTCAGCATCTCTCTGTCTGTGTGTGTGTGTGTGTGTGTCCTGTCCTCCAATTTAAAGATGTGCACAAACACACACACACACACACACACAACAATCCATATTGCATCACAATTACCTTAAACGAAGCAACGTTGTCACGTAGCAACATTACAGTTGCGGTAAATTGTTTGGGTGATAGCCGAGGTGCGGGCGTCTAATTCGCAGAGGCCATATAATCGCAGCCAATTAAAATTACAGCATGCTTCCGAGGTAAAGCTTGCGTGTGCCTTCCTTAATTACGGAATTTCGCAAGACATTCTTAATCATCTAAATCAGTACCTTTCCCCTGTTCTTGCGCGCGGCAATTATGGCCAATTAGTGGTAATTAGTCCAAATGTTCCGGCTAATTCCTCCGGATAATGAGGACACTTTGGAGAGGAGGGTATGGGGCTATTGAGCCTATTGTTCCCGAGGCTTCAGGTTGTTGTTTATGAACTGATTGGTGCATGATATAATAAAGGGAACAATCAGACAGGGGGAAAAAGGAAGTATTGCAATGGAGGGGGGGGGGGGGTTATCATTATTATTATTATTATTCCCCATTGAAAATCAAAACTGCGTTTTCCACTAGTTTTACTTCATATTCGTGCCAATGTTAAATGAGACTTTTCTCAGAACTTTTTCTGACTCTTCCCTATCTGGAGGACTCCTATCCTGCTCCTCTACGCCCCCTGCTGCTCCGGAAGAAGTGATTCAACACGAGGCCAGAATAGACTGATTAATAATCAATCATCTTCCCTCATCTCTATCAAAAACCCTTAATCCAAAGGAGGAGAAGATAATATAATATTTTATTTGATACAAACACACATACACAAATATATATATAATATATATAATATATATATATTATATATATATATGTGTGTGTGTGTGTGTGTGTGTGTATAATGTAAAGTGGGACAACTTGGAAGAGGGCAAACACTGGTGCATGGCGTCACTGCATGGAGCCACACGTCACAGAGGGCAGCCACCTCCCTGCGTCCAATCAGCAGCCGCACAACAACACACGGGTGGGGGAGTGGAAGTGTAAAGCGGAGCGCGCCCCCTGGTGGATCTACAGGCTGTTTTCATCCAAAAGAGACGCTCACTATTCTTTTACATCCACAGAAGAAGCTGAGGGACGTGGTGTCCAAACTTATACCGGGTCTTGTTCCGCCACCTAGCGGAGAGATGGATCATACACGTGTTCACTGCTGATGGGAAAGCTGACAGCATGTCAATCCACTTTGGTTGAATGTTTCTCTGGGTTCACCTTGTTTTGCTTCCATCAGCGTTTTACTACAACTACAAAACTACAATCGCTGTTGTGCAAAGTGCAAAACGCAGAGGCCTATTTCAGAAGATGAAAATGACGAAGAGGCTCATTTAATAACCAGAAACAATACAATAACAATTAGGAAGTAGCACTTTAAAAAAATATAATAGCCTAGTTTTTATATGCTGGTCCTGTATATTTAGAGCAATTCGAGCTGACCTTTGACCTTTTCAAAGTTTTCAATTTTCCATGTGCGTTTTATCAGCGTCAGTTCAGTGTTGATCATATTTACGCAGACAGTGTTTAAAGTAATGCACAAAACTGTGCTCTTCATATAACTGTCATTAAGTGACTCCTGATAATATCTATCTATCTATCTATCTATCTATCTATCTATCTATCTATCTATCTATCTATCTATCTATCTATCTATCTATCTATCTATCTATCTATCTATCTATCTATCTATCTATCTATCAAATACGTCAAAAGAATTGAAAATATTCTTCCTCATTCATTATGAAACCTGACATGTGAATGTAGCCAGAGGTAAATAGTAGTATAATGTGTAAACTGTTTAACTTAAGCTTAAAGTGCCAGTTTTTAGAGAACAACAAAATCTGCAGAAGATGATCCACAATCAAATCCGACCAATGAAAACACGTCAAAAGCCAATAAACAGTGAGACACTGTTGTCAGACAATCATTTCTAATGGGAAAGAAATTGTAAATAAATGAGTATGTGCTGAAATTTGGTGAAAAGAAATCAGCGTTTCCACGTGAGAGAGGAATTAAAAGCCAATAATATATGAAACGTTATTTGCATCAGCTTAACAAAACTCCTCCTGTGGCCTCGTTTATATGGACCTTATAACTCTCCTTAAAAAAGGCCCTGGGGAGTAAAACTATAGGATGGGCAGGCTAATACAAGCCCATCCTTTTCAGACAATTCCTCTGACCAACTTAAAAAACCAATGGCAACCTCTAAAAGCCTGTCTTTGTCACCCTTAAACCCCAAGATGCTCTAAAACACCATTGTGCGCTTAAACCTCATAAATTTGTCGCAGGGACTGATTAAACATCACGGGAATTGAAACACTAAAGATTTTGTCTCGGTCCCTTTTGGATGCGGGACAATGGTCCATTCACAGGGAGACATGCGGACAAAAAGAGTGTTTAAGGGAAGATGCAGCGAGCTGAGGGGTTCGGCCAGTCCCCTCCATATGTGATACAAGGTGGCCCCAGCGAGGGGGACAAAGGGCCAGGTGACAGGGACGATGGGCTGCAGGGTCACAGGACGAGCAAACAACATTATAGTGGGCGTGAAAGCAGAAGACCCCCCTCATCTCTGATGAAATACTGACATGATTTTAAACACTGAAGCATATTCTTCATTATGAAACGCGCATTCAGCCAGCTGACACTGACACTGAAAATGAGTCGAGTATATGTGAGAATAACAAAGAATATGAAAAGCGGCGCTGTAGTTTTTGTGGAGGGTTGCTTGTCACAGCGGCCTGCACGTAAATAAAAAGCAAATAAGTAATATACATCAAAAAACATTTTTTTAAAAAAAAAAAAGCCATTTTTATGCCTTTGTTCAGTTCCGACCATCAGAATCATCTCCCTGCTTATTTGCACCTGCTCAGTTATTGTTTGATTGCTCATCTGCTTCTAACTCAGCCTGTTGCAGCCACAAAAATCATATTTTCTTCAACCTTACGACTTAAAGCGAGATCCAGTAGCTGCATTCACAAGCCTCAGAATAACAAAAGATAATTGTATAAAAGTGAAAAGCAGCACATGGGCCCAGACGACAACACCGTGCTATAGTGAGAGATGTTTACTGGGCACCCATTCTTATGCTTAAGCAAATCCACTCCCTTTGGCAGCCATGTTTGCTCAGCTTTTAGCTGCATAATTAGTTTCTTTTACATTATAAAAGCCTCCGAACCCCTCTCATGACCTGCTACATAGTTTAGCTTTTGCTAATTCAATATATTTAGGATCATTTTTAAACCAGTTTGTAGATTCGAGAGGTTTTAACAGGTTTTTTTTTTAACAGATTAGAAAACAAACCAACAAATAAAACAATATTTGTTTGGTTTGTTTTTGCTTTTCTGTTTTTGGATCCTAAAGTTGTTGTTTTGTTTTTGTTGAGGATAAACATAAGAAACCACATTGGACTAAAATGTATCATACAAAATATGTGAGCGATTTTATTCATAATTTTGTTCAGAAATAGAAACAGTTCCAACAGATAAAACTTTGAAAGGCAACAAATAACCTTCCAACATTCAGGCTAATAGAATAGCTTCCATGCTACCTCTGCTAACACCGCCTAACGCAGCCTATTGTACATTATTTGCCATCAAAAGTGAAATATGTACAAATATTAAGTTGCAATGACACATTATCTGAGCGATCATCAGACGCGTCAGTGAGCGCGTGCACGAGAAAATACAAAAACAAAACATCCAAATAAAATGTGCAAAATATTCCTCTTGTTCTATCATGAAAAGAAACAAAAAACAAATCTAAATGTTTAAGTTGCTGGGAAATCTGCTAAACATTCAGAAAACATTTGATGCAATTCTAAATGAGTTTGTGCATTGGAATGAGTTTTTTTCTTTTCTTCTTCTTCTTCTTTTTGTTTTCATTTAAAAGGGCTAAATTGGACCGGCTCGCTCCAAAAGTCTCTCCAGGCGAATCTGGAGGCCGCGGCGGGAAAGTGCTGGTACCTGGGAGGGAGGGCGAGCGGGGAGGGATGCTGCAGGGACGGGTAGGCCAGGGGGAAGGCCACCGCCTGGGAGGATGGAGGCAAACAGCCGGGTTTCTCCGTGTCCAGTAGGCAGGTGTGGAAAGGTTTCCCATCGCGCACCGGCACCACGAGGCGGCGCAACACGGGTGGGTGCGCAATCTCCGCGTCCTGCAGCGCTCCCTCCGCGCGCCCCCTCTTCATCTTATAGCGGTGGTTCTGGAACCAGATCTTGACCTGGGTCGGGGTCAGGCTGAGGAGCCGGGCCAGCTGCTCCCTCTCCGGGCCGGACAGGTAGCGCTGCTGGCGGAAGCGTCGCTCCAGCTCCAGCGTCTGCGCCTTGGAAAATAAAACCCGCCGCTTCTTGCTCTTCTTGCTCGGGTCGGGGTCCGGGTCCAGGGACGAGTCGTCCGGCTTGGTGGAGTCGGGTGAGGCCTCGAGGCTTCCTTCATCCGAGGCTGCGGGAACAAACAGGTTAGACCACGGTTCTGTAGAGACAGCATGATATTTATCCATCCATCCCTCTATTTATTTATCCATCCATCCATTTATCTATTTATCTTATCCAACTATCCATCCATTTATCTATTTATCTACCTATCCATCCATCCATCCATGCATCCATTTATCAATTTATCTACCTATATCTATTTATCTATCCATCCATTTATCTGTTTATCCATCCATCCAACTATCCATCCATTTATCTATTTATCTACCTATCCATCCATCCAACTATCCATCCATCTATAATAAAGGCAAATACATGACAGTTCTATCTAATGTTTACATCCATATGTAAACATCTATTTCAAGGCTCCTTATAATAAAGATAATAAGTTGGTAGTTTTATTAAAAAACAAACAAAAAACATCCAAAGTGGATTAAAGGAATGACCCATTAAGCCTCATTAAAACTTGCACTTACAGATGCACGGGCTCCGGTCGCAGTCCATCCAGGAGGAGAACACGGGCACCGCCTCCGCCTCCTGCTCGGGCAGATCCAGGAGGCTCCTGACGGAGAAGCTGAACCTGCTCGCTGCAGCCATCGAGCCGAGTCCAAATCAAAATCAACAAGCACTCGAACTAAGTGATTTTCCTGGAGGAGTTCAATATAAAAAAAAACCCGCAGCGGATCCTCTCCACTTTACGCACAGTGCAAACAGCGGCTCTGTGTCTGTGTGTGCGTGTGTGTGTGTGTGTTTGCGCACTGGCCTCAGTGTTTACGCAAACAGCTCTCCATAAGCCGCAAACAGCGGGCTGCTCGCTTTATAAAGCCTCCTCCTCCTGCGCTCAGCACCTGAATGGCCACTGCGCTGTCACCCAATGGCGGTAAGGTGTGAAGCCACAGAGGAGGAAGAAGAAGAAGAAGCAGAAGAAGAAGAGGAGGAGGAGGAGGAAAAAAATCAACAATGCGCGAAGGAAACACTCGTCATCATTACAGATTCGTCGCGTATCGTCCAACTGGGAAACAGATAATGGTGATTGTTGGATTGTTGGAGCTGAATCACGTCTTGGGTGGCAACTGACAACAGAGCCCGTCCCATCCTCACACACACACACACACCCCACCCCCCTCTGCCCCCCCTCCCCTGGCCCAAACAACGTGCCCAGTATTTGCATACAAAGTGAGCAATTAGCCCGCTGCCCGCGAGTTGGTTTAACTAATGCGCCAATTAGAGGCGCATTAATTGCAGGCGTGAGAAATGTGGACGTTAATGGACGGGTTCGTGGACATGTGGCCCACATCCGGTGCAGACCCTCAGTCAGAGGGGTTTCCACAGGAAGCCCCTCCTCTTATAGAAATATAATTATTTACACAACAACAACAATAACAAACGCCTCGTGGAGGTGTAAATGAATCAAACTGCTAATAAAAACCAATACTCCGTGTTTTTCTTCTCCACTTCCTGACAGAGTGAGATACCGACTGCTCTGTCGCCTTCATCACCAAGATAAATGATCGATAATTAATCACTCTTCACGCGCGCATCTTAAAGGGACAGGCTGTATAAAATTCTGGACTCTTATTGTGGTTATATTTTTTACTCCATGTAGGAGACATCCAATGCAAAGAGTGAATCCATCCCTGTGTGGGAGCTGTCTGGTGGGTTTTTTTTTGGTTTTTTTTGATATTGATCTTAGGCCTGGATCCACTTCAGCCAGACGCATGAGGCCGTGGAGGAGAGTGGAGGATGTGGAGGTGGTGGTGGTGGTGGTGGTGGACTCGCCTCCCCTGCGTCCTGGGTGGTCGGACGACAGGGAACACAAATACATGCCAACCAGAGGAGGGGAACAAAGGGGGGAAATGTAGCCCCGCGTCCGAGACCCGTTGGAAGCATTTGTTCCAGTCAAGATTTTGCATTTGTTCAGTCCCGCAATAATGGCTGATTGACGCCCCGACACAATGTCCTTTAACGTGGCAGGATAAATCCGAGCTTGTTCCGTGTTGTCATGGTTTTGAATGGCGCTGAATGGGACCCGGGACACTATCTACTGCTCTGCGTCTATCGTCAGGGGCCAATATCACATGTGTGAGTCGAGACGTATTAAAATCCCCTTATGAGTTTCAGAGCTCAGGAGACGTCACTGACCTGCTATTCCCCCAAAAACGCTCCCAAAACTCCCGGTGTTCCCAAATGAAGCGCCATTTACGCACATTACGCACAGGAAACAAACTTTCAAACCACTTTTTTTCCCCCAAATAAAACCTGTTGTTGCCTCAACCATTAAAAACAACAACAACACTACTTCCTCCACAGAGGAGAAGTTGTTGTGTACACATGGGCCTGCGGTGGTCAGCGGATTACAGTATCCTGCGGGTTGGCTGGAGTGGATAGTTTACAGAGAGCACTCCATTGGAGAGCAACAACACGCAAAGGCAAAGAGGAGTCATGTCCAAAGAGTGGGAATCTTCTCTGTCCACAATGACCCAGCAGCCCCTTAATCTATTTAACACCCACAGGCTTCAGCCGGAGGAGAGGGTCCTCTGCAGATCTCTCCAAGAGCTCTCCACTGCCAAATATTTACTCTGTTCCCAATCCCAAACGCTGCTGTGTCCCGCCGTGCATGGTGCTGATGGAGCAACATCCAACACCACGTCACACAACTCCAGCCACTTCACTGAATGTTCTGCTGCCAGGGAAAACTGAAAAAGCAGAAGATGACGTGCTCCAGGGTTGATGCTGAGTTTCAATCATGAGTATTTGTTCACTCAGGTAATGAGTCTTTATATTTTCCGATTGTAGATAGAGTCATAGCTGTACATTTAATATCACACAGTGTTGTTCCAGGCTGCAGCTTGGACTTGTGATTGAAAGATTAGATGCAATTTCCTATTTTTATCAAGGCAACTGAAATGGTTTTGTTGTTAAAAAAAAAACAAAAAAAACATTAAGTCTCAACATTGTTGAGTATAACAGAGACAACACAAGGTGAAGCCAGTGAGTGTGTTCCCATAATACACTTGTATCTCTCAGGTCAGTGTTGTCTATGTTACACAAATGTTTGCCTTTATGGTCATCCAACTAAAACAATACGAATAATAATGATATTTTTAATTGTTTTTTTTAATTGTTTTTGTGTTTTAAGTGTTTTGGCATATTTCACATGTTTTTAGGACTTAAATGAAATAGAGTGATTCCAAAGAGTTGAATTCTTTTGTAGTAGCCAGTTTGGTCAAAACTTCAGGGTCCGGCTAAAGAGAAGTAAAAACTACTACCACTAACTGTCCACTAAACACAGCACCACTGTACCATCTGCTGCCTCACAACCTGTCATCCAGGTCCAAACACACACCCAAAGCTCGACCTTGTATTAAACCCACTGAGGAGATAAATCCCTGAGATGTTTCTCTGATTCCGCTCTGATGATTCAGCACCTTGGCAGCCACAGTGAGGCGTCGGTTAGTCCTGGGTGCAGTGTAGAGCATCATGCTCCAGCAGCTGCACCTGCTGCTCGCCTCCTCTCTCCCTGTCCTGTAAATACCATTAGCATTGTGGAGAGGGAGCGACGGGGGGTGGGGTGGGTGTGTGTGTGTGTGTGTGGGGGGGGTAATTACGTGGCCTGCCACAGCTTCCAGCAGCAGCTGTGTGTTTGCTGCTCGGTGACGGTGTGTCAGAAAGTCAGGTTTTGTTTATGTGTGAGTGCTAATGGGGCTTTAATAGAAGAAACTACACAAGAGTTTAAAAAAAAAAAAAGACTGATTCTTGACCTTTACCAGAAAAACTGTGACATTAGTGTCAAACTACAAGTTACACACACAATAAAAAAAATATCAATGATTTTAAAGAGAAGTTATAAGTCAAAGCAAAAGTTATATTTTTGGAGTTTTTTTGGTTGGAACTGAATGTTAAATAGCAATTTTGTATTTGGATATTTTTGGCTTTCAGGATTTTAGTTTAGAAATTAACCTAAAATCCTAAAAGCCAAAAAAAATTTTTTTTTTAGTTTTTAGATTGAAAATGGAGATATTTTTGGCTTTTAGGATTTTAGATAAAATCCTAAAAGCCAAAAATATCCAAATACAAAATGTTTTTTATCTATGCTGATCTAACTATTAGATCAACATAGATCAAAACATTTTTATGAAATTAGTTAAGAAATTATTTTTATTTTCATTGAAACGTTGGTTATTTATCTTGAACAGTGATCAGTTTACACATATTAAGAGTCGTGAAATGATTCATACTTTAGTTCTTTCGTTCACACAGCACAAAAGAAAATTGCACTTACATTTTTGTTGAGCTGTTTCCACATCTGCAGTCACTTACTTACATGAATCCCAAAACGTCACAGGATGATCAGGTCAGTCAGCTGTGTCACTGCACTCATTCTTATTCTAATGTTAAACAAGTCAGACAAAGAAACTGTGAGTTACATGAATCACAACAAGCTCGAAAGAACAAACGCAGCTTCTGAAACTCAGGAATCATTGTGGGTTTTAAATATAAACATCATATTTACCTTTTGATTTTCCTCCTCTCATATGGAATGGAAAGAAAACCAGCTTTTCCAGTGTTTGGAAAAACGCTGGAAAAGAAGAAGTTAGGGGAGGAAACGTGTGTTATTCCACCTCACAGCTTCAACGACGTGAGATTTTATGGCAGTAAAAATTGTGCTGCTGTTTACAAATTGAACACATTTAACACAATGTGTCTCTACCTTTTCGATCATGTCCCATGTTGTGTTTTCATGGAATTTTCTGTAGAAACAAATGAAAGTCATGTCAGTGGCAGTAAAACACAGTAAAGATTACTGCAAACAAAACATCTGAATTCTGTCCACAGTCAACATGTGAAGACTCTGACTGGAGGGGACATGTTTGATACTTGGTTGCCCTCTACAGGACAAACAGACCCCCTTCACCCCCTCACGCTTTTTACCTATAGGGTTTCCAGAGCAGCCACTCAGGAGCTGGGTCACTGCTTGAAACTTTTCATTCCGGGTCAGTACATTTTAAAGTCACTTTTTCATATGCAACAAAATTACAAATACGAGCACATTAAAACAAACATTCAATAAAATGTTATATATAACATAACTTGTGTGTGTGTGTATGTGTGTGTGTGTGCATACAGAAGAGAGAGAGAGAGAGAGAGTTTTGTCAATGTGTTGTAGTCAACAGACCACTAGTCCACCAGATGGCGCCACTGTCTTTAGAATGAACAGGCTGTTTGGCGTTGTGGCAGTGGATCAGGAGCATCATTGACCATCTGAAGACAGTGACACCGGCAGGGACACACAGGGAGACTCAGCCAGAGACTGGTCCAGACTCCCGCCTCAGTATTACGTCATTAACTCAACAGGAAGCTGGTCCAGGCGTCACCATGCGAGGCCTCACCGAGGATTGACTGCAACTCTGTGTGACATGATGCCTTCTACACAAAGTCCACTGCAGACACACACACACACACAGAGAGAGAGAGAGAGAGAGAGAGAGAGAGAGAGAGAGAGAGAGAGAGAGAGAGAGAGAGAGAGAGAGAGAGAGAGAGAGAGAACATGAAGAGGTGTTCCAGGCTCATGAGGAAACCAGAGCCACACAGTATCAGAGGTGATCCTCCCTGGACAACGTCTGCCTCTGTGACGCTGCCTCCTCTGTTTGTTTATGAGGAGATGAGGAGACGAGGAGATGAGGAGGAGATGAGGAGATGAGGAGATAAATAAGGAGATGATGAGGAGATGAGGAGATGGTCCACCGTGGTCCACTCAGTAATCTAATAACACTGCCCGGACCCCGCCTGCCGGGGCCTGACTAATTACAGGAATGTTCCTGCTCCTATACGCGAGGCTCTTAATGGATGAGGAAATTTAATCTTAGTCCAGACCAGGTATGACTCAACGGTTCTGCGCTTCTGGTGCACGAGGCGGCGGTGTGGCCCGGATCGACACCCCGCGTGCACTCCCCCGCACACAGGCCGCAGCGCCGCGCGTAAAGGCGCACAGAGGCCGAGCTCTCCATGCAGGTCCGGGACAAAGACACTGTCCACACTTTTTTATATTTTATTTTTGTTTTCATAGTAATGGATGCCAGGTGCCAGGCGAGCAGATGTCAGAGTGATGTGTCCGTAAAAGTGTCGTAAATATTGGTGCGTGTCGTCCCACTCTGTGCGGAGAGCCGGCTCAGGCCTGTGGCCACGCCGCTGCACGCGCCTTGAACCCGCGTGAAGGCCTCATTAAGGCCGCAGCGCAGTCACCGGAGAGGCGGTGACCTGCGCAGGGTTCACGTCATCAGTGCGGGTCATCAGTGGTTTCATGGCGCCCACCGCCTCCAGTATCCCTTTATCTCCTCTGCGCCAAAACAAGACACAACTGTCCGCCTTTAAAAACCAGGAGCAGTGGCACAACGCGCGCGCGCGCACACTCGCGCAGACAGACCATAACTCTGCAGATGTCAGTCAGTGTGGGGACAGACGTAACAGGCCATTAGCGGTGGGTTGGATTTCCCGCAGGAGCTGACGGGGAACAGTAAACCGGGACCTGGGAACAGTTTGTCTCTGTGCGGATCATCTGAGCGGCGCAGCGGCTCTGCGGCAAAGTGCTGTGGAGGGACCGCACTTTTTTTGGGGGGGGGGGGGGGGGGGGGTGGCACAAAGAAAAAAAATATTACAGTCAGAATTACACTTTGTCTCTGGACAGAAGATTTGTTTTTGAAGTTCAGGCCCAATGATGCAAAATCACGTGATGTCAGCTTATAATGAGTTTTACGCAAATTAATATGATACGCAAAAAAAAAATCACACACACACGTGGTTACACGGGCCTACAAAGGCCTAGACAATACTTTCTAGTATAAGAAAAATAATAAAACGAATTCCATTATAATAACAATAATAGCATTTATAATAACAATTAGGTGATGTGACTGTAAAACATATTAAAATATCTACATATCAAATTATCTGCCATAAATCAACTTAACTCTCCGTGACTGATAAATCCTGACGCGCGTTGTGTTTTCCGTCAACACAACAGCCAATCATCATACAGTGTTTCTATTTGAACCTCTGACATATAAAAACCCATAAGTAGAACTAACAGGCTGATTATGTTGACTGACTCGTTTCAGAATCATCCTCCATCAGAACAGAGGAATGTCGGCATCATTGATGATTATTGATCATTGTTACATCTGGTGAACGTGATGTAAACGTGATTTCTGCTCTTTTAAAAAAAAAAAATAAAGAAGAAGAATAAAAACAAAAACAATCCTGCAAACGAACTAGAAAACAGAGTAACAGGCTAAATACAGTGCAGTGATTCGAATATTCTGGTTGTGGGTTATTAAGTGGCAGATAAAGGAAAATTCCGGAACATTTATATTATATTCACCAGCGCCAATGAAAGCGATGGAAAAACTATTTGTGACCGGAAATTAAACAAATCGAAGCCGGAATTTACTCTCGTCATCATCAGCATCAACAACAACAACAACATCATGTGAATAAACAGGCGCTGAATGTAAATATTAAACATAACATTGAGCGTTTAAAGTTTCGATCCTCCACAGAATTATTCCGTTGTCCAATCAGAATGCAGCAAAGCCGCGTCGTCCGGCAGGAAACGAGAAATAGCGTGAAAACAAAAGTAAAGACACAACCGACTCACGTGTGATTATTGTTTCACTGTGTCACGCACCCATCATCACACACCTCTTACTTAACGCTACGACTCCAAGCAAACATGTTGAGGTACAACAATATTGCTGCGATCAGCATTTTTTTTCTTTTATTGTATTTCTGTTGGTCTAAGACGACTATTGTTGTTTTTTGTTGTTGTTGTTGTTTTTTGTTTCCGTGTTACCATGGGACACGTGCTGAGAGAATAAAAGCTCCTCGTGTCTTCACTTGTTGAACTATAGTGGCTATTAAAAACAAAAGTGGTGGAGTGACTTTGCTCACACACACACACACACACACACACACACACGAAGGAGAAGATAGCTGAGGTGGGAGTGTCTGCGTCCTCACACACACACACAGACACACAGACACACACACACACACACAGTCAGGTGGATGCACTAGCAGAGCTCACCCTCTCTCCCCAGCTGACAGCTCTGCGGTGAGACAGGCAGACGTGAGATTGGAGCCGGTAAGTGATTGATAACAGTGGATGTCTGACGCTTTAACAAGACCAGACACATTAGTGAACGACTGAACCAACATTAGTCTTAATTAAACAAGAGATGAAATCAAGTGGAGGTGGAGGAAGACCTATGACCTGTGTGGGTGGGCACTCACACTGCACACACATACATGGCATAATTAAAAATAATAATTAGAGTTAATATTAATTGATTATAGTTCCTCACCTTGACTTTGACTTTTTTTATATCTTGACCTGAAGTGGAGCACACAGGGATTTTCCTGGAAGAAAAAAAACAAAAATAAATTTGGCTCACACATTTTCTCGCAGCATCTTGACTCAATAAGAAATCCCAAGCCATGAAAACAATTAAGACCAGGAAAACAACAACAACAACAACAAAAATCAACAACTGTGATATAAACAGGTACAAGTGCAGAGATACAGTGTGTGACATTCAGCTTCACCTCTCAGCTGCTGTGTGTGTGTGTGTGTGAGTGTGTGTGTGTGAGTGTGTGTGAGTGTGTGTAAACAAGAGCAAAGAACTATAATCAACGTGGAAACAAATCATCCAGTGTGAAAATCAAACACAATGTTATGATAACGCTGTGGCAGATTGATCACATACAAAACACGAGGGGAACTTGTGTTGCATTGTTTTGCTACTTGTCTTTTTTTGTGTAGTGTGAATTGTGTATGTGTATAGGGGGCAGGTTTATAACGTGTATCGGAGCTTTGTGAAGATGATGCTGGGAGGCTGCAGGGAACTAAACCAACTGTATCTGTGTGGCAGTGGGATTATTTACATCATATCACAAACATTTAGATTTAGATTTATAGATTAGGTTGCTTTTTTTGCAAAAATAAAAACAACAATAATAATTTTTAAAAAAGCGTGTTTCGTCACCAGTCTGCTGCGTTTACAGGTGTTAAATCACTTCATGCAAATGTTCCCGTGCACGGTGATGCGATGACAGGATGTGACGTCACCCACCGCTGAACCCAAACAAGCAGGACGTTTGAGGGACCGAGACAAACCCACTGTCTCCTGCAGAGGACAGAGGACTTTAGTGTCCCCTCCATCATCACACAACTTTTCTACCGAGTGGTGCGTTCAAGTCACTGACGTTACACGGACAATACGATGCACGTTGACGTCTGGGGACAGTGCAGTCCTGTTGTATTACTGTGGCGTTCACGGACTCCCACAGACCATTGCAACGGTTATTATTTGCTATGTAAATTGTCGTTAGATTGAAAACACTGTTTTCAGGGCGACATACTGTATCATGACATGAGGAGATAATGACAAACACACGAGGCTTCTTTTCTATTATTATTATTGTTATTATTATTATTATTATTATTATTATTATTATTATTATTATTATTATTATTATCTAAACAAATGGGGTTACGTTTGACAGATTGATGATAATAATAATAATAGTAACAATAATGGACCTCGTGCAACAACTGTCTGACTGTGATAATTACACAATGAGTTTAACGGTACATGGATTTTAAACGTCGCTTTCTCCACCACCTGCGATTTGTATTTCTGTGCAGCAAAAAAACAGCTGATCATTCCCGGTCGCCGTGTGACGTCACTAATCGTGTCAGGAATGGGGGGCATCCATTCTATGACAGGGAGAGGAGAAAGAGATAATAAAGGTGTGTGGTGATGGAGCGGTGTGTGTGTGTGTGTGTGTGTGTGGAGACGCATTGGTGGCCACAGAACAGACCGGCCTGAAACAAACACAGAGGAGCACTGTGTGTGTGTGTGTGTGTGTGTGTGTGTGTGTGTGTGTGTGTGTGTTCACGGCGGCCTCGCTGTTTAACACTCCATCATAGTGAATGGCTGCGTGGCCGTTTGATGTCTCCATATTAGACTCTGATCCCTGTTGGTTGTTCAGACATGAAGGTCAGTCACGCGCTGTGGCCTTTTTCTTTTTTTTTTTTTTTTAAATATGTGACACGAGGAAAAGCTAAAGCACGTGTCAAACGCGCAGACGTCTGCTGTGTGTTTGTTTCTGGCGTCGGGAAGCAACAAATCTTTCTTACTGCTTGGATATGTTTTGGTTTTTTCCTTTCGGTGCAGCGGGGCCACGTGCGCCGAGGTAGTAAACTTAATAATAAATAATCCTCCTCGTTCCTTGAACCTATTCTTCTGTAAGCCCCTGCGCCCTGCGCGTGACGATGTAAAGGTTCGAGCCCATGATGCGTCATTTCTTTATCACACAACACACATCTACAAACGTCCATCTCCCTGGCGCGTGCTGTGCGTGATTGGCTAAAAAAAAAAAGAGGCTTTCCATATGAAATGAGCTTGTTGATGGAAAAGAAAAAAAAAGATTAAACTGTTAAATTAAAATTATTAAAGCGTCATGTTGTTTACACATAAACAAAAATTATAATTAATTTTATTTTTAAAAAAAGTGGTTAAATCTGGAGTTTATTTTTAAACCGGCCTGCGTAAGCAGAAAGTAAATGTTACACGTGTTGGGCTGCTGTTTTGTGATGACGGCAGCTGAGGGCTCGTGCAGCTTCAAGGTGAGTTACAGCAGGGTGATAATGGAGAGACAATTCCACACGCATCCTCCAGCCAGGGACAGGATTTAAAACCAATCAGTCACTGCCCCTCGTTTCCTTAATGGTGCCATTTCAAAGGTGAAGGTGAAGGGCAAAGTTCTCCATCGTTTTGTTTTCATAGTAAAAGTCCCCGGTCATCTTATTTTGAAAGGATCCCCCACTGATTTATATTCAGCACGAGCACAAATTAACAAAACAACAATTAATGTCAGCTGATCGTGTGGGTAAATATTCTTTTTTTCTATGCTGACTTTTCCTCTCTGTTTGGGTTTTGTTGTTGTTGTTGTTGTTGTTGTTCTTTTTAATGCGCGTGTCTTTATTTGGTGAAGATCTGATCCAGCATGGAGATATGGCCTTCTCCTCGCGCTGTCTGTCTCAATAACAGCCGCGTGCATGGTGGTATATCCCCGGCTTTGCTTTCTGATGGGAGAGCAGGGCGAGGAGGGGGAGGAGGGGGTGGAGGGAGGAGGGGGGTGGTGGCACCGTGGACTTGTCATGTCAAACTCCTGCACCAATGGAGCGCGAGCTCTGGGCGATGTGGAGCGTGGATCTCAGCCCGCAGCCAATCGGCGGCAGAGGAAGTGTGGAGGTCCAGCCCCCCCCCGGGTTGGACAGATTGAAATGTAAGCCTGTCTCCAGCGCCGTCAGGAAACAGACCGACAATACTGTCCCTCTGGTTCCTTATCGCGCAGGACGGTTTCCGTGGAGGCGGGTTCGGACAGTGGACACGCTGGACGCGGAGCAGGACCCGCGCAGGAGGAACACACCGGACGCCGTCTTCTTCGTTTGCGGTTTCAACACCATGGGTGAGTTGACGACTTCTCCCTCTTGTCAGGGATGCGGAGACGGATTCACGGTCCTGTGGCAAGGTGGGGAAAAAATAATATGGCGAGAAGTTGTGTGTGTGGTGTTGTCGACCGTCCAGTGAGGAGATAGATTACAGATGGGCCAGGTACGCACGAGGTCTTGGCTCAGACTGATGCACGTCCGAGTGGGGTTCGAGTTCTGGTTCGTCCTGTGCGCGCGACAGCGAGCAGTGAGCTGTTAGTTGACAGCGCTCACCCAAACATCAGCTCCAGCAGAACGCGACACAGCCGCAGTGTGGATTTGTAGTCTTCTGCGTAACGAGGGGTTTTAGAGTCCAAGATAAAAACGCATCTTTTTATTATTATTATTATTATATTTATTCTATAATTATATTATTATTGTTATTATTGTTATTATTTGAACAGTGATCTTAGAGAGGTCTAGAACTGGGTATGAAGCCGTTTAACATTTAACACATTGATTTTGGACACACGTTTGTAATCAGCGTTCAATAAGTGGTGTTGTCATAAATCATTTGCGGGCCTCGGTTTGGTTGACTAATCCCCCCCCCCCTCTCCTTCCCCCGCCCCCCCTCTCTCTTTCTGGTCTCCTGTGTGTTTGTCTTTGACACCAGAACCAGCCTTCGGTGAGGTCAACCAGCTCGGCGGGGTCTTTGTGAACGGGAGGCCGCTCCCCAACGCCATCCGGCTGCGGATCGTGGAGCTGGCGCAGCTCGGGATTCGACCCTGTGACATCAGCCGGCAGCTGCGCGTCTCGCACGGGTGCGTCAGCAAGATCCTGGCCCGGTACAACGAGACCGGCTCCATCCTGCCGGGGGCCATCGGGGGCAGCAAGCCGCGGGTCACCACGCCAACCGTGGTCAAGCACATACGGACATACAAGCAGAGGGACCCGGGGATTTTTGCCTGGGAGATCCGGGACAGGCTACTCGCCGACGGGGTTTGCGATAAGTTCAACCTCCCCTCCGTCAGCTCCATCAGCCGGATCCTGCGCAACAAGATCGGGAATCTGTCCCAGCAGAGTCAGTACGAGTCCGGCAAGCCGGCGCCTCACCCGCCGCCACAGCCAACCTTACCTTACAACCACTTATACTCCTACCCGACGTCCAAGGTGCCCACTCCCCCCGGCATGCCCACCCTCCCCGGACACATGGCCATGCACAGGATATGGCCCTCCTCGCACTCCGTCACAGACATCCTGGGGATACGGTCGATTACGGAGCAACAAAGTAAGCATGGCTCCACGGAGGGCTGGGGGGCTGGAGGGCTGGGGGGTTGTCTCACGCGTTACATGTGTGTAACTGTGGAGAGATGGGCTTTGTGCGTAAAGTGTGTGTGTCTGACAGAGAGAGAGAGAGAGAGAGAGAGAGAGAGAGAGAGAGAGAGATTGGTTTTGTCTTGAAGTTCCTCAGGCCTCCTGTAGTGAGGCCTGTGCAGAGATCTGACCTGCAGCCTGGTGTCACATCATCACGCTCATTCATTCCCTGCGCATTTATTATTATCACCACTATTATTATTATTATTATTATTATTATTATTATTATTATTATTATTATTTCACGCCACGTCACTTCCGCGCATAAGCCGTGAACGAAAAACCCATGACAAAGTCAACGGTGCCTGTGACCGTGGCGCGCGGTGTGCGCGTCAGTGCGCACGGGTCCAGGCTGACAGCGCTGTGAGGGGGGGGGAGGGGGGTCAGTGCAGAACCAGATGGTCCAGCTCGCAGTGATGATTGGGAGGCGGATGTGGAGCATCAGAGGGACAGTAGATGAAGCGAGCTGAATGTTTGCCGTGACTTTAACCCTGATCCGGATCCGGTTGCTGGGTTTGGTCGTACATATGCGCCACATGCAGGTAAAAGGCCCGGATCACTCCTGCGGCTCGCGCTGGCACAGAGAGCACGAGGGCTGTTTTGGAAACAGTGAAAGAGGATCCGGCATAAATCAGTGTTAATGGTCGGCTCGGCTGTTGTGTGTGTGTGTGTGTGTGTGTGGGGGGGGGTGTTGTGGGAGATGGTTCTCCAGGGGGGGGCAGTGTTGTGGTGGATGGTTCTCCAAAGGCGGGAGGGGGAGTCCTGTCAGTCAGGTCCCCGGGTGTCCGCGCGGCTCCTCCACAGCGCACCGCGGTGACCTGACCCAGAGTCACGTGACGCAGGTATCAGACAGGACTCACAGGAGGAGGAGGAGTGTGTTTGCCTTTATAAACAATTTATGCATTTCCAAATGATTAGCAGATGTGTGTGGCAGCTTTTGGTTTTTTAATGTGTGTGTGTGTGTGTGTGTGTGTTTGAATCGCGGGTTATTTATTTATTTATTTTGAGGTGAACGTGGTAACACGAGAGCTCATTTTGCACAAACGTGATTTCACCGTGTCGGCGGATTATTGACAACGGCGATGTGGAGTTGGTGGAAAACGGCGGGAAAAGTTACGCTTGATGTGATGTGACAGGACCTTCATCTCACATATATATATCTATATACATATAGATATATATATGACGCCTATTCCATTACAGACTACATGGTTCTAAAATACACCTTTTAAATACATATATACATTTATGAGTAAAGTTCTTTCAAGGCGCGTGCGTTTGTTTGGGTTGCTTTTGAGTTGAGGAGTAAACGCGGTGTGTGATACAACACACATTACACATTACACAACACACATCACACAACACACAACATACATTACACATTACACATTACACATCACACATCACACAACACACAACACACAACACACATTACACATCACACATCACACATCACACAACACACAACACACATTACACATCACACATTACATATGGAGGGAGACGGTGGAAATGAATCTAATGGATCCCCGACAGGAAGACGTTTTTGTGGACGTCGTGTCCCTGAGCTCGCGGGATCAACCCAAACAATCACTGAACTTTCACTCTGTCTAAACGCATCAGGTTATTATAGATTCATTCATTAATTAATGAATTAATTAGCGTCCTGAATGATAATCCCGGACAGGAAAACAAAGTGAGGCCTCATCATGCTGAACGATTATTGGTTCAAGAAAACAGATCTGACTCTCAGGTAATTCAAGAAATTAAATCTAAACCATCGCTTAATATTATATTACATGAACTGTGAATTTAATATTACAACAATTATTTTACAATTGTATACACAGCAAAATCGGCAGTGTTAAATTAACTCTGAGAGTGTTAAAATTAACACTTTAAAAGTGTATATATGTGTCCACTCTTTTGAGTGTTAAATTAACACTTTTTAACGTGTTAATTTTTTTACACTCACCCATTGTTAAGTTAACTCTGTATGGTGTTGAAATTTAACACTGGTTAGCACTTAGTAGTGTTAATAGTACTCTACACTGGTGTCAGTGTTACAAAATCAACACTACCAGTGTTGATTTTTTTTAACACCTGCAAGTGTTAGAAAAAAAATCAACACTGGTAGTGTTGATTTATAGTTTACTGCATTACACCCGTCACTGTTAAAACTTACACTAACCGGTGTAACACAATTAACTACAATTGACCTACTGTATCTCATATACCTATAAATGACAAAAATACAAGATGACAACTTGCACAAAGTATATTAATATGGCAGGTACACAACAAATAACTTAACAGTTCAGCACAGTTACACAAAATTACAGCATGGGACAATGTACATTTCATTAGTGTCGTACGAAAATTGCCTATCATAAGGTCTGTAATAGATCAGGTCATCTACACAGATCAGTGTGAAGAAATCTGATTCCTCCTGAATACTAAACGCATTCAAGTGATCATCAAAATACATAGTTGAGACTTTAGAAGTCAGAAGATATGCTTTGTCATTTCCAACAATTATACTGACGATCCTGTTGAACAAAGGCATCTCATTTTCAACACCAGAGCAGATGTACATCCCAACCTGATACTCCGTGCCATAGTTTTTGACCCAGGAAGTTGTGGAAACAGTACTAGACACATCAAACAGTTCATTCAAC